>JADKXX010004809.1:0-92500 GCA_017310255.1 Butorides virescens | reverse complement strand
TTTCAAACATCCTGCAACTACCGAGCGCCTTGAATCTCCATACAGATAACAGTGGAGGTAGGACTACACACGTAAACAGCATGAAGACTAGACAAAATTAATGCTTTAAAGAATTGGAGGTGCTATAAAACTTTATTTCATGTCTCTTCTTCATACACCCGATGCTCCTGACTTAGATCCAAATGGTTTTTTTCCAGAGGATCCTTGCCTCACCCTGTTCACTTGACAGTGGTCCTTCAATCAGCAGCAATTCAATATTCTTAGAATCATAGAATCGTTTAGGTTGGAAAAGACCTTTAAGATCATCAAGTCCAACCATTAACATAACACTGCCATCCCATCACTAAACCATGGGTTTTAGCTGCATAGTAGGTGGCTCTGGACCTCTTTGCCTGCACAGCATTTGAGCCCTACACTGACTACAAACCCAGTTCTTTCCAGTGAGGTGTTTTCGTTTGCAGAGCTAGACAAAACCAAACCACCTAAACAAAGTATTCTAGCTGGAAACAATTTTTGACATTACAGCAAAAACAACTCCGCGAATTTGATGTGACTTGATGTGCTTTGGGAAATAAAAGATTTCCCCAGCTTTAACTGGAAGCCTCGAAGCCAGGGTAAAAATGATGCTTCTAGCAATGGTCCCCCAAAGTAGCTCCTACTCTCGGGACTCTTGCATCAACCCATTTCTGATCTCAGGTGAGGAGCAGACATGGGCAAACAGGGCTATGAGCCTGGTCCTGCAAACTGGCCCATCTGGATGAGCAGAATGAAAGCTGTAAGACCTGCCAAGGATTTACGCACCACAGCGTACAGACACTCGCCCTTTCCTCACCCAATTTCTCATCTGATCTGTTCCGTATTCCATTTCTATCTCTGGCCATCATGGCAGAAAGCCCTTATCCCCATGCAATAAGTGCACACATGATTGCCTTCCTACTGTGTGAGCCAGCTGGAGAAACACGTAGGGTATAGGAAATCCAAGCTGCGTTGTCATTATTCCAGGGCCAAACCACGTATAACAGGCTGCTAACCTGCACTGGGTAGGAGGAAGCCCTGCTTCCTTCCCAAAACCCCGGGCTGCACAAGCTACAGATGAACGTCAGGACAAACCTTGTCTTTCTGCTGGTGTTGACAGCAGATCTTCAGAGCCATCCAACTTGGCCAAAACCAGGAATGGGAATCTGAAGGGGGAAAAAAAAGCCCAGATCTGTAACAAAGCCAAATTTCAAGTCCCTGTAAAAATAAAAATTAATCACGAAGGTGCCAGACCTTCTCAACAATGCGGTTGCTGGGGTTTTTTCCCTTAAATAACTATAAAACAATGCCTTTTCCCTGTACCACACTCTTGGATCTGGTTAAACTGTATTTTGCTCCTGCTTTCTCACACACACACACATATTCATGTACACAAAGACCAGCCCAAGCCAACGGCCTGCAACTGAAAATTTCAGCCTGAACAGTTACATGTTGGCAAGGGTATAGCATTGGAAAACAGAATCTTTTAATGGGAAATGTCTGGCAACCTTAATTACAGGCACCACTGCCAGCTCCACCAATAATTATAACGTAGTTTCAGAATCATCCATGTGCTAACGAATATATTTAATGACAAGAGCATTTGCCAGTGATATTCACTGGGAAAGGCTTCCAACCAACTTGAAGAGCGAGCCATGAGACGCGGACATGACATCGCATTGCCTGTTTGCCTCCAGGTATGGATCTTCTGCCTAAGCCAGAGGTGAGCCACTCCACTGAGCATTTTAGATGAGCCCCAGGGCTGCTTTGGTTTCCTTCCATCTCTAGCCTCCCCCGGGCAGAGGGAGAACTATATCTTAGTCTTACATAGAAGATGATACCTTAGTCCCCTGTAGCCACCAGCGAGCAAGTCTCCCGCATCTTTACATAGTCTGCAATGAATACAGAAAGGATAAATGAGACAGCCTTGGTCTGCTCCACAGTTCCCCGGTGGAGTCAGGCAGCTTTACAACAGGGGTGCTTCAGTGCCATCGCAATGCTTCAGCTGTGAAAAAAAATAAAAAAAATTGTCCACATAGACCCACAAATTTCAACAGTCCCCACCAAAACGTGGGGACGTGATTTGCACGTGATCACCATTCTCCCTCTGAAAGGCTCTGGCAAAGAATCATGGAATCATTGAGGTTGGAAAAGCCCTTTAAGATCATCAAGCCCAACCATTCCTCTAACCCTGCCATCCCACCACTAAACCCTGTCCCTAAGCACCTCGGCTGCCCGGCTTGAGTCCCCAGGGATGGGGACTCAATCCCTGCCCTAGGCAGCCCTTCTAGTGCTTGACAGCCCTTTCAGGGAAGGAATTTTTCCCAATGTCCAACCTAAACCTCCTGGCACAACTTGAGGCCGTTTTCCCTCATCCCATTGCCTGTTCCCTGGGAGCACAGACCGACAACCACCTCACTACACCCTCCTGTCAGGTAGTTGTAGTTTTGGGTAGTTGTAGAGCTCTACCCAGTGCCAAAACAGTTTCTGTCTGGCTTTTCACAGCTTTTTTCAGCTGCCAGGTGTCTCCAGATTCATGCATAAAGTGCAGAGCACCAAATATTGGAATTTAACTCCATTGAGTTCAATGACTCTCGTCCAGGCTTTAACTGAGTCTCTGCTAGCCACACCATTCGGTGGCCTGCAGCCTGGAGGGCCCAGCGCACACAGCCATGTAAATCCATGAAGACCTGCTGGGGCTCTAACCATCTGTAAGAAGCTCAAAGAGGAAAATATGGAGCGATGAATATCTCCAAAGGTAAAATCCTCACAGCTCTCTGGTCCCTGTCCCAGCACCCTCATCGTCTCCTCATTAGCTCTGGGCTCCAGCCTCACAGCCACCCATTGGACCTCTGCTGGATGTGATCCAGTTTGTCAGCATCTTTTGTACTGGGGCCCCTGAACTGCACATTTCTGTGTATTTGAGTATTGCAGACATGCCCCCACAAGGGCTGAAGGCCTTGCTGGCCATGGCAATATGCTGGGACCAAGAGCCACTCTCCACCATGCCTTATAAATACAGCTACGACCAAGGACCAGACCTGTATGTCAGGCAATCAGCCAGCGATCAGCCCCTGTCCAAGCCTAGAAGGCAACTTTAGCCTGTTAAAGTTCCTAATTTTGTCCTTATATGTGTGGGTTTTTAAAAAAAAGAGAGAAAGAAAGTCTTTGATAACTGCGGAAACATTCATAACTAACATTCAGAGAGCAGTGAGAAATAGGAAAAGCAGTGTTTTAAAACCAGCTGTAATTTAAGAGAAAAAAACCCAGTTTCTCTATGCCTTCTGCACCTATGGTTTAGAAACCAGCCAGGCAATAATGAAGTTTAACAAGGGTTAGCGATTCAGAGCATTTGTCCTTCTGGAAGTTTCCTGTCCTCACTTGGGTTTGGGGGGGAAAATATTTTTTTCAAACTTTTAATGAGTCATTTTCTTCATCTTTTCTGCATTCCTCCACTCCTTTTTCACCCTCCACACCTCCAGCCCCAGCTTAGTGCAATGACACCAGCCCAAGAAGCCATCCCTGCAGAGAGCATTTTCCATGAAAAAAGGAGAAATCAGTTTTGGCAAAACCCCTTCTTTCTAGAATATTTTGTTGGTTCTAGAGTTTTAACCAGCTCTAAAACCAACAACCCAGGACCGCTGCGGAGGAAAGAAATGACAATATCAAACCAAACATGTCAGGCAGGTCAGTGTTTACCGCAGAAATCCACACTTGTCCAGAGGGCAAAGTCCTCCCGACCCCTAATATTCAGAAACTTGCCTTTCCTTTGAAGCACGAGGATTCAGACTCTTTCCAAAAGTGATTTATGTTGGGTTTTTAATCTTGCAGTTTTCAGTAGTTCTTATTATTTATACCAATGGACAATCCTGGACTGATCGATGCCCACTACTGCATTGGCTGCAGCAGGCAATGGGGATGGGATTTCAGACAAGAGGCAACAGGTTATGTATTCCCAGTCACTCCAGTACTGGGGAGAGGGGCCAAGCACATTTTGCAAGCACCTGGTCACACGTACCAAAGGTTGAGAAGTTACGAGCTGATCCGCTGTGACAGCCGATGCTCCCTGTCCTCCGGGCTCTGGGACGGCCCCAGAACAAGGGAACGTGTTTAGGAGATGCCTGAAATCGAGTTAGCGTCTCATCCATGAATTGAAACCTTCTCAGATACAATGTTTTACAGATAAACCTTATTTCTAGATTTCAGCTAATATTCTAATACCATTTAAAACCCAAATGTTCTTATTCTCCCTTTTCTTGAAGATATTAGCAACTCTTTTGTCCTTAATTCCACTTTAATAACATCCTTGTTTTAGAATTTCCATGGGTTTTAAATATTGTCTTCAGCATTTTAAGCCAGTCTCCAACATTTGGCAAAGTTTTCGCATTCCTGTCAAATCCGATGTGGCACTGGCAGGCTGGCCTGGGAGTCTCATCATAGATCTCGGAAACCAGGGCATGATTCTCACCCCCTCGCTCTTCCCCATCCATCACAGACAGAAACGGGTGGCCCACCATTCAGCCCAGGGAAGTCTACAGCACAAATTGGCTAAGCAAGGCTACAACCACCTATTCTGGGTGTTCGGCACCCAGATGCCCCTGGAATTTCTTTCTGGTTGCCCACCTCAGCCGCTGGCAGTGGTGGCTCAGCAGGACAAATGTCTCTGAAGCACCCCCAGGGAAGACGACTGTTATCCAGGCTCCTCACCATCTTATTCCCAGTTTGCATGATGCTGTGATATGTAAATCAAACAAAAAAAAAACCAGCCCTGGTTTCCAGGCACACTTTAAATTTAGTATCTCAGAAGCCTTGCATTTAGGCTTAATAAAAGTTATGATACATTGATTAAATACCAGCTGAGGGCTGAAGGAGTGCTTCCGGAGCTTTACAGGGCTGTGGGCAATAAATTGTGTTGCCACCTAATTATTCTGGGATCTCCCAAACAGAACACAATGCATATTTGTCACAATGCTGGGGGAGGAGGACCCTGGCCTTTTTAAACTTCATCATAGCTCTGTGTTTGTAAGGGAGGCAGAGGGAGCTGGGCCCAATCCCACGTCTGCTCGTGCTGTAAAGCAGAGCTTTACCTCTGCCTGGTCTGCCAGGCCCTTAGCACATGAACTGCAGAGCCACCGTGTCCTGCATCTAACTTCCCTGGGAGATGTATGCAGTCCATGAATTTCCCACCCTGAGCCAAAAAGCTACCCCAGTAGGACAAACTTGTGCCCCATGAGCGATGGAGCCCAGTGAGATGTCTCCACCATCCCACCAGCTTCCTGAAAGGGGATGATAAACCTCCTCTACTGTAAGGCCAAGGAGATCTAGAAGCATATTCTTTCTCCTCCCTAATCTATATGGATCATTATATTACTTGTCCCAGTGGGTTAGCCTTCTCGCTCAGCCCAAAGCAAGAGTAGGCTGGCTTAAACTTGGAAGGCTTGAGGAGTCCAGCATGGCCACTCGGTGGGCTCAAGGCAGCATTCAACTCCTGCCCAGGGGCCAGCAGCTCTTTTCTGGGTGAATTACATCCATGGGACAGATGGAACAAGCCTCTCCCAAAGCCCTAACTCAGAGATATGGAAGGGTGAGCATCCTCACACAACAATGCCACACCTTTAACTCAACCGGGGGCTCTCTTGGAAAAGCAGAAGCTGCATAAGAGGAAAAACCACACTGTTACTATTCCCATAACCACTCATGGTTACCAAAATAGCTTTCTGTACTCACAGCCCAAAACCATCTGCTTCAAGACCCAGGGAGAACATTTTGTTGTGGGAAGGACCACATTCAGCAGGGGAAGAAAAAAAAAACCCTTGAGGAAAATGCTTGGAATAAAATTTTAAGACACTGGAGAACAGGTGCCAGGCCCAACACATACTCACTCTGTGACCTTGGGCAAGTAATTTAATTCTTTGCCACCAAGGAACTTGTTGCTATCTTGAAATATATTCATGGGATGCATATGAGTTGTTGGAGTCTTTTTCTGCATGTCCCAAGAACAACATGGACTCAATCTGTCATTCTCATCACCTGAAAAACATTTTATTGTGGTCATAGAGAGCTCTTTAAAAAGGAATACAAAGGGCTGATCCATCCTGAATTAACCAATCTTTTCTTTATTTTCACGCAGATGCAATCCACTCATCATCCCAGGCAAGAAATCTGCTGCATGCTGGTGAGTGCCAACCTCAGCTCTCAAAGCATGTTACAGTTTTTACCTGTCCATGGGGAACACCTCTCCAGGCACGTGCATCTTGCTGTTGGGTGCAGAGCATCCCATTAAAGCCCAGAAAGAGAGGACTCCCAGCATCCTGCTTGGAAAATTTCAGGATCAGCCCATGAACAGACAGTAAAGATGAGCGTTCTTCCCATCTTATTTATTCAGAGCTGGGAGCAGTGAGAGGGAGGAAGGGAATTCCTTTGTGTTTTAACACCCTGTAATATCTTCCACATTCCACGTGTCATTTCCAGGTTCATGTAGGTGGGAGTCTTTATCCATTGACTGCCATCTCATTCAATCCCCAAAATGCCAAGTTAAAACAACACCACAAAATGCTGTCCTACAATCGCACACAATACTGTCCTGAATTGTCAAGTGCACTCTAGCAAGGGTGAAAAGTGTAAAGAGATCCAGAGCTGGGTGTCAAGCTCTGCCACAACAGAATTCAAAATAATTGTGCTGTTGTTTGACAGGTAGTAAAATTCATGGTGGCCTATTAAATCAATGGCAATATAATGCGGAACACTGCAGATTAAAAAAAAAGGGCAGAGAGTTCACAAAGGGAGGCCATTGGCAAGGATCCCTTTGGAGCTCCTAATAGATTTGATTTGTGGCAAGAAAGTCTGATACATGCAAGATAGAAGAGATAGAGGGGAAGACAAGAATGGGAGAGAGAAGCAGGAAAAGGGAAATAAATGTAAAGGGAAAGATAAGCAAGGGGGAAATGGGAATTAAAGAATTGTAGACAAAGTACTAACAAGTTGTTATTATATATAGATGCCTCGGTCTTACCGCTTTCCATGCGTTGCAGTACGGGTGCTTGCTTTGTCACAGCCAAGAGTTCCTTACACCGGCTTGTGGATTAAGCACAGAAGGTGGAATCTGCCTTTATTACCTTGAGCAGGATCCATCCCAAATGCAGGAAACCCCTCCAATTTTGCAAAAAGAACTTACAAAGCTTCTCTCAAAGCCAGCACATCGGGCTGAGGCACAATGAGTAGAAAACTGGCATTGGAAGAGTAGGACTTCCCATGGCTGAATGTATTTTTTTCTCCTGGCTGGAGACCAACTTTTAAATCCAGGTAAGGAACCCAGGGTGCTTGGTGTTTACGCTCTCAGGGCCAGTCAAGGTTTCATAGAATCATAGAATGGGACGCTTTGAACCAGATCAGGTTGCTCACAGCCCCATCCAACCTAATCTTGAATGTTTCCAGGGATGGGGCCTCCACCACCTCCCTGGGCAACCTGTGCCAGTGTTTCACCCCCCTCATTGTAAAGAATTTCTTCTTTATATCCAGTCTAAACCTACCCTGTTTTAGTTTAAAACCATCACCCCTTGTCCTGTCACAGCTGGCCCTCCTAAAATGATTTTCCCCATCTCTCCCATGGGCCCCCTTTAAGCACTGAACTGCCACAATCAGGTCTCCCCACAGCCTTCTCTTCTCCAGGCTGAATATCCCCAACTCTCTCAGCCTGTTGTCATAAGAGAGATGCTCCAGCTCTCAGATAATTTTTGTAGCCCTCCTCTGGCCCCACTCCAACAGTTCCATGTCCTTGTTGTGCTGAGGGCTCCAGAGCTGGACGCAGGGCTCCAGGTGAGGTCTCACCAGAGCAGAGTAGAGGGGCAGAATCAACTCCCAAGGTTTACAGCCCATTTGTGTCATATATGTTTTAAAATGCAACGGAGGCACCTTTCACCCAGGAATTCTGGTGGGCCTAGGATCTGGTAAAAAAAAATAAATTGCCTTAATCACAGTGTTTTCATGAGATTATCCTTACAGCAGCTGGGCCAAAGGTGTCCATGAAGAGGAGCGCAGGTTTGCACCCGAATACATTCCACCGAAATGAGCAGGAGCCAAGGCTGGAGAAGGCTGTGATGGCCATGAGGGTCACAGGGATTCATCTCCAAGATAGGGCAATGGAAGGAGCACCACCTTCTTGAGTCACCCCAAGGCCTGTTCCATAGCAGCGGCTGAACTGGAGTGAACCTTTCAGAAAGCCATTTAGTAGTGAATTAAGAGGCAAGCAGTCATGACGGATTCACTGCTCTTCATGAGAGGCTGTGCCAGCAGTTAATTGCTCTCACTGTCAACATCTTATTTTCCTTTGGAATTTATCACACTTAAGTCCAATCAAGTGCTCATCTTATGAGCACCCTGTTATAAGAGTTTGGTGAGAAGCGATGGGTCTATTAGAGCAAAGATCCCTTTAGTACCAGATGCACGTGTTGACATTGAGATACCACTGTCAAATCACCCTCTAAAGCTTTCTTTTGGGATCCTGAATGCATCGATTACTACATTTCTGTGTGTAGGTGTTCGCCCAGTGCCCCCCCCCGCCTCCTTAGAGTGTGAAGACCAAAACTGAAGACTGCCTTTCAACAATGATCTTCCCAGCTCCATTCGTGGAGCTAAAATCATTTATTTGCTCAAAATCACTCTTCCAGGTGTCACAAACCCCTTCTCGCTGTGGGACAAAAGGAAGGATACATTCAGCTGCTTATGTGCAATAACACAAAAATCTCTTCACATTCACTGCTTCCAGGGCGTATCTGGATTATAACCTCCCTTAGCCCGCCAGTGCTTCCTATAGCTTTTGTTTCTAAATATTTGACCTCACATTGGGTGGCATTGGAACGTATGTTGTTTGATTTGTGTTGGCTTACCAGATCTAGACTCAGACAGCTGTGTCAGGGCTCTCGCTGCACCTCTACTTGTCATACCATCAGTCCCAATTGTCTACAAAATCTAATATTTTTTCTATGCTATGAATAAAAAAAATTCAAAGGCCACGATCCAAGCATACCGCACTGATAGGGTACCTAGCCATTAGGTACAGCACCTTTCTACGTAGCATTTTGGAAATATCAGTTCATTTTATCAGTTCATATGGCCCAGATTAGTTTTATAAAACCATTTTTTCTCTCCAATTGGACTGGGCTGCAGTAGTAACTGAGTAGGTCCCAGCATTCCTCTTCGAAGATTTTTTTCTTCTTTTTCTTAACTAAAAGTTATGATTTCACTGAACAGTTTTTAGGAGAGACCTTTTCCCCCCACAGCAATATTTCCATTTTGTTAAAAATTCCTACTATTCTATGAGAAAAGATTTGAGATATAATTTTTATCAAACCAACTGAGATGGTTGTACAAGCTAAAGATCTCACTGTCTCCAACCAGCCTATACATTGCAAGTATAAGAACACTCTAAATGTATTACATCTCCATACTGGTTTTGGCTGGGGTAAAGTTAATTTTTGCCATAGAAGCTGGTATGGGGCTGTGTTTTGGATTTGTGCCAGAAACAGCACTGATAATGCAGGGATGTTTTGGTTATTGCTGAGCAGGGCTTACACAGAGTCAAGGCCTTTTCTGCTGCTCACCCCACCCCAGCCCACCAGCAAGTGGCTGGGGGGGGGGGGGATCACAAGAGGTTGGGAGTAGACACAGCCAGGACAGTTGACCCCAGGGGTACCCCATACCATATGACATCATGCTCAGCACATAGAGCTGGAGGAAGAAGGAGGAAGGGGGAACGTTGGGAGCAATGGCGTTTGTCTTCCCAAGTCACTGTTACATGTGACAGAGCCCTGCTGTCCTGGGGATGGCTGAGCACCCGCCTGCCCATGGGAAATAGGGAATGAATTCCTGGGTTTGCTTTGCTTGGGTTCACGGCTTTTGCTTTACCTATTAAACTGTCTTCATCTCAACCCACGAGTTTTCTTACTCTTACCCTTCCAATTCTCTCCCCCATCCCACCGGCAGGGAGTGAGCAAGCGGCTGCGTGGGGCTGTTGCCGGCCAGGGTTAAACCACTACAATTCTCTACTGTTAGCACCAAGTTTATCTTTATCTTGTCAAATAAAACTTACATCCTTTTAGCTCCCATTCAAGCTCTGCTGAAAGCTGAAAAACTTGTTTCAGTGAAGTTTTCAACATTTCAAAATTTGTTCTAATTCTGCCTCAGAACAAGTTCCACCCTTGTTGAGTTAAATCCTCAAAGAAAAACAATTTCTCAACATTTTTTCCTAGTATATTAAAAATAGTTGATGTTTCATTTTGTCCTTAAACCTTGAAATTCTGTTCTCTGTTTTCATGCAATTTAATTCAGAAGCACTAATACTGTCACGTAATTCTCCCATCACCAGAAAGCTCAGTGGTTTTCTTTCTTGGTGTAGTGCATAGCTCCAGAATAGCCCACTCAACCATACCTGCTTATCAAAGACCCTTCATTTCAAGGGTCATCATGCGTTTAGTCTCAGGGTTCATCCACTTGACGCAAATCGGGCCAACTCTCACATGTCCCTTCGTCAGAAAGAATCCAGCAACTGAAGTTATAAAATGAGGCATTTTCCCGAAGGAATAAACCCCTCCACATGTTAATTATGCCATCACGTACTAATTATGCCATCTCATGCCGGGCTTCATGACAGGACGTGGCGGGTGTCACACCGCCATTGCTGATGGGCAGCCAGAGAGATGAAGGAGGCTCTCAGGGACAGCTGCAGGGGGAGAAGAGATGGAAAGAGACATTTTAGAGACAAGGCTGTCATCTTTTTGCTACTGAAACCTGCCAAGTGAAAAGGTGACCCAGCACAAGCTAAAAGCCAAAAGTCAAATGAAAGGCCCTGGTGGCTTGTAGGACTCTTGTCTTTTCCCCAGGGCACTCATGAGGCACAGGGCAGCCTGACTGCACCTGGGAAGAAGTTAATCATGACCAGTGTCCCTTTTTGGCTGATCAACACCCATATTTTGGTAAAGGAATACCCCAGTGGCAGCACACCCCATGCCTGCTGTTCTGCCTCAGCCCTGGTTTAGGCCACGAACACCATGGGCAATGTCGCCTTTTACCTCACACGCTCCCTATCATGGCAGAGCCGAGTCCAACCACAGCCTTTGGGTCATGTCCACAGTCTAAAAGTGAAGCAACAATAATAAATCCCACCCAACCTTAATAACCCTGTGGAATGCAAATCCTCCCCTCCCTCAGAACCAACAGTATCATCGTGGGGGATGGTACACAGTGAGTTTCAGCAGAAAAACAAAACCAGCAGGACACAGCTGTCCATCTTTTCAGAGTAGGTTTCCCCGCCATGGCTGGTCGATGGCAGCAGGACCCACCGTGGCACCCTCTCCCCATGGTTGGACACAAGGAGCCTGCAACAGTCACAGGTCACCATCAGACATCAAGGGTGAGAAGATGATAGCAAGCCCACAGCTGAGGGGAGGCCCATGGTGGCCTCAAGCCCCAGGCCAATGTGATGCCATGGAGGAGGCCATTGCTGCTTAGCTACTATGGAGGCGGCTCCAGGAGCCACTACCCTGGCTCCAATGGAGGAGGAAGGCTGGAAGCCATCCCATACACCTTGTTTTCTGTCCTTAAATGCATATATTACTTGAGTTAGCAGAGAAGCTGGTGTCAGACGTGGTCCTTCTGGCCCAAAATGAGAAGACTGGGACAACCGAAAGTTTGTCCCCTCTTCTGGGACAACCACAGAAAAGGCAACAAAGAGAAGGGAGATTTCTATGGACTCCATTGAAGAGCCAAAGTCATTGACTGAAGGAGCATGGCACCAGCTGGACATAAACCATGGAGCTGCACAACGGTGTGGGCAAATGTACTTATTTGAACATGCCTAAATGCACATTCCTTGCCAGTCTTGAAATAAAATGGGTGATTAATCATTTAGCTTGTCCCAGGCAGACAATCTCCAAAGAGACACATAGTTTTGACTACTACATATTGCAATTTCTAAAGAAAGAAAAAATAAAGTGGTCTGCAAGACTTTTTTTAATTTCTGCTGAAAGCAACCACCAGGCTTCAAATTTGTTTGACCTTTTTTCTGAATTCCCTACAGATGAACCATAAACCCTTTTAAAATCACAACTAGCTTACCTGTGGGGATACCTCCAAGGTGGTCCCAACCCAGAAGATGCTTTGTCCTCCACAAACCTCCTGCCTGTACGTTTGAAAGATCAGAAATCCTATCAAATCCACACTTCTGCCCAAGGGCTCTCAGGACTTAATGGCTCACGTAACTCTGCCTTCACTTCTTAACCTCTCATTTCTTCTCAAAGTCCTTCAGCTGAGGTTCCTCACTTTCCTCACTTTGTAAAGTTTGCAAGGCTCACTATAGGAAGTTATTAAAGACTCAACATTACTCCCAAACTGAGTTATTTGTAATAAATGCACTTGGAATACATTGCCTGGCTTTCTCGAAAATACCTGTCTGTTCTGCTTCCCTTTGACCACAGATGGAAACAGAAATCTAGGATTTCTAACTTGCCAAAAAGGAAGTTTATGAACACTTTAAGAAAGGCATTTTTCTGCTTCACTTGTTCAATGGGGACATCATAAACAAGAAAATACAGGCAGATAGAAAAAGGCCATCAAATATTTTTTAGGACTAGTAAGTGGATGTAGAATGAGGATTTGTCTGGTGGTTTATACTCTTAAAAATGAGTGGAACAACCCACCTGGCATAGTAGGAGGTATAGAGAAGCATATATGGATCAAGGCATTAAAGATAACTAGATAGGAACCAAAGAGCTGCAGGAATTGAGTGAGTCGTTGAGTGTGAAGAGTCACTTGGGGATTACATATTAGGAATGTGCTGTGCCACCCCCTGAATGAAAGCAGAAATGTAGCTATTCAAGGCATTTAGAAGAGACTTAACACTCCGGATTATAAAGCACTTCTACTTTTGTCTTTTTTTTTTAAACGCATTTTCAGGCATGCTTAATTATATCATGTTTAAAAGTCAGCCAAGTCTTGAAGTTACATTCCACAACAAAAAAAAAATTAGGAGTTTAGCAAATGAATGTGCGTGCTGTCCTTTGGATCCCACTGCAACGAATTACTTTGGTTTAAACACTGCCGTTGTCAGCTGAGAATCTGTCATTTGCTAGAGGTGTCCTTTAGCCACCTATAAAACACAACACATACAATAAATGCAGGTATTGCAGTGGTAATTAAAATCCAAAAGCAATTAGCCTTTTGTTTGTTTCACTTGGGAATCTGACTAAAACCTAAATGAGAAAACCAAAAAAAAAGAAAAATCTCCAGCCTAGGCATAGGCCCAGATGTCTGAATGATGTCATAATTAAGCCATACTACAGCATCACAACATAAGCTGGCCCACATATGTATATATATATTTGTATGTGTGTGCACTTTATTATGTGCTGTACAGTCCTGACAGACTCAACAATTCATTTCCAAGACCTGAGCAGGTGGCAATTAAGGGTTGAAGCACTGGGATGAGGGAAAAAAAAACAAGCAACCTGCCTAAAGCTTTCCCAGGAGCGACCTGGAAACAAGAGCCTTCAGCCGTGAGGATGCAAAAGGTCCAGAAGCTGCCTTAAAATGGCATTCTTGCAAGGCCACTGCATTGGGGTGTTCAGCAGAATGAGGTGAAGATGGCTCTGGGGTCAAGTGGGGAGCCGCACGCAACCTTCACCGCTTGCAGGTCAAACCGGCATCTGCCAAAGTGCTTCTCATTCACTGAGATTTGTCCCTTCTGCCCCACACAGAGAGAGGACACAAATCATTTCTCCAGACTCAGAGGTGACCCCACCAACGAAGTTTCCACCTACTGCAATATTTTTGAGTCTACTCCAACAGAGTGTAGGTTTCACCCTTCTGGAGCTTTTTAAAGATGGGGCAGACCAGGTTCTCAGCAAGAGTTAGACATCCAGGATTAGGTTCTGGGCCTGGGTGCAATGCCCAAATGGAGCAAGACAGGAGAAGGGCTGTTTTCCAAGAGCAGAACTGCAGCTGTAGAGGTCTGGGAGCAGAAAAAAGGGAAATGAATTCTTTCTGAAGGACACCGGGCCCAGAAAACCCCTCTGGAAATGCTGTACTCAACTTCAGACACCAGATAAATAATACCTTGACGATATCAGCTGCTTGACTAGAGTCCAGTATTCAGTAAAATCACATGCAGGAATATTCTTATGCATAAAAATAACAATGGCGTGAAGCACCTTCACCCAATCTCTTCTTTGTTCATTATTAATAGCAACCCCCCCAAATTTGCATAACTGCATAGCCTACACGTGTGCATCCACAATTTTACCTGCAGATGTCTCTAGGAAAGCGGAAGGATCGCTGCTCGCTGTCAGTTATCGTGCTGCAAATCTGAGGGACAAGCACAAAGCGAGGAGTAGCAGCTGATTCTAGCAGTGCAAAAGGGGATTCTTAACCCTAATTAGAAAAGTTCAGAATTTATATTTGGGTTTAGGGCGCTATTTAAATAGAGTTAAATTGCATTTAAGAAATCACGTTTCTCAGTAAAGGGAACACATTCAGCTTTATGTCGGTATTTTGGGACTTACGCAGATGCTGAACAAGGAAGGCACCAGGGATAAACCAGTCCCCCCATGGCAGAGGTGGCAAGTGCGCTCTCGTTCCTGTTACAGCTGAAATACAAAGGGAGAAGGATGAAACGTTAGGTGTGATGAGCTGGAAAGTGCTGAACTTAGCTGGTTAAAACACATCCCTGTCCTAGGCCCTCTTTAAAGGAGCTGCAGTTTGGTTAGGTGTTACTGGATCTGCCTGAAAAGAGGACCCAAGCCCAGTGCCACAACTGTCATACTGGTGATACCACCAAGCACTCTGCTTGGGCGTTGCTTGGCAGAGCAGACACTCCTGACGAAAACCACTTTGTGTTATCAGCTCAAAGCCTCTATCAGATCCACCAGCCATGCCTTTGTCCCTTGTGCCCTGCTTCTTTATGTAGCATTGTATTTGGGTCGAGCTGCATGGTGCTGTGCTTTCTGTTGGGTTAATAACACATCAATGGTTTTGCTCCTGTTGAGCAGTGCTCACACAGCATCAAGGCTGCATCTCCAACATGCCACCACCACCAGGCTGGGAGGGGACAAGATCTTGGGAGGGGACATAGCAAAGACACCTGACCCAAACTGACCAAAGGGATATTCCACACCATATGACATCGGCTCAGATATGAAACCCAAGGGAAAGGGAGGAAGAGGGGTTGGCGTTCATCTTTTATGATGTTTTGGCTTCCAGAGCAAGTGCTATGCATACTGAAGCCCTGCTTCCCAGGAAGTGGCTGGACATTGCCTGCTAATGGGAAGTAGAGAACAAAATCTTGTTTTCCTTTTGCTACCATGCACAGCCTTTGCTTATTATTAAGCTGCCTTTATCTTGACCCATGAGGTTTCTTTCTTTTCCGTCTCATTTTCTCCCCACCTGTCCTGCTGAGGAGGGGAGCTATAGAGCAGCTTGGTGGCACTCAGTATCCAGCCAAGGTCAAATCATCACAACCACCTGGTTTTTGGGACACCTTTCTTATTTCCCTCATCTTAAAGCAAAGCAAACCTAGATACTCTGTCCAGCTGTGTTGTTTTCCCCAACACCTACAACGGTTTTTATGGGCCATCTCTGCAATTTTATTTCTTGCCATCTTCCACCCCTGACAGGCATCCAACCTGACAACAGTGTTTCAGAGTGTGAAAACCAGTGTGGCTTTTCTAAGAGTGGTATAATCTTTCCAGATGCTTTCCAAGAAGTCTTGAGCAGAGCAAATAAGCTCATTTTCCTGCTCTTTCTAGATGTGCTCCAGCTACAATTCCCACTTCCAGCCATTTTCCCCTCTCCAAGGGTATTGAAAGAGCCTTCTGGATTCTCATAACTTGTGCTGAAACCAATAAATTCTTTGTCCCATTTGCTATAACCCTTCTTGATGTGTCTGCTTCCACACCTTGGTTTCTTCCGGAGTTGCCCTTGAGCAGAGATGTTTTGGATGCTGATGCCTGCCAAGCTCTGAGCAGGACATCCACATAGAGCCCTGCAGAAATCCCTTCTGACCTGAATTATTTTATAACTCTCAATCACTAATTTTCCAATAAGGAAAAAAAATAAAGGTAGCCCCCTCTGCAAGGGCAGATGCTCTGCATTTCCCCTGCCTCTTCTAGATGAGGATCAACCCCACTTTTCTAATGCTGAGAGTATTTCAAGGTGCAGTGGAAGCAGCCAGCTGTAACAAGAACATGCTTGGTGAAGATTCTCCAGCCAGCTGTGAGCCCGTACAGCAGCTAAGCCCTATCCAGGGGTTTATGCGAAGCCTTTGTGCTGCATATAGCTTGCGTTGAACCTCCAGAAGGCCGCCTTTGGAGAGTAAAAGCACTGGAAGGTTCATGCTTCAAAGTACACGCAGCCCGCTCTCGGAGATCTCGAGCACTACCTGCAGGCTCTCCATCCAGTGCTTGACTTTCACACCCTGTAACGCATCAACAAATTCGCATTCACTTCCGCCCTCCGCTAAAGAGTTAATAGAGATCACCAGCGTGATTGGGCATGCAACAAAGAAAGCAAACTCAGAAAAGATCCCAGACTGTTATTGCAGTTTTTCCCTTTTCTGTTCCCTCCATCTTATTCCACCTCCAAAACATTCATTTTGCCCTTCTCTTTGACAGAAGAACTAGCTCAAGCAGAGAAAGGGATAAAATAAACCCAAATAAAAAAAGAAAGAAAATAAGAATAAATCCATAACAAACCCCTTTCAAATACTCACTCTTCAAAAGGATAAAATTATTTCAATTTTGGTCTGTCTCGTTCACTTCCCTCCCCCCTCCCTCCCTAGGTGTATATACATATCTGTATATTTAGCAAGGGGGGTTTTTTTAGTATTATTATTTAGTTAATATGAATTACAGGCCTCAAGCTGCCTCCCTCTAAACCCAAAATGAAGAAGCTCTCTTTTTTTTTTCCTCTTTTTTTTCCCCTCTTCTTTCCCCCTCACCAACACGATTTACATTCTCAATGTAATGTATTAAAAAGTTGACAGGGCCGAAAGGATTCACATGATGTCGGCTAAGAAACCCAATTTCCATGATGAATTGCCCGGAGCCCCTGAATCACAAACCATTTTTTCCGCTGCTCAGAAGTTGATTTTTTTTTTTTAAATCTTCTTAAAGCTTCTCTCCTAATCTTCGGCTAGAAGAGATGGGTGAAAGGATTTTTTTTTCTAAACTAAGGAAAGTATTAGCATCTTGGTTGTTGTGCATCAAATTTGAAAATGCAAGGTTAGTAATATTTCAAATCGGCTACGGTCCAAGCCACTTGATAAGTATGCTTGCTGTCTCTCGCTGTCTCTCCCCCCCGCCCCAAGTTTCTGTTGGCAGGAGAACAGCACTACTGCAGTGATCACGCGTGCAAGCGTGCACCCGTGCACACCGCGTGTGCAGGTAGAGTGGTGGGAAGGGATTTTCAGCCCCCCACTTTAGCTCTTCCTCCCCTCTTTCTTTCCATAGTGCATGATTTCCAGCCCAGGAGACCCATCCATCCACATTCAGCGTTTACGAGATTTGAGACAAGGCAAATGAAGCAATGGCCAAAGCCAATGCCAAAGGCCTGCTGGGTTTCACCTTCAGAAACAACCACTGAGCTCTTCCCTGGGCGCTGGGATAGAAGTCCCATACCAAAACAGTGTGCCCTGCAGGCACACTGGCATGTACATTTGTTTTTAAATGAACTCCTTCCCTCCATGGAGTTCCTGGAAGGAAAAAAAACCCTGAAGAGAGGAAACAAGTCATTTTGCCCACTCTAATGAGATGTCCAGCCATTCCCAACAGCAAGGTCTTTAATGAGATTTCCCTCCCTGCTCCCCTCCTTCCCCAGCACGTAAAAACAGATTGCAATCAGAGGGGCTGCCTCTCTGGATGAAAGGAAGGACAGCTTCTTCTTCCCCCAGTGCTGCTGCTTCCAAACCATACCGTTCCTCTCTCCATCATTTGTAGAGCACACCTACCGATTACCCACAAAGGAGGAATATGCTGGCAGGCAGTGGATGCAACGGATGCAAACGCACCACAGCCAGCTGCCCAAACGCTTGAGGCTTTCAGGAAATGGCTCACACCGTAAGCACCAGACGCAAACCCCAGGAAGATGAAGCAGCACAAACATTAAGGACTCCCAGCAAGTTCTGCATACAAAGAGTGGGATCAGAGACTAACCCTTAAGGTAGCAAGGCCTTTCCAAGGACTGCATTGCATTTTTCCCCTTTATCTTCCAAGGCAAAAGGTATTTCCAGCTCTGGAACACTCAAAATACTACTGGGACCAAGGAGGAACCATCCACTCATGACACACCGTGCCAAGGACTCATGCCAAGCCATTGGGGTCAAGCAGGAGAGTAGCTTACAAAGGTAGCCCAGGAATTTGTCCAGAAGACCCAGCACACCCATCGGATGGTCAACCAGCACCAAAGCAAGCAGCTTAAATACACACCATGCAAAGAAACACATCCTTCTGTCCACTGTGAATCTGTCTCCTTACTAAATGATGATCTTAAAGGTCTTTTCCAACCTAAACGATTCTATAAAAGCATCTGATGCCCCTCATATAGACTCCTCCACCCCTGGGAACACAAAACTGCTGTAAATCTGCTTCTTCAGGGATGTGTCTCACTTTTGCTGGCCACAGCTCTCTACACTTGCTGCCTTCTGCGTTTCAGCTATTACCCTAGATGCCCAAAGGGGGGGGGGGGGGGGAGTCAATTGTATCCATCGTTTTGCATATAATTTCTCCCACTGAGCTAGAAAAACCAACTCTGCTGTGCCAGAAAAGAAGCTGCCTCAAATGCCAGTTTTTTTCTTACTGGGAGTGGTTCTGTTATGGTACATTGCCAGAGAGATACTGGAAGGAGTGGAGTCTCTCATGACATTGGCAGAGGTATCGCAAGAGCATCCACTGCCTCTCTGTCACAATTAGTGGCTCAGCACAGATTCCAGCAGCCTGGTTTATTTTTATTCATTAAATCCCTCCCTGGTCACCTTCAAGTCAGGGTCAGCTCTGTGAGCAAAGCCAGAAGTTCAGGAGGTCACCACCAGGGCACAAAGACATATTTGCTAGAGGTATTGAAAACAAGTTTGCATTTAGGGAATACAAGAGAGGCCAGGGTGGAATAAATACCTCTGGGGTCTATCTGCAGTTGAGTGGAAGTATCTATCTCCAGTTGACCTTGGAGGCCTCCAACTGTTGAGTGGGACCTACTGGTTGAGTGGCTGAAGAGGAAATATCTGACCACTGCTGGCTGTAATCTGGGCCAAGAGCATGGCCTCAGACCCTCAGGTTCCTTACTAGCTGTTCTCCCACTTGCCACGTGGATTTACACTCCAAAGCATCCCTCTCAGGACAGGTTGGATGGGGCTCTGAGCAACCTGATCTAGTTAGCAGTGTCCCTGCTCACTGCAGGGGGGTTGGACTAGATGACCTCTAGGGGTCCCTTCCAACCCAAAACATTCTATGATTCTATGATTCAATTAAAAAAAAATCTCCTTTCCTCCCAAATTCAGCCTCTACGTTGCAGCATCACGGCACCCATTTCCACCCTTCCCTTCGGTACCCAAAAGCCTGCTTTTTTTGGGGTTGATTCCTGAAGCATGTCAGCAAAACTCTGGACTGAAGCACCCTAGTACCCCGTTTTCTTTGCTGGAGCTATGTTTGTTAGTCCCATCTCATGCAAAGCTGTGGGATCTGTGCCCAACAGTCAACTCAACCTTTTTCCCCCTGCTGCTAACATCACTTTCATCGAGGGAGGCGATCCTGAGGATTAGGACCCAAAGATAGGCCTGATACTACTTTCTTCCAGAACCAACAGCTGATTTTAATGCACAGCTGCCCGGGTGTTAGGCAGGTCTTAAACTCAGGAGTGTCTTGAGCAATTCTAGCCCTTACGGGTTTAGCAAAAACACAGGACTTCAGCAACTGGGCTGAGGAGCTGATCAAGTTGAGCTCCATTCCTGCAGTCGCGTCGCCAGACTTTCCTTCCCTGAATTTAGCACCAGGAACACGTATGCGAAGCAGCAGCAGGAGGGGGCTGACCTAGTAAGTATTGCTGGGAGCTAATCCAGTCTACTCGCTGATGAAGGCCCCCTCCTGTGCCCTGAGCTCTCAATCCCTGCACGAGAGACCCCAAATCCCACTGCCTCCCTGCTGCTCACTGGCCACTGAGCATGCAACCATATACCCACCACACCAGGAGCGGACAAGGCAATGAGGGACACCCGAAGGAGCTGGTTACAAACCAGACCAAGATGCTGTAGAGAAGCTGAGATCAAAGGACCGTCAGGACACTTAGGAGAAGGTGGGAAACATCACCTGCAATTGCCAAAAGCTTGGCAGACTCCATACACCGAAGGCATTTTGTTGTGAGACATGAGACCTGTGTAATTCAAGGCATTTTCCCATGTATTCCAAGGGAGTATATTCAAATTATAACAGGCAAAAATGCCTAGAGGACTGATTCAAAGGAAATCACCAAAACCCAGGTTATATTGGTTGGACAGTTGCAGATATGTTCTCCTTAGACTTAGCATGCACCGATACCTTTCAGTGAGATCGTCCCCCCCCAGCCCACGAGGGAAGACATTATCCCAACAGTCAAACAGATAAATGCAAGTTACCAGTACCATTACAACCTACGTCAGCTTTTCAGGATGTCCCCTCTACGTCTGAAAAAATTATTAGCCGATTTTTACGATTTGCCTGCTCTGCATTCACCACATCCACGGAAACTCTTGACAACCAGCACATCATTCCCTTCTTACTTCTCCAGACAACTGCAGGGAACTCGGGGGACCAGTGTTCCCCATGGGCACCATGTTTTTCTGATGGCAGCGGAATGACTATTGGTCACAACATTGGACAAGTCTCAGCAGTGTCAAATTTTTAGGAAAACACCTTAGAACGCACTTTAAGGTCTCACAGAATGAGCAGGTTTAAGGCAGGAGGCTAGTGGGGTGGCACCAGATGCATCAGCTTTTGCACGACGCATGCATAAAAAGCAGCTGGAAGACAGAAGCATGAGCAAGACAGTGTCCACAGGAGAAGCCAAGTCCCTCCACGTTGGATGTCCAACTCAGAGTTTGCTTCACACCCAAGTTTTGAATTTAGCAGCTTTCAGAGCATGCCCTACCTCAATTACCTTCCTCACCCATGAACTTCAAAGCAGTGGGAGCCTCTTCAGTTGAAGGAAAGCCAGCAAGCTGCATACAGAAAGGTAGCCGCAGTTGGGTTGTATCCAGGTTCTGCTGGGCAAGGTGGAATGAGCTGGGAGCTGAGGGTGACCCCGGCACAGGCAGTGCCCTGGCCCACCAAGGCACAGTTCCCCAGCACCACAGAGCCAAGTGCTGGCAACAGGGTCCATCAGCAGTCCCTGATGGACCGTGTCCAAAGTCTATCCATAGAGCCCCCTCAGAAGACAGAGCAGAAACAAGCTAAATACAACAGACATCCAAGACCTACCCAGGACAGAAGCAAGACTGGAGACAAGCACACCTACAGCACAGTCTAAACCAGGAATAAGTGCCCACATCTGGGCTTAAATGGAGCTCCTGAGCCTATGGGCAGCCAGGGCCCCAGACGAGGCTGCTCAGGGTGATTAGGCTATATGAGTACACTCAGGGCCCCAAGATTCTACCCGGGATGTCTCTCACACCAGAGCTGTGACCCTTTTTTAACAGCTTTTAAACCTAAGAAAATATGCAGAGAGTGCTGAAAACTCCATATTTCTTATAAAAACACAAGTTAGAAGACTATCCTGCTTCTTCAAAGTGGGGCGTAGAGACCCCTCTGCCATCCTAGGATCCCCTCCCAGCCTGTCACCTTCCTTCCTATGAAGGAAAGACAGACAAGGGACGATGCTGCCTGGCCCTGCTCAGCCCTGGGGCTGCTGGAGGAGGCCCTGGTGGCCTCAGCCGTACCTCGTGTCTATGCCATGCTTGCTGGGCAGAGCTCCCGGGGGGTGCTCAGGGGTTGCAGGCAGCTGCCGGTGTGTGCTAAGGGGGTGCTCAGGGGGTGCAGGCAGCTGCCGGTGTGTGCTAAGGGGTGCAGGCAGCTCCCAGGGGGTGCTCAAGGTTCGCAGGCAGCTCCTATGGGGGTGCTCAGGGTTCGCAGGCAGCTCCCAGTGTTGCTCAGGGGTGCAGGCAGCTGCCGGTGGGTGCTCAGGGGTGCAGGCAGCTGCCGGTGACTGCCAAGACAGCAGCAGCCTCCAGCGGCCGGCTGGCAAACAACACCAGCACGGCTGCGTGTCCCATGTCCCACGGCAAACACCGGTGCAGTTTCATGTTCGGTGCGGTTTCATGTTCAAGGTCCCACGGCGAACTCCAGTTCACCCTCACGCCCCACATCCCATGGCAGACATTGCCGGGGGCTCGGGTCCAGCGTCCCACGGCGAGGAACTAGTGTGGCCCCACGCCTGCCATCCCACGGCAAACACCAGCGTGGTCTCACACTCTAAGTCCCGCAGCAAACGCAAGCACGGCTTTGCACCCATGTCCTGATGTGGCACCCTCACTCCCTCCATCACATCCAAGCCCACAGGGATCCACAGAGCCAGAAGAACACGAACGATGCCCTTTTTACCCAAACGGCAGCTTGCCAATGGCACCATCGCACTTGCCTGTGCGTGGGCTGGAGCCAACCTTTTCCCTTTCTGCCCCGGAGAGGTACGGACGCCTGGGGCGGGCCCTTGCCCTTGCTGCACAGACGTGTGATGCTGTGACAGCGTCACCCTGCAGCAAGGCGGTGGGAAGAGGTGCCCCTCTTTCGTCGCCCTTCGCTCTGGTGCCATTCTACAACGCTACCGACCTTGGCCAACTGGCCAAGGGCATGGCTTCACGTACGGCTACAGGATCCAGAGATCTCCTTGGTGGCCTGTCCCCATTCTCCCCCAGAAGGATAGCCTTCAGTCCACAGTGTCACTGTGCCACCGAGGCCCTTGTGATCCTCACGACAGAGCTTTGCCTGCCCTGGGTCCCCAGGTCCTCACCCTTCCCCAACACCTCACCCCATGCATTGCCCGGTTGCCTTCCCGGAGAACATTTTGTGGAGGAGGAGCCCACCCAGGTGCCTGAAGAAGCCGCAAAACAGGAGTGGATGAGCTTGTTTTTGTGTTGCCTGCTTTTTCTTAGTCCTTTGAAATAATCACAAACATAGCAATTATTGCAAAGATAAAATAGCAAGGATTATGAAATCCTCACAGGCAAAGCTCTCCATCAATTAACTAAATCAATCCTTGCTTTAAAACATAATCCACAACAAGAAGCCACAGCAAGAGACAATTAAAAAAAAAAAGCACAACAAATAAATATTTTTGTGGAAGAAAAGGGTGGGAAGGAGAGAGAGGAGATTTTTATCAGCGACCGGAATAATTTCGGGTGGTTGCATCTAACGTACAAGCACCAAAAATACCTCAGCAAGGAGCACGCTAGGGCGTGCTGCTGAGGTTCTAAAATGGAACTGAGGGACTTGGGTGTCATGAGTTTGGAGGTACTCACACACGCAAAAAAAAAAAAAAGCCTGGATCAAGATTTTTAAAAGTAGTGCATAAAATTGGGTTCTTCAGTCCACATTTAGGGACAAGTAACTGGAAAAGCTCTCTGGGACCACGAAGTCCATTCCCCCACAGCACGGACAATGCTGCACGATCCACAGCCTCCTCACTCTGCTGTCAGAGACTGGTTCCTAGGAGTCAGCTTAAGCTTCTCCCAGTTCAGCCCCATTTCTCCCAGTATTGATACCCCCTTGTAACTGAACTAGCTGCCAAGCACTCCAGTGCCCTCTCTTTGGGGAGCAAAGTAAGCAGCCTGCTTCTCAGCAAGCCCCGAGCCCCCTACGGCAACCGGCCAAGCCCTTGCTTGCTTGATTAATCGCTATTTTAATTAAAGTTTTGCCTAGCAGCTCTAGCCAGGGATCAAACCTCAACATCGGGGGGCATGGAGAGATGCCAACGTGAAGGCAACAACTGGATGCGTGTCCTTCTGGGGCACCCCAAAACTCACGTACATGTGAAGGGCATGGGAGCCAGTGGGCACTGCTGAGCACCACACGAATCCCCAAGGATTTGGGGAGGTGTCTGCTGGAGCGTCCCCTGACACAGTGGTTTGCCCCTGCAAAATGGACACAAACTGGTGTTGACGTGCCTTGGCACTGGGCTGGCACCTTGTGTAAGGATAAAGGCCAAGAAGATTTGGGTTTCTGGCTGGGATGAGCCGCTCGTTTCAATTTGTTCGCCACGTCTCCATCCTCTGCCGGGTGCTGCAGAAGGCAAGCGTGCTTTCCCCCCGCACCCACGTACAGCGCCGAGCACAAAATCCTGCCGTGCTGGCAGCGTCCTGGCCTCGCTACGCAGACCGAGCCGCGCTTCCAACCTCTTCCTCCTGCCTGCTTTGTCTTCCTTTTGAAACTCAGGGCTCTTCGGCTGCAGCGGAGGGGAACCATAAGGGACCATCAAAAAGGTTAATAAAAAGTTGAAAAGCTTTTTAAATGACAGCTGGGGCTTGACATGCGAGTCTTCTGTTTGTTTTTCTTTGTAGCCTGACTTGAATATCCGTGCTAATTTTGTGAATATCGCTGTAGCGTGCAGAAGAATTGCTGAGGACACATTTTTCCTAACGCGCGCCTTACACAAAAGGAGATTATATTTTAGCCTCTTTCAGAGACTATAAAATCAGATTCATCCTAACGAAACAGCAAGTAAAAAGGGGTTTCCCTTTTCTTCCTCAATCTCCTGGCATTTTTCCTCCTGTGGGTTGATTCTTCTCCTCCCCCCCCGCCTCTTTCTTACGTTATCTGTGTTGCCTGCTCATTTCAACTTGATGACATGTTGCTGGGACAGCTAAGTCTCGTAACCTTCTTAACTTTGCCATTGTCACTGCCTGGAGTGTATTTAGGAGGAGTCTTTTAATTTCTTTTCCAATGCACAGCGCCTGCCCCGTAGAAAGATATTAGAAATGGAATTGGGGGGGGGGGGGGGGGAAGGGGGGGGAAGGCTTTTCTTCTATAAATGTATGCTATTCAAATCATCTCTTTTTTTATTTCCTTTAAACCCATCATTTGTATGCTGTAGGTCGCTACTTTAAAACCCCGGCTCGCTGTTGCTGAAAGGATCACCCGTATAATGATGTCATCCATATTCAGCTGAAATCTCGGCACCGCTGGAGCCCAGCGCTTCCCTCCCCTCCCCCTGGAAGCCCGGCCGCAGGCTCCCAATCCGGCCGCCTTCACCCCAAATTTCCCCACAAGAATTAGAGGGCTCAGGAGGAAAGGGGGTCCAGCGGGAGGCGCATCGGGTGGGTGGGAAAGGCACAGCAATGCGCACTTTATACAGGAGCAAGCAGTAAATCCAGCTGCTTTGGAGGCACCTCCTTCCCCATTTTGACGGAGGGTCCTTCCTCGGGGTCATCCCACGGAGGAGAATCGCTTGTTCTCCCTGAGACCAAAGGATCAGGTCTGTGCCAGCCCTCACAGCCCGGGCAGAGCCAGGTTTCGCTGTGGGGTGCGGTACCCCGAACCCGGGGCTAAGCACCAGCTGGGCATCACCGCGTCCGCTCTGCTTCGACTATATTAAAAACCTAATTATACACGTGTTGTGCATGCCATCCCCCCGTCCCTCCAGTGTCAGCCTGACGCCTCCCCGACACACTTATTGTACCTGGATCAATGCTCTTTTAACAACTAATTGATCTTTTATTAACATATAATAACTTACTTATTAAATCTAAATTAAAGACTTAATTGAGACACTTAATCTAGAGTGGCTCAGTATATCACCCTCATAAGCATAATGTATAATTTAATTAATTGACAGAGCTGATAACAGCATGTCATCTGTCACCATTTCTCCTGACCTGGGAGCTAGCTGCAGCCTGAGGATTTTGCCACGGACGCGAACACGGGGCTCTCCCAGGAGCGGAACCAATGGGGTTTGGGTTGTGCTGCTCACCACGCCAGGCGCAGACCTCTGCAAGCTGATCCCCACCCTCACCGAAACACCCGCAAATAAATTGTCCACTGCCCAGGATCGCGCGTGGGTATTAAAATTTTATCAGCTCGGATGGAGAAGGCTTGAACGCGCACCAGGCGCTGACGGTGGAAGGACCAGCCTGGCCCCAGGGTTTTTGGAGGAGGGCGGCATGGACGTCGCTGCCTCTCCCCTCCCTCCCAGCAGAAATTTCGGCTCCTCTCCTGCCTGCCAGCAGCCCCAAAAGCGGGGTGCGGTGCATCCCCCAGCTGGGGAGGTGACGGGTGGCCCCGCGTTCCTGGGGATGCAGGGGGCCAACCAGGCAGGGCTTTATTTCCCCGCTGGTCACTGTTCCTTCTGCTCCGGCACAAATTTGGGCCCATGCACCACTTTTCAGAGCCAGGCACTTACATTCCCCACCCCCCCACCCCCCCACCACTCTCTCCCAGCAATAAAGAATTTAATTTTAAAAACTGAAAGATTTAATTTAAAAATACAAAATGGCAAAGGGAGGGTTTTTAAATAAAAAAATAAAGGTAAAGAGATGATGGTTGGAACAAAATGTTCTAGAAGAAAGCTGTTCCCTTGGGGTTTCTTTTCTTTAAGCTTTGCATATTACAATTTGAAATTTTTGTAAAGAGATCCCCATTTTATATTCACACTGGTAGCCTGAATTTAAATATCTCTCTCACCTGAGATTAATACAGGCTTCACCCTGAATTACTTCCCAGCTCTGAAGTACAGCTCTGGAGAGCTCAACTCTCCACAAATTCACTTCTCTTTTAGAGGCATAAAAGCTTATGAAATATATGAAATATTAAAATAGCGTCTGTGCCGGGGCAGAGAGGGGGGAAGGGAAGGCTGGGTCGAGGGGGGGATTCTTTGATATGAAAACACACTTTTCCTCAAATGAAACCACGGATCTGTTAGCACAGGACAAGAGACCCATTAAACTCTAAAGGCAAAGATTTCAGCCCAAAAGATTTTTTTTTTAAATGGTTAAGCCCTGCAAAGGGAGCAGAACGCAATCTGTGCTATGTGCGCCAGAAATCGCTATTTCCGTCAGCGACAGAAAATATCGAGTTTCGCGGGAGCAAAACAAAGTATTCCCTGCAAATGAGGTTATAAACAAACTTGCAAACGCTGGCTCCTTATTATGCTAACTCAATATTAACCAAATCCACCCGATGGGGGAAAAGTACTTTGTTTTACGTGCTGAGGAACCATTAGCTAATTGCCATAGAAATCCGTCCGTTTATATAATGGTTTAACCCTTGCAGAGCTGTCAGGCTGGTGGAAAAAGGGCCGCTGGGTTTTTTGACCCGAGGAGGCCAGTGCTGTGAAAACCGGGCCCTGCTCGCCCTGGCTTTGCTTTCATCCTCAGCATCTACAAAGAAATCAACCCCCATCTAATTTAAGTAGTTCGCTTCAGCAGGTGACCCCCGGAGACCCGCTGGTCCCCAGTAGCCCCTCGCGCTGTCCCCAGCTGCTCCTGCACCTTCTCCTCCTCCCATCCCCGTCTCTCTTTTCCCCTCCTTGGTGTTTCTCTGCCTCCCAAAGCACAGCCCAAAGCCGGAGCTCCTGTCCCCGGCCAGCGGGATGGAGAGGAAGCTCTCAGCCAAGGCAGGTTGGGCTGTCACAGGGTGGGACCTCCTGGAGACCCCGGGTCCCTCAAGTAAGTCATCGGGAGCCAGCAGTGCCGCAAAACAAGAGAGGACAAGGGGGAATGGATACAAGTTGCTCTTGGGGAGATTCCCATTGGACACGAGACGGAAATTTTTCCCCATGAGAACAGTCACCCATTGGAATGATCTCCCCAGGGGAGGGGTTGACTCCACCACATTGGACACTGCCAAGCCTCAGCTAGACAGGGTGCTGGGGCATCTTGTCTAGGCTGTACTCTTGCCTAGAAAGGTTGGACCAGATGGTACTTGAGGTCCCTTCCAACCTGGGATTCTATGATTCTATAAAAATCCTGTCTACGAGCCAGGGTGAGCAGAAGATGCTGAGATGGAAATTTCCAGTGCCTAACAGAGATGGCAGAGGCAGCCCAGAAGAGGCCAAGAAGCGACTTTACGTCATAGCTCTGCTTGCAAGCACCATCCAGAGCGCTGTGTTTGGACCGTTAGCAGGATGGGGCTGGGGGGGGGCACACCCGCACGTGTTGTGCCCTGAGATGCTCCACAGCCCATCGGACGGTTTGGGACTGAGCTCATGACCATCACAGTGACCTGCTGGACTTGTGAGCCGCCAGCAGAGAAAACCTTTCTTCAAAAGCATGGCTCCGTTATAAACCTTTCTCAAGGGAGCATCACCATTAAAAAAAAGCTACTTTGCTCCATCTTGGCCTCTGTAGTCTCCAGGGCTTGCAGGACACACAGCGCCCTTGAAGCCCCAGAAGACGCCCCAGCTGATGAGGACTTCTGGGCCAAACCCAGAAGGGATGCAATGGTGCATGCAGTGAGGAGCAGGCAGGCAGCCCAGTGCTGCGCCTCTATGATGACCATCAAGGGAGCCTATAGGAAAGATGGAGACAATCTTTTTAGCAGGGCCAGCTGTGACAGGACAAGGGATGATGGTTTTAAACTAAAACAGGGTTGTTTTAGACTAGATATAAGGAAGAAATTCTTTACAATGAGGGTGGTGAAACCCTGGCACGGGTTGCACAGAGAGGTTGTGGAGGCCCCATCCCTGGGAACGTTCCAGGCCAGGTTGGACAGGGCTGTGAGCAACCTGATCTGGTTAAAGGTGTCCCTGCTCCCTGCAGGGTGATTGGACTGGGTGACCTCTAGGGGTCCCTTCCAACCCAAAGCATTCTATGATTCTATGATCAAGCCCAGGAAATGGCTGGTCCATCTCCAATTTGGGAGACGCCAGAGCCCTGCCCCGGGACGTCCCGGAGGCAACCATCATGGCTGCTGGAGTCAACTGGACTGGCATCACTTGAGATATTTCGTGATGTCAATGCAAGGCTTGGTCGTGGTGCTTTCTCTGCACGGCAGCATTTTCCACGTGGACAACGCGCGCGGGCGCATGGCCACGGTTCCTCAGCAAGGTACTCGCTGCTGCAACAGAGGGACTTTTGTGCTGCTGCTCCATTCCACCAGCTGCAATAAATTTCCTTGCTGGTGCTGCTCATCTGAATCGAATATAGTTTATTTCATTTTAAGAAGTCTTGGGTTTGGTTGTTTTTTTTTTTTATTCAGGAAAATGAATGTTAGAGCCAGATAAGAAACTATGGTCTGCTTTCAAGAAGGTTACAAGAAAACTGCATCTTGCATTACTAATCCTTTATCTTTCATGTTAACAAAAAGATTACTGACATATTTTTGAATGAAAGAAAATAAAATAGCAAACGCATCTAAAGGACTGTGTAACTTTCATGCAACACACAAATCGGTTGTTAAACGTGGGGGGAAAAAAAAGAAAAAAGGAGGGGAATGAAGGGAAAATTCATAATGCATTTCCCTTTGTAAAGTGAGCAAACCAACTTTCTGTCATAAGAGGAACTAGTGGAGGACGAGAAGATGATCTGTTCATAAACGGAGAACGATGTTATTTTTGCCAGAGGCTGGATTCACATGGAAGAGGAGGAAATCTCCCTCGCCCGGGTTTTGCAGGGAGGGGATCAGGCAGGGGAGCTGCATCCTCCAGCCCCTTCCACCAGCCTTGCCTTCAAAAGAGCTGCCATCCTGCCAAAAATCAGAGGCAGGGTGACCACGTCCCACCATGTGGGCCACCTCCGGGACAGACAAGTTGCCATGGGGGACTTGGAGGGTGCCTCCCTGCCACGGGGCTTCACTGTGTGTCCCCCCCATGCCCAATCCAGCTGGGATGGGCTTTCCTGTTGCTCATCTCCCCAAACCTCCCTGGAAATCTTAGTCCTGCTCCTCAGCCCCGCTGTTCCAGGAGCAAACATCCCCCTGCCTTGGCACACAGTGGTTCATTAGGAAGCCCATAATTGAATTCCCTGACCATTCAGTTCTAAAACCCCTTTGATCGAGAATTAGTTAATTACGTTGGGCCCAGTATATTCCTTGTTACAAATTTTGCCCATGTCCCCCAGATATGCGATTGCAGGCTCCACTCGCATTGTGTCCTTTGAAATGCATTTATGAGCCTTTGAAGCTCTCCCCCCTTAATGATGCATTGTTCGTTAATAAGTCGCCTGTAACATTTCCCCATTAGGAAATAGCTGTCTGCGACTCACTTTGGCTTGAATGAGTAATAATAACCCAAACGTAATTGATAATGGTGGAGAATAAGTGGGGATAGGCGCTACCTGGGAGAATTGGCCCGGGCAAGGGTGGAGGGGGAGAGCACAGTCCCCGCCTGCCTCCCCGATACCGACCTTCGCTCCGACCGCCGCGCTCGCCCTCTGCCAGGAATCCATTTGACTTTGAGACAGGGGCTGAATCAGAACTCCCGGCAGCAGATAAGAGATGGGGAGATCACAGGTAGAGAGCCTCGGCGCGGGCAGCTGTCTCTGCCTCTGGCTGGGGGAGCGGGAGAAGCATGCTGGGTTTCTGGGGAAGGTGAGAGGAGATAAGGAGCACGGGGAAGAGAGAAGACAGATTATGGGGAGATAACACCGAGATGGGGAGATGGCAACGCTGAGATGGGGAGATGGCACCCTGCTCGTCTCAGCAAGGAGGGGTTTAAGGAGGTGAGTCGGGGGGCTCTGCGGAGCCACGGTGGTGGACCCCCTTCCTTCTTATCCTTTAGGGCTGGGGTCCGGTTGCACCCCCTCCAAGCAGCAGGATCTCAATAAAAGGCCGATCCCTGTCCCCCCAAAAAACGTCCTTTTCCCCAAGGCTTTGCCCCCCACCCCACACCACAGCAGTCACACCGTGGTGTGGATCTCTGCCCAAATAACGTCCCCCACCCCCTGCTGGGGTGTCTGGCCCTCCCGAGCACCCTGCATCCCACCCCAGCACTCGCAGTTCCCTGCCACATGGGTTTTGCCCTTCCTTTTGAAACAATTTCATTTTTTCCCCAAAAAAAGACTAAGTCTCGGCTCTGTATCCAGGTGGGAATACCGCCAGGAAAGACTTCCCTGTGGTGTCTGTGCAGATGTCTTGTCCTGGCTGGGAGGGCATCTGCAGGATCACACTCCTGCCATGGAAAGCTTTCCTTGCTAAAACATCCCCCTGTGTAATTCCAAGCAGCTTGAGACAAAAAAATCTGAAAAACCGTATGTAGGAAACCTGCAAGCAGGGTGTGAAAACCCACCAAGCCAGGCAGGAGCATGCAGGGAGCAGTAACGTGGCTCTGGCCCAAACTGGGCCACTTAAAAACTGACCTAAAGTCAAGAAAGTTTAAACAAAAGGGTTAAACGTCTCCCCTTCCTTCTCCATCCAAACCCAAAGCAATTCATTTTGCACTTCGGAAAGCATTGTTTTGCTTTAACTCCTACCAAAATATCCTTGAATTGCTCTGGTTTGCTTTGACCTCCTTCCCAAGCCCCCCCAAACCCCATTGCACCCACTGCCCATCTCTGCGCTTTTTCCCCTCTTGCACGTTTCCCCCTCTTGTCCATCGCTCCGGCTTGAAAACGGCTCCTCTTCGCACACCACTTGCAAGGTCTTGTCTCTTCTGTTTGCTTCTATTGCCCTCTGCTGGGGACTGTCAAAGGGAAGGCTGGGTCCCCTAGGCACTGCCTTCTCTCTGCCTCCCTCTGCAATTCCAGGGGAGCTGCAGAGCCCCACATTGGGGTGCAGGCACCCCCTGCAGCAGGGATCCCCTGCCCCGCCTTGTATATCCCAGAGAGGCAGCGCTCGCGCACGGCACTGCACTCCCACTCACGGGCACGGCCAAGCCGGCACGTGGCCAGCACGAGGACATATGTGACCGTGGGCAGACAGTGGAGGGGTCTCCAGGGCATACGTAGGGGTACACATGTGTGTGAGAGATGCTATTGCATCTGTCTGTGCAGAGCTCGAAAGCTCTGTGTGCCCTGAGCTGGGACAGACTTCACCCACGAGGATGGACAAAGTTGGTCTTGACCGTCTCCTCCTGAAACTCTTTGCTCCGTGCGACCTTTGCATTTCAGCCAACATCAAGAGGGGATGTTAGGGTCGTTCACACATCAAACAGTAGAAAAGAGGATTTCTGGAATGGCCGCACCAGCAAAATTGAAGCACGTGCTATAATCACCAGCAAGGGACCTTCAGAGACCGCCCAGGTATGGTCCAAGGAAGTGGCTGAACCTACAGGGCCTTTGGCTTCAGTGAGAAGGGCTCCAAGGGAACCAAATGGCAGTGAAGTGTTGCACTGAAGTGACATTAATGACCTTTGCTGGCAGGCGAAAGGGGCCTGCACCAACCTGGCTGATGCGTCAAGACCAAAGAGCATCAGCAACACCAAGACCGACAGAATCCCAGAATGGCAGGGGTTGGAAGGGGTTGGAATCTGGGGATCATCCAGTTCAACACCCCTGCTCAAACAGGACCCACCACACCCTGAGGACCGCTGCGGGCAGCACAGAAGCTCAGAGCATGCCAGCAGCAAGCAGCGAGGGGGAGTTCTGCTGCAACCTGGGAGCATCACTGCTGGGAAGCCTGGCAGAGGAGGGCAAACATGGAGCGTAGGCTCATCTTGTCACACCCACCATGGTGAGAGCTCCGGTGCCAGTGCTGTTAAGGCCTGGGAGCAATTTGGTGAGGGGGGGTAAAGCTGAACGCAAGCGTCCCACTGGGGCCGTGCAGCAATCTCTCTGAGGCCAGGCAGAAACCCGAAGATGTGATGCTCCGCTGCAGAGATAACCATGCCCCACGCTGGGCTGCCACCAGCCAGCTCAGAAAAGGAACAAATTGGCAGCATTCAGAGGAATATTCTTCATTTCCAAGCATATCACTTCTGTCCTCTGGCAAAAAGCCTCCCCCACCCTGCCCAGCTTTTTAGCAGCTTTTGCATTTAATCTTGTTGAATCCAAGGTGGAAAAGGGGAGGGGAGAAACTGGAGACCAGTTTCCTTTGAGAACTGGGGGAGGATTTCAGCAGCCGAGAAGTCCTGCAGGGGCAGGCTGAGGCTCTCCCATGCAGCACAGGGAACGGCCCAGGTCTGCACCTGGAGATGGAGGGAAGGGATGGGCCAGCAAGGATGGGTCGGGGAGCAGGAGAAAGGGAAGTTCCTGTCCCGCCAGCCCTCCTGGGGTGTCCTGGGACCGGCCAGTTTTGAGGTCTTTCCTCCTTCAAAGCGGTGCCACCTCCCACCGTTCTCCAGTCCCACCTGGACCTGCTTCTCCCCAGCAGCTGGAAAAAGAGTTTGGAGAAGAATAGGGCACAGGGAGGAAAAGAGGGGAAAATGGCAGCAGGTTCTGGGGCACCAAGGGGGTGGAAATGAAGGCGGCTTCAAGATTTCCAGGGCAGACCCTGCCCCTCGGTCACAGCCAACACCCACGCGGCGATCTCCGCTTCCAGAAGTCCTTGCACGCCCGCCGGATTACAGATGATGGAGGAGAGGAACGTCTCATACCAATTAATTCCCAAAGTGTAATTAACATCTGGGCCCGCTCCGTGCAATCCCCAGCTGCTAATGAAGCATGGCACCGCTTTAATTCCTGCTACGCCACACCATCTTCTTATTAAATCCAGGAGTAGGTTCCATCACATTTCCCTTAAAGGGAAAAAGGAAAGAAAGAGAAGCGGAGCAGGATTTGGCTCAATGAAATGCGATAGATTAGAGTTTGCTGGATAAAGAAAGTAGGAGCGGGGGGGAGGGGAGGAGGGACAAAATGTGAAATTTCGTAGGTGCGGGCGCACGGGCATCGATATATTCTCTCTCGCAATGACCTCCTTACGCCCCATCCATCAGCCTGGGGTTGGCTTATTCTAACTAGCAGAGTCTTTCCTCGCGCCTAACAGGCCCATCAGACACAATCTGCATGCCAATTACCGGAGCAGACCCCCTGATACTGAAAAATGGAAATTAGCTGTCAAGCACAGAACGGCAGCGGCAGGCCGGGTTTGGCTTGCTCGCTCTCGCCGCCGCTCATATCCATATGCGCTCTGCTCGGCGTGCAGCCCTGGCAAGGGAGCCCCCGATGGAAAAAGTCATCTAGAATAATAATAAAATTAAAAAATAATAATAAAAATAAAAAACCCACCCAACTAGCATATTTTATTGGTATTCACATTGGTTGCCAATGTTCTGGGCATGAGGCAAAAATCACCGGAGGGCAAGAGCCAGCCAGGGGTGGAGGGGGAAGAGTTGGGTTAATTGCATTTTGGTGGCGGGTAGATAGAGTGATGTAAGGGAAGGACACGGGGAGGAAATGTTACCGTAAGGGCAAACCAGAACCAGGTCTGGGTCCTCCAATGCGCTGGGGTGGACGTACACCAGCAGCCACGGGGCTGTGCAGCACCCCAAATCCACTCGCTGCAGCTCTGGTGCCCACTACAGGGTGGGACAAATCCCACTGCAGGGGATGTAGGATGGGGAAGCACGCTGCTCAGGCAGATGTTCCCAAAAATCAGGGTGGGAGGTGGGTGGAAATGCACTGGCCGGAGTATGCCTACCTGCAGGAGCTTTCCCTTCCAAAACAGGGATGGCAACAGGCTCCCTGAAAAAAAACAGCAGCCAAGCAATGCTCGAGCTGGTGCCTCGCACAGGCAGGAGCCAGTGGCACTTGGAGGCAGTTGCAGAGCTTTGCCAGGAGCCGGGGGGGAAAAGGGGGAGCTGGAACTGGGTGCTGGCAGAGCTGGTTGGCCCTGGAGGAATATTCTGGGGAAAATCACACCGAGACTCAACCGTAAAGCTGAGTTGTCTTGCCAGCTGTGCTGGAGAGGTGATGGAGGAGAAGGGGAAGGCGGGACAGGAGTTGGTCAAGGAGACGCATCGCCCTTTGCAGCAAAGGGGGCTAAGGTTGGGGGGGGTGCAGGCTCATGGCAGGAGAAGGAGGAGGAGGAAGGTGACTCTCTTCAGCCCACCTTTGTGCTGGCAGAAGCCCGCGGGGCTGGAGCCGCCCCTCTCAGCAGCCCCTTCCCGCTCCCCGCCGACGGCTGCACTCCCGGGGGCTCGCAGCACCGCGGCTTGACGAGCATCACTTAACCTGCCTCCCTGCTCTGTAATAACCTCATACATCAACCGGGAGGGGAACGCGCCGCATGGCTGGAAGGGCTCTGCGTCTACAGCCAGCGTCATTATCCCAAGGCCCCTTGGCTCGATATGCAAACGGGCTGGGGGTCCCCGGGGTGCCCGGCAGGAGAGTGCCCCGCGTAGCAGACATCGGTTATTCCTGTGCGGCATGGGCCCAGCCTGACACCTAGTGGCACTGGGCAAAATGGGGTGCTCCAGCTGGTGGCAAACTGGGCTGACTGGGAGCCCTGGGGAGCCCAACAGCCCCCTCTGCTCCCTGCATAGGGCCTTGGGTGCCCAGGGATCTCATCCTGCCCTTCAAGGTCGTTCAGCAGCATCCTCCCGTTCCCGGGCACTCACCATCTCTGTCCACCTCCAGCCTCTTCTTCCCCTTCCAGCTGCCCAGCCCGATGGGATGCTTTCGCCCGTTTTAAGCAGTCAGTCCCCCTGTCTCACACCTACAAGGGACACCCTGTACCTGACACACCAAGCTGCCAGTGTCCCCAGCATCCCCCCTGGAGACTGCGGCCATCTCCCTCCTGCCTGCTCTGGGCTCCCTGCCTCTCACCTCCACTTTCCCCCTGGTCCCGTTGCCCCGTGCATCACGAGAGGAACACGCTCCTCCAGCAACAGGACATGTGCCACCTGCTCAGGCTGCCCAAGGGAGTCTCACTGCATGGATGCAAACCTCATCCCAGCCACCACAGAGCAGTGACACGGCAAGCGGAGACTCCACAGGGTCACAGCAGACTGAGCTGTGCACTGCCACCACGAAAAAGTGGAGTGTGGGATGGAGGGGAGGGGATGGGACCAGCCTGGAGGAAGGAGGTGACAGCGGAGAGGAAGGCAGTCGGGGCTGGCTCTCTCTTGCTTAGGGAAGGCTCAGCTTCGTGCTGGCTCCCTCGGGGCGGGATAACTCACACACAGACCCCAGGAATAAGCAGGACAGGTTGAGCTGAGTGACTCAGTTGCTTTATTGATGGCTTCCAGCAGCCCAGTCGACGGGCTGCCTCACTCAGCGATGCTGCGGAAGGACTGGACAGCAGGGCTCACTGCTCCCCACTCCACAGGTTTGCGGTACTCCCCCTTGGGCAGCAGGTACTGCCTGCCCCGGTAGTTGGGATGCTCGTAGAAAACCCAGACGCCCTCCAGCACTCTGCAGGCGTGCACCTCGCGCATGTGCCACTCCTCCATGACGGAAGGGCAGTCTTCGGTGGCTTCGAACATCTGCCCACCAAAATCTCCCTTCTCAAATACCTGGATGTGGCCCCGGCCTCCACTTGGCTAGAAAAAGGGGAGAGAAAATGGCAGAGCACTGGAGGGAGGCACCAACATGTCCCCAGCTCCGACGGCCGCCAGTGGACGGGAGCAGAGCTGAGGCACAGTCAGACTCGGATCAGGTACAAACCAGCCCCCCAGCACACGAGGACAGGGCTTGAACAGCTCACGTCAGCTCCCAAAAGCACAGCAGGGAGGCAGGCAGGGTAATTCTTGACCGAGCATCATGTGCAAAGAGGGCACAAAAGCTCCAAGCCAGAGCAGAGAGCAGTTTCAGCTCCAACCCCCACCGCAGCCCCAGTTCCGCAGAGAAGAAGGCTGCAGGGAGGGATAAGGCCAAGGCAGCAAGCGCCGGGCTCTCTATCCCAGCCAGCCACTCCGTCCCGCTGCTGCCTTGAACCCTTCAGCCACTCCGCGTGAGCATCAGAAGGAGAGACAGACCCCCTCCACACCCCGCTCCTCCGGGCAACGAGGAGTTTAATGAGCTGGTGACCCCAGCTGGGTTGTATTACAGGCAAACACAGCGCAGATATTTTCCACTGTGATTTGAAGCGCCGCGTTGCCTGAAGGCACTGCAGCGGTTTTAATCTGCAGCTGCCCGGACACCGTCTTCCCCCCCGCCTACCCAGCCCGTTCTCATTGCCAGCCCCGGCCGAGCTCTGCGGGGTCTCTCGGATCCCTGTGCCGCTGCTGCGGCTTCTCCGGGGTGCTCTGACCGAACGCCTGAAAGCGGCAGGTCCCCGTGCAACCTCCCCAGGTGCGGGAGGCGAAGCCAGGCACCAGGCGGACCTGCAGTATGCGGCCTCTGCATTTCGTCCTGTGTTGCTGTTATACCTCCCACATGTTTTGGCTCCATTCCTTATGCCAGATCAGTGTTCTGAACTGGCTGGAAGCTCTCCCTACCCTATGCAAAGGGATTTAGGCCTAGCTCAAACACATAAACAGGCTCAAAGTGGCATTAGACCTCCAGACATAAAAGCAAAACCCCTTCTCAGCCGTGAGACCTGCCCACGCAGTGGGAATCCATGGCTACGCTACCCAAGCCAGCAATGCACCGACCATCAGCACCTGCCCCGCTGCTGGCAAAACCACAGCAGCAGCAGCACTCGGCGTCTCAACCCCAGTCCATGCTCCATCCACACTCCCATCCCTGCCAGTTTTAAAGGGTGCTTCTCCCCATAGGCTTCCCAACGGGATTGTTCCTTCTGTTCCTTTCTCCTTCTCCGTGCTTCCACAGGGTGCAAATGCTGCTCGCTATCAACCTACATTTATCCCATCTCCTGCTAGTGGAAGGACAGGTCCTGCCGGAGGCTGCAGAAGCATCTCTCCATCGTCAGTGAGGAGGGGATGAGCACGGTTCCTGTGCTGCAGTGGGGAGACACGCATTGCCCTGCACTCTCCTAACACCAGGAGACGCCTGGCTGCTCCAAGCACACCTGAGGAGGGCTTCAGGCATCCCTCCCACCCCTGGTTACTCCAGGGCTGCTCCTGAGGCTGCTCTCCCCACGTCCAGAGGGGCTTGGTGATACTGAGGTTCAGTTCCCTGTATCAGAAGGGAGCCCTGGCTTGCTAGAGAGGCAAATAAAATTGCCCCTCATTCTGAGTGCTCCTGCAAAATCTACATCCCGCTCTTAAAAGGCTTGCGCCCACCAGCAGATTTGGATCAGGTGGCAGCACACCACGGGGGAGGAAGGCAAGAGGCAAACCTTGGAGCGACCTGCCCGGACACTAAAGCGAGCACTAAAGTCCCTAGAGGAACATGCAGATAAAACTATGCTGCTGTTCCTGTGGAAACTCACCTACAAAGCACTCCATGGGACCTGCTTTTTCCCATTGCAGTCAAAAGTGGAAAAGATTTACCTTCTCCACTCACCAAACACCTTGCCATTCCTGGAGCAGGACTGCAGGAGCAAACCCTCTACAGCCACCGTCTTCAAGGGAGCTCCCACGGGTCCCCAGGAAGATGGGGGCCACCCAAAAGGATGCTGAAACCCTTTAATGATAGGTGCATAAACTAAAATGTCCCTTGGGAAGAGATGACACTTACTATCTGGACCGCTTTGCAGGAGCCGAGGCGGTCGTTGAGGCCCATCCAGTGTTGGTAGTCAGGATACTCCCCGTGCGTCAGAACGTACATGTTCCCAGAAAAGTTCGGCCTTTCGTAGGCCACCCAGGTGCCTCCATCCACCCGGATGGAGTTGCAGCGGCTCAGGTAGGTGTGAAAATCGGGGCAGTCACTGTCACACTCGTAGCAACGGCCTAGGAAATTCTTGTCTTCATAGAAGGTGACCTGAAACGCAAACAGAGGAAGGAAAGCAGGGAGGTTCCTCAGCCCCCAGCATCCATATTCTAGCCGCATTGCAGCATGGAATATCTGAAAACAAAGCCCTCGAGATGTCAAAAAGTCATCAAAAGCCCAGCCATTGAGCAGGATCAACTGCATTCCATCTAACCCTGGCAGCCAATTCACCAGTCTGGCCCCAATGCCTCCAGCTGCCCTTCCCAGCACCTAGTTCTGTCCCAATCCAACCCAAAGCTCCCTTGATGAAGTCCCTGTCCTCTTTGCAGCAAAACACTACTTACACATTTCCCTCCTACCTTCTCTAGATCAGTAGTTACTAAATTATGGCCAAAGGAGCTGTAAGTAGCCAGTCATAGAATCGTTTGGGTTGGAAAAGCCCTTTAAGATCATAGAGCCCAACCATTACCCTAACCCTGCCATCCCACTACTAAACCCTGGCCCTAAGCACCTCCTCTGCCCGGCTTTTAAATACCCCCAGGGGTGGGGACTCAACCCCTTCCCTGGGCAGCCCCTTCCAGTGCTTGACAGCCCTTGCAGGGAAGGAATTTTTTCCCAATGTCCAAACTAAACCTCCCCTGGCACAATGGACTGTACTAAGCAGCGTTTCACTTATACTGGCTTACCGAGTGTTTGCAGTTAAGACCTTTACTGATAACAGGGTGGTGAGGTCTCTTTCATCTTGGTTCATGCCTTCTAGCCCTGCAATCGTTCTCCTTGTTCCCATTCCAACGGTCCACAGCTTGCCATCTCAAGAGTCAATGCGAAAAGCTGGACATCACACAAGCTTTACCAGCACCAAGAAAAACTAAAGGAGCGCTCCATGTACGTGGCCGATGGCACAGTTCTTGGGACATCCAAGGATTGCATTTGCAGCTGGTTGCTTCTGCTTTGGTTGCTGCAAGTTTGAGAATCAGCTGACAAATTTCCAATCCATCACATTTCTTTCCCAAGAGCTGCTCTACAGCCAGGCAGCCAACTGCAAAGCACTTTGCTTAGGGACACTTTTCCATACTCAATCACAAGCTTTCCAAAATGTTCTCAAGAGCTGGTAAGCAAATCCCATTCCTCTCGCCCGAGGTGTGTCACCAACCCAGCCAGCCCCAGAGAGGCGATGTGCGCTTTCTTCAAAAAGCCCTTCACGGAAATATTGCCAAGCCTAGACCCAGACCTGTCCTTCATACAGCCCCATTTCTACATCCTTCCAGATGACAACTATTCATCAAGACCTGCTCTTCACAATAAGGGTTCCCAAACGATCATGTCTGTCATGGTTTAACCCCGGCTGGCAACTAAGCCCAGTGCAGCCGCTCGCTCACACACCCCTGGTGGGATGGGGGAGAATCGGAAGGGTGAAAGTGAGAAAACTCGTGGGTTGAGATAAAGACAGCTTAATAAGGAGAGCAAAAGCCATGCGCACAAGCAAAGCAAAACAAGGGATTCATTCCCTGCTTCCCACTGGCAGGCGGGTGCTCAGCCATCCCCAGGACAGCCAGGCTCCATCACGTGTAATGGTGACTTGGGAAGACAAACACCATAGCTCTGAACATCTCCCCCTTCCTTCTTCTTCCCACAGTTTCTATACTGGGCATGATGCTGTATGGTCTGGAATAGCCCTGGGGCCAGGTTGGGGCAGCTGTCCTGGCTGTGCCCCCTCCCAGTTCCTTGTGCCCCTGGCAGAGCAGGGGAAGCTGAAAAGTCCTTAACCAGTGTGAACCCTGCTCGGCAACAACTGAACCATCAGTGAGGTATCAACATTCTTCCCATCCTGACTCCAAAACACAGTGCTGTGCCTGCTGCTAGGAAGAAAATTAACTCTGTCCCAGCCAAAACCAGAACATGGCTATTTGGACTTACTCCTTTGGCCACCTCACAGTAGTTATAGCATTTCTTTCCCAACAGCAGCTCTGTGAGAAGGAAACCTGTAAACGCTAACTGTAAGCCATAACCAGGAGCGCCCACTGCTCTCTAAGAAAGTGGGATGGGGGCAGCAACTCCTTTCCAGGGCAGACCACTTGCTTAGGTTGTGGGAAATAGTGTTTAATTCTCTCCTTCACCCTTTTCTTCTCCCTGGAATGTGCTAGGCAAGAGCATGGCACAGAGAAAAGATGAGATTTGCGTTCTTTCACTGACTTAACTCCTCTTGGTCATTTTGCTGCAGCACAGCAGCACATCATCAACAAATTCCCCGTGGCACGCTCACGGGGGACATGGCTTTCAGCAGGGATAAAGACAGAATGTGCTTAAGTCTCTTCAAGAATACAGGGGACTCAAGCATGCATCAGTCACATTTCCCCAGCACCTTCTCTACACATGGGTACACAAAGACTGGCAGCCACCAGGTTAGAAGGAAGCGGCACACCATGTTCAGTTTCTAAAGACTGCTCAGAAATAGCCAAATCACTTTGATTTGATAGCTATCAAATAGCCAAGATCACAGAGGGAAGGTGCAAAGCAACAGAGATCAAATCCAGATCTTCCAGAGCATCGGCCAGTGCCGACACCACCACTCTGATTCCAAGCCCTCTGCCCCCTTAGCTCTTACGCTCTCCACAAGTTAAAAGGAAAGTAACCCAAAAGCAAAACTAATACAATGGGAAGACGTACATCTGTCCACAGCCTCTTAACATTTGTTTAACACTCCACAGGAGAAACTGGCCACAAGCCCAAAGTTCTCACCCTCCTTTCCCAGCTGTTTACCCCTGCCCGGTCCCAACCCTGCCACAAGGTCCGCACGACCAACCAGCTCAGCTCTGCTAACTTGCAAGGCAAAGAACACAGCATCAGAGCTGGATCCCCATCCGATGCCTGTCACTCCAGCTGAAGTTGAGCTGTCTGATCTACCTCCTCCTCCAGTTTAAATTCCTCTCTGCCAATTCCAACAAATCACAAGGACGGTCCGCATCTCTCAGGGAATGCTATCGCCTTTGGTGCTGCAGTCATCATTCAGGCGTCTTTCTGTCACAGCACAACCCTTTGCTCCGCCACAGAAGGGGGACGTGGCATTGGGACTCAGGTCCTCCCAAGGAAGCCTTCCCTGAGCCGCTGTTCTGCAAATGCTGTTGGTCACGTTGGCTCCTGGCCCAGCAGCCTCCGCTGGCAATTTACAGGGCATCAGGTCCTGGTGCATTTTGAAATATCCCCTCATCGGTCACTGTGTTCGACTCCATCCTCTCGCACAGCCACACCTAGAGGAAACAGCCAAGATCTGGGAAAAGACTAAAGGAGGGCTCAGCTCCAGCTTCCCTCTACTTGTTAAGGGATTTCAAGCATCTCCTCTTGCCAACGGACTGATGGAGGGGGAAAGCTGTCAGCAGAACAAAGAATCCAAAGTTTCTCCACAACCTATCCCTGGTAAATTCCATACTCCTAACCACAATCATGAATAGGCTGTAAATAAACTTACCTTGGTTCCAGCTCTGGACATTTTCTGCTCCAGCCAAGCTCCCCAGTGCTGGAGGAACGTCAGAAGCTGTTACAAGCAGCCAGGATCCGAGGCGCCCTTTTTATAATGGGCTTGTTTTAAACCAGACAGCCGCTTTGTCATGAGAATAGGATCCAAAAATTGAGTCAGTGATTCCGAGGCTATAGCCGGTTTCCAGAAAAGCAAACAGGATTATGGAATAAAGGAAGGCTTCGCCATCCTCCCTTTGTTACCATTTGCTGAGTCAGAACACCAAAACTCTGCCAAACGCGCTCAAAACACACAGCCCCCTGCCAAGTCCTGGAGGACGGGGGGCAATTTGGCTGCTCTCTCCCTTTCAAGATTGTTAAACAAGAAGCTCATCAGCTCTAAAATGCCCGCCCCCGTTTATAAGGAAGAGACCCAATATTTATCAGAGAACACTCCCATGCAGCGAAGGATGCAGCTAGGGAACGGTCAACACATGCAGACACCACAGGCTTGCAAAGAGCAGCCTCTGCCTGGAGACTGCTTCAGAAGCTATCAACAGCAGCAAAGAGGCTGCCTATTTTTATAGCACGCCTTCAGCTTGAGCTATATTGCTCCAAATGGTGCCTGACACAGAGGAAAAGAAGCATGTCCAGCCACACACCCCCAGCGTGAGTGATTTCACACATCGAATAGTAAAGAACGAGCCCAAATTTCTGACAAAAATCTGCCAGTGTCACAAATTCAACTCAAAATACTTATGCCGCTGCCTGAGGTTTGAGCAAAAGCCTTTCTTTTAAGCCCCACTCTGGCCCGCTGAGCCGGGAGGGTGAGGATTGCTGGCTTATGTACACCCGCACCCCCCTGCCAGTGCATTATGAAAAAGCACCTCTGCAGCGATTCACTGCGCCAGCCCAAAGGCTTAGTGAAACAAAGGGAAATGAATTTGGCACGGCAGCGCCTGAAACGCATGGGCCCTATTTTCAAATCTGTCAGGACAAGCAGTCTCGCAACAGCAGCTCGGCGTGCCACCCCATGCACGCTGCCGCAGCTCTGCTAAATGGAGGCAGATCTGACAGCTGGAGACAGGCATGCTCAGCAGCATCTCGTCCTCATCCCTTTTTTAGGTCTCTTGAATCGTCCAGTGCTGTTGCTTACAGCTCTCACCACTAGAAAGCTCTGTGGCCACTTCAGAATTTTTTTTTTTTAATCAAATGCTGTCTTATGAAGATCAGAGTCCAACCACAATCCAGATCCTATCAAAAGGCCACTCAGTAGGTTCACTAGGACATCTCAAAGCTCTGCTGCAGTCAGTTTGCACATCCCTCCTTTAAAAGTCAGTTAAATATAATAAACTCACCTTGTATTGGATCACCCGCCTCCCCAGGAGCCAAGAGAGACCTTCAGAAAAATCCTGGCATTACAACAGCTGCGGACACCAGAGGACTGAACGCCCCCGGCCTTGCGCTCGCTCTCAGCTTGGACAGCTCTTCACCAGTCACAGAGAACTGCTGCGTGTGGTCAGGTAGTCAAGGCCTCTGCCTGGTTTGCCCAGCTTATTTAGGCGCTCAGCTAATGAGCACAACTCCCCAGGACAGGTTCCATGAACACATGAGAATGGTACTCACGTGAGTTGCTACTCTTTACAAGAAATATTAAAGGGAGGAAACAGTGTTTGTATCAAAATGCTGTGCTAGGGCAGCCTTCAAAACCTTCAACTCCACGGCTGTTAATGAATTAGCATTTTTCTCTCAGCTGACCGGTTCACGCTGCAGTGAAGGTGTCTCCTCCCTCTAACACCCACTGCACAACCCTTTCCCTAGGACACGTACCAGGCTTATCTGAGAAGTCTGCTTTATTGACGTTTGTCAAAACAACACAAACGTAGAAGAAAGTTAATTCCATAAAACTACATTGCTTAAGCGCCATCTTCATATACAAAAATCCATTGAATTTCATTCATTAAAAAAAAAAAAAATCAAACATTTCTTTTTCACATTTATAAAAACAGCGCAGCTGGCTCGTACCATAAATTGGATGCGATGGCCAGGGCCCTGGGCCCAGCTCCACACCAGGACAGGCTCCTTTGCTGGATACCTGCACACCATGGCCCCTAACCACGATGACAGCCTCCCCGCTAAAGGATCTGCAACAAGGCGTACTTGTTCATCATCCTCTAGTTACCAACAGAATGGTTACAGCACACTCCCAGGAAAGCGGCAGTGATTAGAAATCCCAACGCAGACAGGCAGTCCAACCCATGCCAAGGCCGGGCATCAGGTCCACATCCAAGTGTGTTCAGGCAGGATGGCTGCAAAGTCTTAACGAGAACTGTTTTCAGTAAATCGCTGCCTGTTCCCAGAACTCTGTAACAAAGTCAAGGAACAAATTTTACTCACAACACTAGCAACGAAAAAGCAGCTCAAATACTACTAATAAGGAAAAAATCCCCAACTTTCTAATGGTTTGAAACATGCAATGGCAGAAAAATCATAAGGGCTTCTCTCCAGCTCCTAAACCGCTTCTTCTTGGGAAGAGAAAGACACTACAAAGTAAGAATTATTTGAAGTCTCACTCAATTCTCTTAAGCAAAAAGTGAGATGGGTAAGTACAGACATTAAGACACACAGCCTCTCTGAAAGAGCAGCTCTTCAAGTAAGTTTCTACATCAGATTATGTACAATATGCCCATTTGCTTTTACAGACAGAGAGAGATGCCCCTGACAAATCAAGCAGATTTGATTTCCACCTGCAGAGAACAAGGTTGGTGCTGAGTACACAGGATACAGATTCAAACTGAAAAGAAGTTTTGACTGAAAAATAAGAACTAAAACCAAATGCAAGGCTCTTGGGAGAATGACCACTGAACAGCCTCCTGCTTCTTCCACCTCTGCCTGGGCTGTGCATACAAACACCAGACAATTCTTCTAGACGGAGAAGAATTGAGAGGAACAGGCCCTCAACTCACCCTTCCTTTCCTTCTGCTGTACAGGAACACGCTGCTATCCTGCTGCCTGCTTGGAGCCTACTGCAGGAGGGACAAGGCTATCCAGCTGCTGACGGTTGCCTGTCTGAACCAGCCATTCGTAAAATTTGTTTTCTACCAGCATCTGGAACTGTTTCCTCTGATCCCTGAAACCAGAAGACAATCAGCAGGGAAGTGCGTAAGGTCACATTTATTTCTAGTACTATACTTCTAAACCTCGCCTTCACTACCAAAGCAAGCCTGTATATAAATCAGTTACAAGGTGGGCTTGGTTCAGGAACTGCCTGTACCAGGAAGAGGTTTTTACCAAGTGAATATGATTATAATCAACCCCAAAAGCAGAACTCATCATTCAAACTTCCCCATCCCACTGGCACAGCAACTCTGCTCCACAGGGCTGCCTCTGCTTTACTCTTAGAGGACAGATTAAAAACCACCTGACAAGGGCGAAAAAGAAGATTAGTAACCAGCGATGAAGCACTGAAGACACAAAATTCTGTTCTGACAGCATCTGAAAGAGAGAGGAGGGAGATCAGGAAAAAAAAATAACATGCATACAAACAACACTCCTCAAATAATTCCCATTACTGGTAAATAACTCTGGGGTGATTTTGGTAAGACCAGCAATGCCAGGGTACACCAGTTCACTCAGGCTCTCTGTCTCTGGCATGGGTCAGCTGTCCAAGAGCAGTGCAGGCTCTCAGCAGGATTTCTCCAGAACTGCATCCCAGCCACCTGGGATGAGCTCAGCTTTGCAATTTCTCAAGCCAAAGGTGGCACAAGTCTCAAGTCATTCCTGCTGCACTTTTTTTTCTGTGAGCTTATGCAATTCCTTTTGGAACCCACGTAAAACATGAACGTTTTTCCATCTCCCGTGGAGATTTAATGTGGTTTTGCTTTGAACTCATTCCTAATTTGATGTGCTGATCTCATCCTGTACTGGGAACAGTAGAAAACCAGCCCTATTCATTTTTATGCCACTCAGAGAGGTTCAGCATACCCAGACCCTTTTTTCAAGTTAAAGGCTCTTCTTTGTACTATCACTTCCATTTGAGACATTCCCCAAAAAGGAGGGTTCTAGGACAAAAACTAACCTAAATTCCTCCCCAGTGAACGCGAACACAAAGGCAGTCACTTTCTTTCTCCTTTTAGGGTTTTATCTTCTCCAAGTGCTTTTTATATACCTTGATCTGCTACTGACCCTGAAAGACTTTCTGTCTGGTATGCTCAGAAAATGAATAAACAGGATTTTATGCTTTTGCAAGTTGTTCCTCAAGCTGTCTTATTGGTCCTGTCTTACGGGGTTTTTACTTCCAGCCTGGCAGGATTTACATTCTTCTTTTGCCCCACTTTCCTCATTCAGACAACTTCAACTTCTTGAAAGAAGTCTTCTTATTTCTAACATTTGCTTTCACCTCCCCGCTCAAGCATGGCAGCTTTTTTCTTTCTACAAGCCTGATATCCTGTTTGCTCTAAGCTTCCTAGTTGTCTCCCTAGTTGTTTCCCTGCCTGCAGGAGACAGAGACATTTTACACTGTCAGCTGACCAGTTTCTTTTCAGCAACCTTCTAAACTTGGCACAGTTTTCCCCCTTTTTTTGAAATAAGCCATGCCAGTACCGAGCTCTTGCCTCCTCTGACTGCTGCAGAGGATGTTAAATCTAAGAGCATCATCTGTATTACCTCACGTTTCTTTAACAGTAAGATTTTGACCGGCCAAACACCTTCGCAAAACCCTGGGGTGAGAAGCAGCAGCCCTGGGAGGAAGGGCGAAGAAGCACCTTGGATGAGGTTGACAGACACAAGGGATGAAGTTATAACTATTTTCCTCTCTGCTGCCCTTCAAGACTCAAGGACTGAGAGTTCTGAAGGTTTTCACATCTCTGGCACCACCACCACTGCTCAGCCACCCTCCACCTTGTAGCAAAATCCTGACCCAGAATCCCTTCTGTCTCCCAGCCTAGAGCTCTTCCAACCTGCAGGCTCCTCCAGGCTCAGCACAGAGGCACCTGGATTTCAGAAAGGAACAAGGGAAGTGGAGCGAGCTCCTCCAAAACAATGAACACTCAAGTGGACTAAAAACCCCTCAGCTTGGTACAATGGGAAGCGTGGACAGTTTGACCCAAGAGGAGGTTTTCATATTCTGTGTTCCCCACCGGATAAACCCCTCCAAGATCACTGCTTATCAGCACCCAGTTACACACCCGTTACAAGTCATTGACTGAGCACAGAACAGAAAGAAAATCTATACAGCTCAAGTGCAGCTTAGGGAACAAAAGTTGTTCTCATCCCTTCAAAGCCTTTACGATTGAATATCTGGGTTTCTATCCCCATTCTGTGTTTGCAAAAGAAGACAGGTCCTTTAGGCTGCTGCATCAAAACGGTTCACAAAAAGAGAAAAGCAGCTAAACTGAAGTCGGCAGAGATTTGTACCCTTGCCCGATTTGGCTGGCTGCCCAAGAAAGCACCTTGACAAAGGAAGCAAGGTGAACTTTTTTCAGAACTCTGCAACAAAAGCTAAAAAAGCAAACAAGACGTATGTGAGATGGGCTAGGACAGGCCTAGCTAGCACAGTAAAAACTGGGCAGAGGACTCAGTGTGATCTGCTAAATAGGACTTTAAACGCTACCATCCACAAGGCGATCTACTGCAACGGTCCACGTGCACGTTCTCAGCTCACCTCAGCAACAGATGGGACAGTATTTTAAAGCTCCTATCTCAATGTAAAGGTTGGGCTAAGAGTAACCACCACTCAGCTGCAGGTCTGTAATTAGCTGTTGTTCAGGGTACAGGCCCAGATCTTGCCCGCAGCAGCACATGGCGGTGGAAGCAGAACAGAGACAGTAGAGAGACAGTACCCAGCGTGAGGCAAGTTGTAAACTCTCACTGCCAGGGTGTAGCCCTCACCTCAGCCCTCAGCAGTATCCAGGCACGCTTGTCCTTCAGTCTCACAAGCTAGGAAAACGCGATCATGACAAAGCACATCCTTCAGAGTTACGACTGTGAGCATTATTCTTCTCACTACATTAATAAGCAACGACCAGGATCCCAAGGCTGCCAGTTACCAATGCTCTAGAAATAGCACGCAAGACACGGCTCACACAAATCAACACATTATTAAAGCATTTTTGTCAAACCACATCAAACGAATCTTCTGTTTGCATGTCTGAGCTGAGCTGAGCTTCAACACAGCTCACGCCTTCCCACTGGGATGCAGCACTCACTTGGTCAGGCCTGCCTCCTTCACGGTTTTCTGCCAGATCTGTACCTTCTGCTCTCGCTGACTCAGCGCCTTCTGATAGGCATGGGGAAGTCCACCAGGCGTCTCTGTGGTGTCTCCTTCCATCTCAAAAGGAATCACAAAGGTGTAGAAGTCCGAGGGCGGCAGGAGGCGGAAGAAGCTCGTGTCACCGCTCTCCTTGCACACCAGCATGGGGCTGTCCCAGTAGTTCGGCAGAGTGGCCAAGCCCACCTGAGCCATGTGGTCTTCAAGCATTGGATAATGGGTGTGGAAAGGGGCAAAGCTGACTGCTTGGTTCCCTGAGAGGATGAGAGGCTGGGTAGGTGTGAGGATGTAAAAAGTACAGCCGGAGGTGGAAGAAAGGCACAAACGATGGCAAACCACAATGACCTTGATGTTGTCACAGCTATGGACGTGAACAGACGCCTGCACGGGGCCAAGGACAAAAGTGCTGTTCCGACACTTCTCGATGGTCACAGATCTGTGAAAGAACAGAGAGCGAGAACATAGTGAGCGGGAAAGAGCAAAACCAGGTCTTTTTCACCACTAAAGTCCACGTAATGAGAACTTAACGCTTGATCAAACTTGCTGCAGAGACATCTAACTGTGTCCCAGGAGAACTAAAGCTCACCGGAGAGGCGAGAGGAGATAAATGAAGGACTCGTTGCAGCGATGAATTCTTACATGAGCCCCCACCAGGGTGTCCGAGCTCTTGGCCAGCGTCTGCTTGTACACCTGACTCATTATCACCATGGGGAACACCTCAGGCACTAGACGAGTATTGCAGGCAATCTTTGCTCTCCTGGTTGTTCCTTCAACTGCAAAATAAAGTTCATCAATGCATTTAAAATTTTAAAAAAGCACAAAAACGCTATACGTGATTCCTACAGAGACACAGCCATGATGGTCCACTGTCCACGTCACTCAGCAATCCCTCCAGAAAATAATCAGCCCAAAACTTCAGGGGTGGGTACCATCAAACTGCATCACTTCATGCACCAGTCACACCACCCACTGATGCCTACTGGGCAGATCAGCAGTACGCAGCGGTCAGAAGCTCCAGAAGTCGGGGCACGTTGAATGATCAAAACCATTTCAAGGTTGTTGAGGGGTAGCCAAAGCCTCCCACAAGCTACAGACAGCCCTGACCCCGATCTCCATTTCCCAAAGTCTTCTCCTGAACACAAGACTCAGCTTGGCAAGAAGATCCGCAAAGCAAGTTTTACACTGAAAGCAGGAACTGTATGTTTTAAGACAGTGAAATGCTCCCTCTACAGTACAACCCTCGAGCAACCTCACTGTCCCGCTTAACCCACTGCCACTCCTACAATTCGAACCAAAACATTCATCTGGATTTTTTTTTTTTTCCCCTCCTAAGGTGGAAGATGCCTTTGGCTCCACCGCCATGTCCCAGCAGGTGACAGGATGCAAGTCAAGGCAAGGAAACCAAGATCATGAATCAGCTTTGCCACAAACACATCACGTTATCTATTCTCTGTGTCTGTACTTGAATAACGAGGATAGCAATACCAACCTCACTCAGAGGGGCCTTTGAAAATTAAATCATTAATGTTTGCTCACAAAAGTGATCTAAGGACCGGAAAAGTACACACAGATGTCACGCAACACCCTCTAGTCCCCCAGACTGCCCTCTAAGCTGTCATTTTCCCCGTCTCCACTGACAGGAGGAGAAAAGGAGGCAAGCCCCCACGCCACTGCCAGATCCCTGGTCAGCAAGAGAAACTGAGACTGGAAAGTTATTTCTAAAAATAAAGGCAAGGCCTGTAGCTACCTTGCTGCGCCCATGCGAGTTTCTTCCCGGACTTGAGGCAGGCAGTCATTCCAAAAGGGTTTGCTGTCAGGCAGGACCGCAGCCAGCTCTCTAGCTTGGGGAAAGAGAAGGCTTTGGAGACCTTTGAGTAGCCGTTCCGCGCATGGCAGGGCTGCCAGAGGGCAAGCTCGTGCAGAGGATGGACCGTCCTGGATTTGTTCATGGTCCCTTCAATAAGAAAGCTGAGGGCACGGACAGCTTCGTAGGACACCAAGCTACTGTGGGTGGAATGGGAGGAGGCAGTGAGCTGCTCCGGCTCCAGCAGCAGCTCCAGCATATCCGAGAGGTGGCTCTGGACAAAGGCACGGTGGTCCTGATCATTCCAGTTCTTAGCGGGCAGAAAAACACAGAAGAACGAGGTGAGTTCTCACAGAGCCGACAAGCTCCACTGACAGTGTACAATGCATCCTTGCTTACGCTTGTTCTAAAAGAGGGAAAGCAAGTCAAACGTGGTGCTCTCTCCCACTCACTGCTTCTGTGGCTCTGCTCTTCCAAAACACAGAAAGGAAACGGGACTCATCAGCAACCTCCCCCCCAAAAAAAACATTTAATTCTGACTCCAAGTGCCAAATATTTCATTCTAGAAAGCAGAAACAGACTCTCCTACAACTCTTCCCACACAAATTCAGCCAGCTCCTGCTGGCAATTGGAGGTAGGAAACAAATCAATAACTGACAGTCAAGGTCTTGCAACTGCTCTATTGCAAAATCTCTGCATCTGTTCCAGACCTTCAGCTGTGATTAAGTGCCACCTTCGGAGGTGCTGCAGGGAAAAAGCAGAGGGTCATTCCTTCATAGCAAGTGGACCAATAAACCAAATGACCTCTGAAAGAATGGTTAGTTCAAATTCTAAAGGGCTGCACACAAAAAAAAAAAAGGCAGAAAATGGGAATTATAGCAGACATTAATAAATACAACCATGGCCAGCCTGTGATCTGCAGAACAAGCCACACACGGCTGTGATTACACATGGGCCTCACCACCCGCAAGGGCTGTAGCCAAAAGGGGGTAACAAGCAACTGCGAGCATCTCATTGAGCGGCTGGAGATCCCTGCCCTGTGACAGGGACCCTATCACACCGGACAAGCCTCGCTACACCATTTCAAAAGGGGGAACGGTTCACCTCAGGCACTGCTGAAGCTGGGGGAATCTCTCCTGATTGTACCAGTGGACACAGCCCCAGTCCCATTGGGACCAAAACTTCTGGGAGGGGTATGGTGGCAGCCAAGACGCTTCTCCTTCCTTCCTAGAGTTTCATGTAATGGCTACAGTTCAAAGAAAACCTCAGCTTTTAAGTAACGCTGGATGCTCCATGGCCACCCACCTCACAGCCCCGTACCAGTTCGTCTCATTTCTTTTTTCCTTTGTTCCATCTTTCAGTATACAGTTACACAGTCCCTATTTTTAATTATTTCAGCTTGTTCCAAGCTACATTTCACTAGCTCGTATGGCTCACAGTGTCACAGAAATACACTGAGGTTTGCAGCTGGCCCTCAGGACAATGTTGCCAACCCATAATTCACTCTTGAATACAGAGCTGCCCACAAGCTGCCCCTGATACACCCAACACGCTTCTCTTCTTTCAAAATACTTGAGTGTTTTAAAAGGGAACATTACCATTTCCACAGGGTTGAGCTACAGGTGACCAACCAACTCCCTTCTCTTCAATACAACTCAGCACTAGGGGCCATCCTGGGATCCCAATACTCCACAGCGGATCATGGGAAAGCAGCCTCCAATGTAAGAAAAGCTTCCCATTTCACAGGATCATTTGGTTGGAAAAGACCTTTAAGATCATTGAGCCTGACCATACCTGTCCACTACTAAACCAGGTGTCTCCAAGCACCTCGTCTATTGGACTAATTAATAGAAAAAGCAAAGAGTTGGTTACTTCTTGAAAGGAGAACTGCTAAGATGCCGAGAAAACTTTCCCAGTCTGTCTCAGACTCTAGGAAATTCCTGCAGACAGCTTTTGCTGGTAAAGCCACAGAGAACACACCAACTTCAATTCATGTGCAGTTGAGCGAAGCGTCTCCAATTTGACTCTAACTCAGACTTTACCACAGGCAGGGTTACACACTCCCGGGAACAAATCAGCCGCTTTTCAACCCACCTCGAGGCAGGACCTTGCAGTTCCCCACGGGGCCACTCAAGGAGAATCCTACAGCCACACAAATACCTTATTCTCACTGGCGGATTTTCCAGTCAGGCTGGGAGACTTGGTCCTGGCGCTGGGCCATTCCTCCCCGATCAGAGACGTTCGCAGAGAGACCTTGTTCACCTGTTGGACGTACAGGAACAGGAGGAACTGCAGAGTGTCTACCGACAGCTAGCCGAAAGGGGAGAAAAACAGGCGTTAAGGTGGGCCGGGCTCCCCCCGCGCCCGCCCGGCCCGGGATGGGGCTCCTGCCTTGCTCCGCTCCCGCTCCAGCTCCTCGGCGCTGCCGCAGGCCGCCTCAGCCTCGGCCCACTCCAGGCGGCGCGGCGGGTCCGGCCGGAGGAGGCTGTGGAAGAGCTCGAAGTAGAGCCAGGCCAGGCCACGGCCCAGCTGCAGCTTCCCACAGGCGATGTGCCGCCAGCGGGGCCACGACAGCCGCGGGAAGCAGCCCTCGGCTGCCCGCGCCCGGGCGTACGCCGCCATCTTCCGCAGGTAGTGGGGACCGAGGCGGGCGGGCGGCGGGACGGGCAGGGCCCCCACCAGGAACGGCTCCGTCTTCACCCACAGCCGCACCGGGACCGGGACCGGGACCGGGGCCGGGGCCGGGGCCGCCGGGGCCGCCGCCGCCTCCATGGCGACCGCCGCCGCCCGCTTCCGGTGCCCGCCGAGGCGCCGCGCAGAGCGCCGGCCGCACGGACCAACGAGACGGCCCTTCCCTCACGGCGTGGAGGACTCCGCCCGGGCCGGGCAGGCCCGCCCCCTCCCCACGGAGCCGGCTTCGATTGGCTGCTCTAGCCAGCGCGGAGGCGGGAATAAACATCGCACCCCCTGACTGGCTGCGGCCGGGCAAATGCGTACTTCCGCTCGTCCTCGGAGCGGCGATAGGGCAGGGCGCGGCGTGATGCGCTGAGCCGTTGATTGGGCCGGCGAGCTCAGAGCCGACGTCCCGCCAGGCGATTGGCCGGCGGCGTCCAGCCGGTGGTGAAGTGTGCTCAGCTGATAGGTCGGCGGTGGGCAGAGCGCGGGGTTGCGCCGCGCTCTCATTGGCTGGCGGCCGCCGCCGGGCACCGTTTCGCGTCTAATGGTGGCCGGGCCGGGGCGGGCGGCTGCGGCGCTGCGGATCTGCCCGGAGAGCGCCGCTCCCTCTCCCCGCCGCCCCCCGGGCAGGCCCGGCCGCCGCCGCGCCATGGCCCCCGGCTGGATCGGCCGTCTCTGCCTCCTGCTGCTCTGCCTCTGTGGGGAGGCAGCCGCCGGGTGAGTGCGCCGGGCCGCGCCGTGCCGCCGGGCCTGCCCCCGCGCCTGCCCCCGCCTCAGCGCCGGGCCGCGCCGCCGGGCCCGCGTCCCCGTCCCATCCCATCCCGTCCCTTCCCCTCCTCACCCCGTCCGCCTCAGCGTCGGGCCCGTGTCCCCCCCGTCTCAGCTCTGGCTCCGTGTCCCGTCCCCCCGCCTCCGGCCGCGTTGCTGACGGGGTCCTGCTCCCTTCCCCTCTCTCCCACCTTCTCCCGGCAGGAGGGACTTCTACAAGATCCTGGGGGTGTCCCGCGGTGCCTCCATCAAGGACATCAAGAAGGCCTACCGCAAACTGGCGCTGCAGCTCCATCCCGACAGGAACCCCGACGACCCCCGGGCGCAGGAGAAGTTCCAGGACCTGGGAGCTGCCTACGAGGTGAGGCCCTGCCCCGCACCCCTCCGTGGGCTGCCCGCGGGGTGTAGTGAGGCCCGGTGTGGCTGCTGGGGAAGGAGAGGGGCGAAGGTGTGCAGCCTGTCGTAAGGAACTGGGAGGACCTTTAGCCCTGTGGAGGATGGATGGGGTTCACAGTAAAATGTGCCGAGAGTGAGAGCTGAGCCTGGCCAGTAAGTCATCTTGTGAGGCTTCCTCCTGTAGCCCTCAGGGGAACAAGGGCTTCTAGGAAATATAAAGGCACTTCTATAAGGCACAAGTCCAATCTCCATCTGCCCCACGTTACTATATTGAATTTCAGATGTTCTTCCACATAAAAACAAAGGTAGAGGGGCTCTCAGGCTGCATAGAAAGCTCCTGTTGTTAGAGGACAATAAAAGGCTTAAGTTCACTTAGCCAGGAGAAAGCGAAGGCAGCAAGTTAAAGTTATTTGGTATTTATTTGTAATTCTTTGAGGAAGAAGCAGAGTTGTGTCAGCCACAAGTATTGGATCGGGAGCAAGCGTGTGTATGTTACAGGGCCTGACTGTGAGTACACCTGAGCTGGTTGGAGAGGAAAGGTGGTTGGCTTGCCTTTGAGGAGGCAGTGAGGTGGGAAAAATAAGCATTAAGTCACGCATGCGTGGGGATTCCTGTTGTTTCCATGATAATAGAGTAGCACACAAATGATACCTGACGTTAACAGCACAGTGCGCTATATGAATCACTTTTCGCTTATTTTATTAGCCAAATGTTTTAAGTCAAAGCCTGCTTTCTCTGCCACATAGCTATGCATTAATGCAACTTAGGTGGGGTGACAGGGTCTGTTTCTTCCCCTTCCTTTGTCCTTGTTGGCTCCCGTCTGTTACTGCTGGTTTCCACCTGCTCCTGCCATCCCCCCGTGGAGCAGAGGGCCCCTGAGAAAGATGGTGTTGACCAGCAGGAATTCATAGTGGGGGTCCCACCAGGAGCTCACTGGTGCTGGTGGGCTGTTTATTTGAGAGGTTTGAGTTGTCGAGCTCCAGAAGGGAGAGGGTTTGCGCTCCAGCTGCGGTCCAGTGGTGCTGCCCAGCCTGCATCTGCAGCATGGCTCCTGCTCCCATCCCTGCTGCTCCTCTGCCCTTCAGATATGCAAAATATCAAAAGAATGAGGAAGCGAGAGAAGCAGCTTGAATGCCTTCCTCTCTGGTCAGGAAAAAAAACCACATTAACTTTATTTTTGTATCCGAGTTGGGACCTCTTCTTAGTTCAGACTTGCCTATTAAATAAATTGGCTGAACTCTCACGGGGAAACCAGTGAACGGAAAAAAGTATTTGTTAGCTGTCATTTACAGCATCTGAAGTTTGGCACGTGTGGTTTACTTTGAAGCTGTGAACTTGTTGTTTCTGTGAGTTGGGATCTTACTGCATTTGGCAGTGCTTCATGCACGGGAAGCATTTCTCTACCTCTTCCCCTAGTCCCAGTTTATTTAAGTCTTTACCGTGGTAACAGTTGAGAGTACTTTTTCTATTAAAAAACATGGGGGAGAAAACGATTGTAAAATATAATCGGCAGGAGATGTGGTGGCAGGAGTAGTTGAATATTAACTTTTATGAGCAGTGACTGAGTCTGCCTCCCCTAACCAGGGTATTATTGAAGCACAGCAGGGTTCTCATTCAACATAAAGCATGAAGTTCAAGTCCTAACGCAGACAACACGAATGCAACATGCTCTGGCTGGGTGAAAATTAAATAGGAAACCTCCCTTCAGGGTCTTCATTCCTGTGCTTTTTGCTGGAGAGAGATGCATCAGAACCTTGAAATCCAGTTTAATTTGTTTAAAATAGGTTTGGAAAAAGTAACGGTTTTATGTCCTGCAAGGTCTTTGTCTCTTTGTTTAGCCAGTGTAGCTTGCAAATCTGTGTGCTAAACGAGCTGTGAGATGCAGCCTGTTGATTTGATTGGTTTGGGTGAAAGGGAGCTAGAATTATGTTTCCCTCAGAACCTCTTTTGAGGAGCAGCTGAGGGGTTGCTTAGTCTGGAGAAAAGGAGGCTGAGAGGAGACGTTATCACCCTCTACAGCTGCCTGAAAGGCTGTAGCGAGGTGGGGGTCTGTCTCTTCTTCCAGGTAATGGGTGATAGGACCAGGGGAAACAGCCTCAAGTTGTGCCAGGGCAGGTTTAGGTTGGACATTGGGCAAAATTCCTTCCCCGCAAGGGCTGTCAAGGACTGGAAGGGGCTGCCCAGGGAAGGGGTCGAGTCCCCATCCCTGGGGGTATTTAACAGCTGGGCAGATGCGGTGCTTAGGGCCAGGGTTTAGTGATGGGATGGCAGGGTTAGGGCTTGGTGATCTTAAAGGGCTTTTCCAATCCAAACGATTCTGATTCTAAACCAGGATGCTTTTCACCATAAAGCAACAGCCTCTGTTAGTAGTACTGCTGCTCAGGGTTTGGCTAGCTGTCTATAGCAAAGTCTTCAGAAAAATTGTGGGGAAAGTAGGTTAATTAAACTACTCGGTGTCCTTCATTTTAACAGCCTAAGTAATTTCTGCCCTGCAGCTGTGTGGTCCCAACACAGTTGTTTCGATTAGAAAGGAGACTGATCCCATGTGAGGAAACTGAGACTCCTCCACGTGGAGTCATTAGTCTCAGGATGGTTTGGGGGTGGAGTTTCCATGGGGTTTTTTTTTTATTTTATCCCCTGTATTTGCTTTGCTTTCAAGACAACCTAACGTAGCAAACAAGAACTCTCTTCACGGTACTTGAAATTGTGTTATTGGCATTGTGTTCTCAAACAGCCTGCAGAAAGGAGGAAAATGTATGGGAAGGCAAATATTTCATGATCTTAATTCCTTTTCTTATGGCTGCTGGTATCGTCAGTACTGTGCAGTACTTTAACAGAAGAATTCTGCTCTGATGGCAGCAGATTGCAAAATGGAAAGCTTATCCTGGTTTTAAGAAATGTGTGTTTTAATGCAAAATCAGAAGTGACAAAAGGAAAATTGAACTCTTACCTAGTAGGTGAAGCCAGTAAAGTCACTTTTGGTTTTTTTTTCCCTGGTTGCTAGTATTGATTACAATTTCAGACTGGCTTTCATTGCTTAGCCAGCTTCTCCACCCGTTTCCACTCCTCCCTACCCTTCTGAAAGCCAACCTGGCAATTTTAACCCTCCCAAATACAATCAACATTGGAGGAAGGGGGAGGAAGACTAAATGTGACCTGAAACTTCTGGATCTCTGGGGGAGGAAAGAACAAAGATCAATACTTAGGAATTAAAACTGAAGCTTTACAGTCTTGGAAGTCATGTGTGTTGGGATGTGGTGTTCTGCCTTGGTCCTGAAGTTGCTTCTAGCTTTTGCTGCCCTTAGGAATGAGGGCCAGCATTCAAACTGGTGCGGAGTTACCATATTTGGCAGGGTTCAGCCTGGTAAGCAAACTTGCTATCCTTGCTAATTGTTATGAAATCGTAGCCAGACAAATACACATTCTGTGTGCTCGAAGAACACACTGAAAAACGAGGGTGGTATCGTGTGTCCTGCTTTGTAGGAACTGATTTGAATTATTCTGATTCTTTTTTTTTTTTTTTTTTAATCCTTAAGATAAACTCAGTATTGTTTATATCTTCTGTGTTGCTTCTTGCTGTTTTAATAAACTAACTGCACTTTTTACGGGTTTCATTGATAAATGTTTAACTTTTCTAGTCCAACGTGGCAAGCAAGTTGTAGCCAGTGCTTCTGTACTGTAACTCATTGCTTCTTGTCTCCCAGTGAAGAGTACTGGTGAGATTTCCTCTGAGCTGTGTTTAAATAACCCAGCTCAGCTGTGGGTGATTCTCTTGTTGGCATGCATCCCTTTGCCAGGTGCTGTCAGATGAGGAGAAGAGGAAGCAGTACGATGCGTACGGTGAGGAGGGATTGAAGGATGGGCACCAGAGCTCCCATGGAGACATCTTCTCACAGTAAGGAGATTTTTGCCACTTCAGGCTATTCTACCATTGGCGCTTTAATTTTGCGATGCTCCTGCACGCGTTCCACACGGGCAAATTCTGTGTTAAGGTCTTTTTACCCAGTCAGGAGGCACGGATCTGACGTGATAGGTAAGAACGTGAAGAAATATATTGACAGTGGATATCCCGTGTGCAGTTTTCACTTGTCTGTCCTGTATCAGTCCTTGCTTCAAGAGCAGTAGGTAGTAACCAGTGGTGTCTTCCCACGTGGGCAGCTCTTGCTCGCTTGACAAGCTGTGTCGCCAGTGTGGGTGGCTGGTAAGGTGCTGGAGCTGGCTTAAACACGTAGGAACTTTCTTGTGTTACCTGTTATGTGATTGATGTTTAACCTGTTGCCTCAGATCATGGATGTGCTTTGGGGGTCACTTTTTCATTTGCAAAGTAATGCTGCAGTGACTTACATTACGTTTCAGAGCAACTGTAGAATTTGAATCGTTAAAACCTGAAGGCGCTTGTGTGTTGCTCAGGCAGGAGCTGATTTTCTTGTTTAAGGCCCCTTTGGTTCTGCTAGGCACAAATCTACAGTGCTTTTGTACTGTGAGGAGGCTGCTCTCTAAGGATCTAGAAGCATTTGCCAAGCAGCGTGTTGCTGCTGCCTTGGGTGTCTCTCTTTATCAAAGCCCCATTTGATCAGGATTCCTTTGTGAACTAATTGATGTGCTTTACTCCAGCTTCTTTGGGGACTTTGGGTTCATGTTTGGAGGTAACCCTCGCCAACAAGACAGGAACATTCCCCGAGGAAGTGACATCATCGTGGACCTGGAGGTTACGCTGGAGGAGGTGTATTCAGGAAACTTCGTAGAAGTAAGTTTGACTGCTTGCCTGTGGGTCTCTCCAGAATGTCCTCAGGTCTGAGATGCCTGGCCTCTGCTCAGAATGTTATCTTGTACTAAAATAGGTGCTCATTTTCCTAGTATCTAGCAGTGATGCTGGAGGATGTTGTGATGCTGTTTGCTAGTAGTTAACTGAAGAAACAATACATTTATTCATCTTTGCCATCTGGCAGTTTCCCTATAAAGGGGGCACTTCTTGTGATAATAGCTTATTTATTGGCTGTCAGTGACTAGCTGTAGCTTTTTTTTATTGCAGTAGCCCCATTGGGAAAGGTGTAAGTGGTCTCTCTCTAGAACTTGGTGATATTTGAGGGCCCATTCATAAGCCTCAAATTCATTTTGTAATTCTTCCAAAACCATGCTGAGGGTTTTTCATAGCCTTTTTATATGGCCAAACGTGTCGCTGCAAATTTCTGGATTACATACCTGGCAAATGTATGGTGGCCTCTCAGTTTTTATATTGTTTTTTAAGCGAGCTACGTTTCTGGTGCTGACAATCCCTGCTATTCTGCATGTTAAAACTTGCGTTGATTGAATCTGTGTTGTGAGTGTCTGGGTAAATGGGGAACTCTGAATAATTTTGCACGTTGTGTGGAAGGAGAAAGCTATCATAACCAAAGGTGCCAGAAAAAGAAAGAAAATAGTAACCAGTTTTTTTTTCTGATGCTTTGGTATTTAATGCGTGATCAGCAGGAGGTTCAAGGTGAAAACTTATCAGGCGTGTTTTGCCAAGACCACGCAGAGCTACTGTGGAGGTGGCAGCAAGTGCATTAAAAACAAAACAATTGCAGAAACAAACTACATTCAGGCTGTTTGAGAAATCCAGACCCTTGTGGAGACCCAGTAGCGTGTGCAGGTGGTAACCTCTTCCTCTGTCACACAGGTTGTCAGAAACAAGCCGGTGGCGAGACAGGCACCTGGGAAACGGAAATGCAATTGCCGGCAGGAGATGAGGACCACCCAGTTGGGTCCTGGACGTTTCCAGATGACCCAAGAAGTTGTTTGTGATGAATGTCCCAACGTCAAGTGAGTTTCAATGCTCTTTACTGCTATATGGATGTTGATTCAAAACCTGCCACTAGATGGAGGAAAGTGCCTGTACTACCAGTAAGACCCGAGGAATTTGGAAGAACCTAACTCAGGTTTCTCATTTCCAAGGAGCCATTCTTTATTCTTAAAGTAGTGACAGCCAGCTCTATTAGATGTAGCGCTCCCCAATTTGCTCTTTCAGCCTTTTATTCCTTGAACAATCAGTCATATTCCAGTCGAAGTTCCACAAGTAAATCTGAGTAAAACAAAGTTGGGGAGCTGGCAACAGTTGGGCATGGAATACTGTGGTGCAGTCACATATCCAGATGCCGACTGTGCATTTAAGAGCTTAACTTTCTCTACTAGAAGAGCATCGGCACACTAGAAGGGTATTGGCACACAAGAAGGGCAGCCCATGCCCTCCAGTTTTAGATGTGAGCAAGGAGAGAGTGTGGGTTAACTTGTGGGAGTGTTCTCGTTACCCCAGTAACATAAGCAGGCACTACCACCTCTCATTGAAAACTTAGCGCTTGCTTGCTCTTCCCCTTTGCAGGCTCGTGAATGAGGAGCGAACACTAGAAGTGGAGATAGAGCCAGGTGTAAGGGATGGTATGGAGTATCCCTTCATCGGTGAAGGTACGTATAGCGGTGCTGCCCTGCTGCTCGGCTTTGACTTGCTCCTTTTCCATGATGCAAGGCTGGTCTTCATGGCAGTGAAACTGTCCAAGCCCTGCTTTGGGTAACCGATCAGCACATGTGGTTTTAAGTGCTGTGTCCTCTGCGTGCTGCTGAAATACAGGAACATGCTCTTTGCTAAGTCAGGATAATGCTCAGGGTTCTACTCCCTTTGCTGGTACTGGGGGTGCACACACAAAAAAAGCTCTACATCTGACGTTTCAGATAACTTTTGGAGTAGGAGCAACTGTTCTAGGCTTAAATATGTGAGGGAATCCCCTCTGTCCAAGGAGATTAAGTCCTCCAATAAGTAAAGGGCAACATTAATGAGTCTTTTGGAACAGCAGAGAAGTATGAGCTCATTGAAGCAATATTCAGGAAGTCCCAGGCTCTTCAATAACAGCTGTGTGTAAGCAGGGTTTTAGTCATAAAGATTGACTAGTTGATTTTTTCCTTTAACACATGAACTGCAAATCTCTCTTGTGTTTAATATGCTGCCCCTTTCTTCAGTCCTTACTAACTAGCTCACTTAAACAGAGCTTTTCTTTCTTTTTTTGCAGGTGAACCCCACGTGGATGGGGAGCCAGGTGATTTGCGCTTCAGAATAAAAGTTCTTAAGTAAGTAACTGGCCTAGGCAGATGGCTCTTTCTGGCTGCTACAAAGGAAGCTTGCAAGCAGCTTTCTAGCTGGTGTTGCGTGCTTGACTAGTGTGTAGCTTGCCCTTTGGCAGAGTTGGTGCAGCCAGGGATCTGGTGCTCAGGGCTGTGCAGGATGTCCAACCCTGATGATGCTAGAGTAGCCGGGTTCACCACTTTTAAGATGCTGCGATAATTCCACTTGTGTTTTGTTTGGCTTGAACTCTGGTAATCATTAGTAGCTCCTGTGTGAATCACATGAAATATCTCCTTTTTCCGTAGATACACTATCTCCCAACTGTAAGGAAATGTGCTAGTAAGAAAACTGTTGTTTGAGTCACAACTTCTTGACACGCCTCACCACTCATTGCCCTAGAAATAGAGAAGTTATTTAGTAGTACCTAGCACAGGAAAATGAAGCTACATCTCATGCAGTCTTCACTTCCCCTCCTATTTTTGAAATCTCCAAGCTCCCAAATAGAGGGGAGGAAGCTAGAAGGCCTATTTCCCCTAGGGGGAAGGAGAAAAGTTCCCATTCTTTTGATTTCCACAGGCACCCAGTCTTTGAAAGAAGAGGAGATGACTTGTATACAAATGTGACGATCTCGCTGGTCGAGGCACTTACAGGCTTTGAAATGGATATTGCCCACTTGGATGGGCACAAGGTGAGGCAAGGGTTTGTTTTCTTGCCGTGTGTAAACAAAACTTAACTGCAGGTCTCCTGTGCTGAGGGTTAGCTTGCTCGGGGTCTATGCAGCTGCTGGTTTGTTCAGCCTGGAGAAAAGGAGGCTGAGGGGAGACCTTATCGCTCCCTACAGCTGCCTGACAGGAGGGGGAAGGGGGGGGGACGTGCAGAGTGTTGGTCAGGCTCTGCTCCCAGGGAGTGGGCGATGGGACGAGGGGAAACGGCCTCAAGTTGTGCCAGGGCAGGTTTAGGTTGGACACTGGGGAAAAATTCCTTCCCTGAAAGGGCTGTCAAGCACTGGATGGGGCTGCCCAGGGAAGGCGTTGAGTCCCCATCCCTGTGGGGATTTAAAAGCTGTGCAGATGAGGTGCTTAGGGCCAGGGTTTAGTGGTGGGATGGCAGGGTTAGGGTAACAGTTGGGCTTGGTGAGTTTAAAGGGCTTTTCCAACCTCAATGATTCTATGATTCTGTGGTCAGATACAGCATCTCTTCTGCTAGAACCTTCCAGGCCAATTCCCATGGAGCCAAAACAGGCTGCACAAGGGGTGCACAGTGTGGGTCTCTATTCCGGGCTGTCATAGCAGTTACTGCATGGGCTGTCTCAGGTGGTGGTAGTTCTGGTGTGTGTCCTGGCAGTAACAGCTCCTGGTCCCCTTGAACATCACTGACTTTGGCAAGGAGTTGGTATCGGTTGAAGCTTTCCAGTGGGTTAGAAAGGGGCACTGGGATATTGGGGTACAGACACAGAACGCTAGTAATGTTCTGAAACTTCTTTTGTCTCTAGGTTCACATCGCTCGGGATAAAATTACAAAACCCGGGGCCAAACTGTGGAAGAAAGGAGAAGGTCTTCCAAATTTTGATAACAATAATATCAAAGGCTCACTAATAATAACATTTGATGTGGAGTTCCCCAAAGAGCAGCTGACAAACGAACAGCGGGAAGGTGCGTGTTTTACAGCTCTGTCACAGTGGCGGGCTGCACAGACCGCTCGCCGAAGCTGATAAGAAGTTGGCACAACTGAACCAGTGGCCTGTTGTGGTCAAGAGGGGCTCTTCTTTCCCTGTGCCCCTTGTACAACATAACACAGCTGGCCTGTGCCCTGTGATTAACTTCCATTTCCCTTTGAAGCAAGTGAGCTTGGCTGCTGCAGTTGTAGGGAAGCAGATTAGGTTGGGATGTAGCGCTTGGCAAGTTTGCAGGTGCTTTGTTTTGTAGCTGGCCATCTGTCTGAACTGAAAGGCTTCCTAGGCTTAGCCTCTGTCTGCTCGCCTCTGCTGGAATGGGATCACAAGCCATTTTCCAGCCCCTGCTTCTACTTTCTTGGAGGCAAGACCTGTGAAAATCCCTCTACATTTCCTTCTAGCCTAAGTGCTTTGTGGCCGTATAGGGAAGAAGGGTACAATGCTAATATTCTGTAGGAGAGATCTGCTTCTCTGATTCAGTGCGCAAACTTGAGGAACCATGTAGAAATCCTAAAATTGACAGGAGGGCAAATACTGTACTCCTGGCTGGAAATTCCTCTTTGCTTCAGCAGCCTCTGAGGTAAGTTCTGCTGTTCTGCGTAAGGCATCAGAGGAGGCATCAAGGGCCCCAGCCTCTTCTCTGGGACAAAGAAGTTCCTGTTGTGTACCACTGCAGCTCTTCAGAAAATTCCTGTCCCCAGGACTTCTTCCTGCTGGTCAGGACTATCATACTTTCTTCTGTTGAAGATGCCCTTTCTGTGGATTCTGGTAGAATGAGGCAAATACACAGATTTCTTGGACTCTTCAAGCTCGTAGAGGGAAGCCAAGCCCTGGGTGGACTCTTCTCAGCCCTGCAGCACTTACTGCTGCTTTGGTGACGCTGTGCTAGCTGCCGCTTGGAGCCCGATGGTAGCGGCAGCTCCAGGGTTGACTGATGTTCTGTGGCTCACTCTGCAGTTGTGAGGTCTGTGCCTCTGGGCTGTGCTTTTGGTGAACCCGTTTTGTGTTTTGACCCCTGTGCTTTCCTGCTTGTTCCAAGTGTGTTGTGTTCAGTGAGGGCTGCAGAGTGCAGTGACCGCATCAGTATGGAGTCTCATTCCAGGCTCTGCTGCCCTTCTTGAAGCTTCAGCACCTCTCTAACAGATGTGAGGGTTTTTCCGCCTGTTGCTCTTCGCAGTGTGTGAAGAGGCTGGGCAAAGAGCAGTGACAGAATCCTCCGTGTTTGTCAAAATTGCTTGCACGCCTCTACGGATATCCTGGGAACAGAGAGATGATGGGACTGGCACGAGTGTGCTCAGGCACCGGGGCCTTTGGGTGTTTCCCTCCCTCCCGAAGCGATTCCACCCCTCCCAGGGGAAGGTGACTGGGTAGACAGTCAGATGCATTTCTATGTCCTAGCATATCTCCAAACATCCAGCGATTTAAGGAGATTTATGAGGCAATAAGTCTATTCACGTTGTGTGGCAGCAGTTCAGTGTACACATTCAAAGGAAGACTGTAGGCTTCAGAATTCAAAACATCCCTCTTGTTCTTATTGTTGGCGGTGGTCCTAATTCCTTATCTCATAACTGTATGTGCAGCTCCTGGGGCGGTCAGAAGATACTTTGACTCAGAGCGCATCACTCTGGTCAGCCTAGGCTTCAGAGTCAGAGAAATAATATTTCCTTCCTGTCAGGGTGACATCAGGGAATTTATTGCCTGTTGATCAGAGGTGGCTTTCTCTCTGACATCTCATTTATCTCTACCGATGCTTGTTCGTTGTCTGTTTTGGAGCTTTGGATCCCATGCTTTAGCTCTGGAGCACTCAGAGTGTGAGAGCAGGCAGCAAAGTGCCCAGGTTGTGTTGTAACCTGGCACCTGCTGGTAGTGTCCGAAAAATCTCAAAGTTGGCTCTAGTAAAAAAAACTGCCTGAGGTGCAGTAGCACCAAATTCCTGGCTGGAATTTCTGATTGAACATCAGATATGTGTTAAAATATCCTGTGTGCTAATGAGGATATCCTTCAGGCCAGCAGGCAGCTGCCTAGAGCTAGCTAGCAGGAAATGAGGTACGGGAATGGTGCTAATCCCACTTTTTTTCAGGGTAACTAGAGCATACCTTTCTCCAGCCATGTCCTTTCCTTTCAGAGAACTGTGCTTGCAGGAGGCACATCCTCTTACCCATCAGCCAGGAAGTGGTGTTGAGCCTACTTTGGCTGTGGAGGGGAAGTGGACTTGCCTTGCACTCGCCTGGAGAATGACCTGTCCTTGAATGATTACCAGGTCCTGTGAAGGGGCTCGCGTTGCCCTGCTGTTGAGAGTGTTTCTGAATGTAGAAAAAGAGTTCAGCGTTCCCTGGGCAGCAGGCGAGAGGCATGAATAGTTCCTGCCTGGCAGAGAGCAGTCTCTGTTTCACTTACTACTTCCAGGACTGTTTTCCAGCATTTTAACAGGAACTGATGTGACCCATGTGCATCAAATCACTTCTCTTAAAGGGCAGTAGTACATGTGGCCAGAACAATTTAAGGGTAGACAAGCAGGACAAGGTTTGCAGGAGACATACTCTCTTTGAGCTGCATTTCCTGAAGAAGTACTCACATGGCTGAAAGGCTGGGTTGGTTGGTTTTTTTTTTTTCTCTACAAGTAAATTGATTGATTTAATTCCTGATCTTCCCTCTCCCTGCTCATGTACCTCACTTAAAGTTAACAGCTACTGTGGTGTTTTCTAGGCAGCCTAGCCTGACGTGTTGTACAAACATGTAAAGCATCCAGTCCCCCTTCACCACGACTCTGGCTTCGGTGGAGCAGCTGAGCAAGCTGATCTGAGGCAGGACTGCAATTCTGCCTTCTGTCCTGTTGAGGTGCAAGCCAGCTGTTTGTGTGCTTTGTTGCAGGATAAGATGTCCCCAAGATGTTGGGGACATCCAACAGCAGAATCATAGCAGTTTAGCTTATTTCTTGTTAATTGAAAGTTACCCATGGTGTGGGGAGTTTTCCTCTGTTTTGGGTCCTGGCAGCCCCTCCTTGGGCTCAGTGGTTTCTGGTGCTGGTCAGAGCAGAGATGCTGCCATGCCCTGAGGGGCCTCATGGACAGGGCAGCAGAGTCCTGGCAGCGTGTGCCCAGGCTGACTTTATAGTGGGAGTCCCCTCCGATTATCTCTTGGAAAAACAGTGTGACACATCCGTTCTTCCCAGTCTACTTCCTCTGTTTTGTGCAGACTCGCCCTTTAAGTAGTGGTGAAGACCTGCCAGCGTTCCCCTGAACGTGATGGCCCCAGATAAATGAGCTATTACGGTTTTACTGACTGACTTGTCCTTCTCTTATCCTGCTCTGGTAAGAAGTTGATACTGACAGGACCTCAGAGCAGTCGTTCTCCAAAATGTTTTATGAATGGGCTTTCGGGGGTGGGGAAGATAGTATTTGAAAAGCCATCTAGGCTCCTTTGCAAAACAGTGGGTTTCAAAAAATATTTTTTTCAGGCCTTCAGTAGGATACTTAAGCCCACGGGTAACAACTTCGCTGCTCTTACTTGCTTTCAGGGACTACTTCTAGTGGATAGTAGTGTCCCCAGGCACCACATACCAGTGTGAAAACCGCTGCTTTCTAATTACTTGTGTGGGCTTCTGTAGCTGGCAAGCCCAGAATGCCTCAAATGTAGCCCTCCTGCGCGGGCTGCTGGCCAATTTCTCTTGGGCTGTAGAGGGAGCCTGAGCCCAGATGAATTCGACTCTGGAAACACTCAGCAAGCCGTTTGCTGGGTGTTTGGACTTAAGATGACAAAATTGTTGTCAGCTTCAACAGCAAAGGAGCTCTGGGAGTCAGCTTTATCCCCCACAGAGCTGTGAGGATCTTGCGGCGTCACGTTGGGCTTTGTGGCAGAGGAGGATTTCTCTGTGGAACCTCTGGCCTTGCGTGGTCCCAAGAGCGCATGAAAGCACCGTTACAGCATCACCAACCTCAGTCCCATTTCTCCTTGTAGGAATGCTGAAGGAGTAGGAGTAAAACTGTTGCACCACTGGCTTTGGGGGGGGATTCTTCCTTTTTTTAACGATGCTCTTATTCGGATACATGGGCTCAGCCTTGAAAAGCTCATGCCATAGGGCCTATGAGCCAGATGTGTAAATGCAGCAGGGAAAGCAAACGCGGAGTCATCCTCCTGCCTGTGCTGTGCAGTAACACTTTCCTTTCTCTTGCAGGTCTCAAACAGTTGTTGAAACAAGGATCGGTGCAGAAGGTGTACAATGGATTGCAGGGATATTGATGTGTGGAAAAATTGGACTTAACTGAAGATGAAAAGTCAGATTTGTTTGCGGTCTTTTCTCCTGCCCACTGTAGAATGGAAAAGAGGGAGGGTGGGGCAATTGTTGAGGTCTATGTAATTTTTTTTCTGTGTAAATGGTGGAAGTGCTCAGACGAGTTGGGGGAAATATTACCCTTTTCAGGACATAACTGGTGCTGCCTATCATGTTCCCCATCCTGGAACAGCAAAGAGAGTCCTCGAGCAGGGAAAAAAAAAAAAAGGTGGGGAAAGGAGTTTTAAATTCCACGCAGATGGGAACTTCTGGTTTTTAAATATATTTTGATGTGACCTTTTCTTGACCATCTCAACATATTTTCATAGCTTCTCCTGCTCTTTATCCTTTGTGTCAGTCTCCTCTGAGTTTCTGTTGGTTTGGTTTTTTTGGTTTTGGTTGTTGGTTTGTTTTTTTTTTTAATAATCCCAGCCCTTCCTCCCCTTCCCCTCTGAGTCCAGAGTGTGATATTGCTTCAGAATCTGTGTTTCAGGGGCAGGAGTACAGGTGCTGTTGGGAGTGGGCTGGCAGGAGAGCCTTTCCGGGCTATGTTAGGACCCTCATTTGATCAGGAAAGCAGGGGGAAAAGAGTCTCTTAAGGCTCCTGTGGACTCTCTTAACTACCAAGTAGTCCTCTTGTCCCAAAAGTTAATGCTTGGTTTGAAATTTGAAGCAAAGACTCCTCAGACTTTCACAGTGGGATTTTTGGAAAATAATGGGAATGGTTCCTCGTGGCCTTGGTTCTTCCACGTTGCCCCCCAAATGTAACCAACAGTTTGTCTGGAAAAAGTTCGATTACCTCCTGCACTCTGTCCTCTGTGAGGACGGGTGACGCCAACAGCACAGAAATAAAGATCTTTCAGTTGGAATGGCAAAAATGACCTGGTTATGTATTTCAGCAGCCCTTACCCTGGCACAGCTGCAAGTTGTTGGACTAACGAGGAACAGTCCCTTCAGTCATCTAAGCAGTGAGCTGCTGGAAAGGGTGAAACTACAGCAAAAAAAAATACCAGCAGAAGCTCTGAAGCTGCCTTATTTCAACCAAGGGCCTGGTAACCTGGCAGGGAGGTACCTGTGCTGCTCTGGTCTCTGTCGTGAAGACCCCGCCGCTTTAAGCATCCCCATCAGAGACTCTCACCTCCGCGTGTTCTTCAGGAGCGATAGCTGAACAATTTCAGAGGTGCCTGTGTCAGCCAGACTCATGTTTTGCCGTGATGGGGAGGTAGGCAGCAAGGGAAAGGAGACAGTTGTTCGCATGGGACAGGGCTCTGCTCCTTCCCTCTGGCTGCTCAGGGGCTGTAAAGTGGGATCCTTACAGCTGCTGCCCTGCATGGGAAGTGGATGGGATCTGGGTTCTTTCCATTTTCTGGAAATGTTTGCTGGGGGGCAGCAGTGGGAGCCTCAGGGTAGGGTTTGGGGGTTTTTTTGTTTGTTTGTTTTGGTTTTGTTGTTTGTTTTTCCTCATTGTGAACTTTAAGCTCAAATCTGAGCAGGGAGAGGTGGAGAGGAGCTCTGGCCCAGCCCTTGCGTGCTGCCCTTGTTCTAGCAAAGTCCCACCCAACCTTTAAACTCCAGTGGGAGCTGACGCAGCGGAAGCAGCAGCACCAGGATGCTTTCCTGTTGGATCCTTTGTACATTTGCCTTGGCAGAGCGAAGCAGGGCTTCAGGAACGGCTGAGAGAAGGGGACGAGACAAACCCAGGATGTCAAACCCGTGGCCTCAGTGTTTATCTTCCTCAAAATCCATAAGCATAAGCCGTTAATCCCAGCTGAGGCTGCTACCTCAATCCTCTGCCTGTTTGCTGACCAGCTCTTTCTAGGTGTCTGTAGGCAGCTCTACCCCACTTCCCCCCTTAGCTTTTACATTTCTAAGAAGCCTCAGATTTCAAAGAAACTCCCCCTCTGCTGTCCCTGTGCATGGGGCTGGTTCCTGTTATCCCAGCCCCTCGAGGGTCCATTGGCCTTGCTGCCGTCCTATTCTACTGGCATATGATCATGCTGTTCCTGCTTGCCTGTAGAGATAAAGCCAAAAAGCTGGGATTTCAGACAAAACCTCAACAGCAGCAGGAGGTGCTGTAACCTTTCCTACCTGCACCCCTAGCAGCAAGCAGTGCATTTATTTCAGGCATGAGTACTTCTTCCTGTTGCTGCTCTTCCTTTCCCTGCTAATTCTTTTCCTTCCTGTGTTCTTTGGGTGTTTGTTTTTTCCATTGTGGGTCTGTATTCTTCAGAGAGGCCGGTGCTATGCAGAACAGCAACAATAGCTGCAAAGCCCTGGCTTTTACAAGGGTGAGAAGAAAAACAGAAAAGAAAGGCCAAAATCATACCGGACAACCCTGCTTCCTTTCATTTTCTTTTTGCCACCCCCCCTCTCCCCCCTGCCATGGGGGGTGTGCAGAGCTGGGGTCCTCCACCTTTCCCACCTTCAGACAAAGCTTCCAGGGTTTCCATGCTTTCTTCGCAGGCAGCAGCATACGCTAGTGCTTGCCAGGCTCCGGTTCAAATGCTTCGGCTTGCCTGCGGGAAGTTGTGCTGCTTCTAGGGTCATGGGGAGGGAGCCGTTTGGTGCCCATCACACCCCATGTCCCCCATTTTGGGAATGCTTGGCTGGTCCGAGTGAGTCGTAGCGGGCCTGGAATCCTTTATCTCCTATAAATGCTTGCTTAGGAGGCCGAGGTGTTCCCATCGTCTCCAAGCAAGCATCCTGAAGGTGTGAACCTCTGAGCTGGGAATCCTGCAATGCACGGTCTTGATTTCCAGGCCCTTCTAAGCAATGCCGCTGTTCCCAAATTTAAAAAAAAAAAAAAAAACAAAGAAACCAACCAAAAACTTCTCACACAAGTCAAGGATTGCTGAGGGTTTAGATACAGGTGTGTTGTTCAATTCTTCTAGCAAAGTGATTGCCCTTGAAACATGTTTCTAGAAGTCTTGGCTGGGTTGAGAAGGGGCTGTTTGAGCAAGGATACGTTCCTTGCCCAGCTAAAATGGGCTCCTGATTTAATTTCTGAAGTGAATGGTTTTGATTGCCTCCTGAAGCTGCGTGTGTTCCTCCAGGGCCTCGCCACGGGCTCGCTTTAGGATCCCATCCCCTCTGTCAGCACTGTGTTTGGACGCATCCCTCCCATCCCGGGAGAGGCGAAGGAGCAGACGGGGTGAGGACTCAGAAAAGGTCAATGATGGGGATGGAAACAGGCGTCAGATCCACTTTTCCAGAATGCCTCATGCCCTGGCAGCCTTGTCCGCTTCTCCCCAGTCTGGGCTGGCTGCATTGAAAGCAGTGTTGCCCAACCCGGCCCAGATGTTGAAGCTTTGGGGCTGTGCACAGGGGTTTTGGTGCTTGGTATGTGGTTCCTGGGGCAGTGCTTCCCTCCCCACGGCTGCTGTTGCCTTATTTCTCGCCGTGGCATGGCTTGCACAGAGCGTCCCCTCCTCCCTGGGTCCGGGTAGGGGCTGAAAGTGTTCCTAAACAGCGGTTTCTTCTCCCTGTAAACTTCTCTGCAAGTATGGTGCAGGCAGGCTTGGGTTTTTTCCAAAGCGCTTGTTATTCTAAAGTACTTATCTGTATCTAAACTATTCTGCTTCTGAGAGACAGGCAGTGGGGATGGAGGGGAGAAGCAACTGGCGCCGGGAGAAGGTTGCTCTGAAGGTGTGTGGATTTGCAGCCTTCCTCAATGCATCTGCTCAAATGCCTGAAGACTGTAGGGGCCTCTGGCTGGGAAGGGAAGGTGAAGCGATGATGATTCCTTGCTTGGAATTCTCCGTGTGATCTCTAGACAGCAGCCCCTGTCTCCGCTCCCGTGCTGTCAGGCCGATGAGCAGCACTGCAGGAGTGGTGGCGGAGCGAGGGAGGGCTTGCTCACACTGAAGCGGTTCCCGGGAAGGGTGATGGGGCTGGCGGGTGTCAGCTGCCCACGAAGCCTCCCTTCATCCCAACCACCGCCTAAGCCTGGCTCGCTGTTGACTGTGGCCAGCAGCCAGCTTCTTCCTGTTTCCTCTGGCTCAGTCGGGCTGTGAGAGGAAAGGGAAGAGGGCAGCGATGGGTCCTGGGCACCCGTATACCCTGCAAGGAGGGACCCACCAGCACAGCCCTTTCCTCTGCTGTTAAATATTTCCAGGGACCTGCCCGCTCTTGCACGGGAGCAGGAAGCTGTGGGAAAGCAGATCCTGAACCAGCCCTGACAGCCTCTACCTCCAAAATTACATTGCCCAAAAAAACCCATGGCATCACTTGGTCAGGGAGAGCCAGCTGGAGGCTGCACACCCTGCACATCCCCTTGCCCCAGCGCAGCCCCCGGCTTAAAAAGGGTGTTTGAAAATCAGCAGTGCCAGAAGTGAAACCATGGGGGGCTGTCATTGTGACCTCCGGGGGAATTCAGAAGAATGGAGCTTGGTTAGAATCATGGAATCATTTTGTTGGAAAAGATTTTTAAGATCGAGTTCCACTGTTTAGTCTGGGAAAGGGATGATGGCAGCAGTGCCGGCACAGAGCATGTCAGGGGTGTTTGTAAGGATAATCCCTTCTCCCTGGCCCCGGAGACTTCAATCGGCTGCTACCCGCTTTCATGATAAGCACTGATACTATCAGCCCAAGTTTATTTTTTTTCCCCAGTTGCTGCATTCCCACCCCAGCAGGTGCTGGAGCCCATGGCTGTAGTTGCCCAGGGAGCCAAGGGAGCTGCCCGAGGGGCCAGAGCCTCCCGCAGGCCAGGGATGCGGGTGGCCAAAAGGGGGTGGGGGGGGTGCTGTGTGTCCCTTCTTGGGCAGGAGGGGAACATGCCCACCCCATCTGAAGCACCCGTGGGACGTGAGTGCCAGGGAGAGCCAGTTCCTAGCACAAAAGAAAGGGTGGGCAGGGAACTCACTGGAGCAATGTTCAAGGCTGGGTGTCTTATCTTAACCCTTATCCACGCCAGCGCTGGCAGAGCTGAGCCAGGGAAAGGGCGCAGGGAAAGCAAAGCTTCGCACGGCGATGGGTGCAGATGACTGGGATGGTTCGGTTTGAGGGAGAAGCTGGGGGGGGGGGGGGGCGCTTGGTTAAAGTCTTCAAAGGTCTGCGTGTGGGTTGGCGCACCCTCGTGCAGAAAGAAGAAACAAAAAAAACACCACCAAGGAGGAGCAAATTAATGACAAACAACCGCATGTCCTGTCAACAAAGGATTAAGTGTTGGCGCCTGTCCCAAGCTGTAGTCAAGGGCAGACGAGTAGCCAAAGTGGGGAGAGGATTGGCCATGGATGTGGCTACCAGCTGCTGGGGCAGGCGGTGCCGATTGGAACGGTGGTGGGGAGGGAGCTGGGCCATGTGTCCCCAGCGCGCTGGCCCCGCCATGAGGCTGTTTGGGGTCTTTGGGATGAAGAAGGGAAATTTAGGGGCTGGGATGTGCTGGGGGTGGATGTCATTACCACAACCCCCTCGGCTCGTGGCCACCATGCCCATGTCGGACGTAGGTGCTGGTCACCAGCAGGGAGGTGGGCCTGGGACAGGGAGGTGGCAGCTTTGGGTGCATCGCCTGCGGACACAGTTTGAGATGAGGCTGTTCCTCAGGATCCTGCTGTTTCGGGGGGGGATCCCTGCTGCCGGGTGCTGCCCCACCCTCTTGCGATGGCTGGCGAAGACTCAAGAGACCAGCAGCAACGTTGGCTCCGTTCCGGAGCACTCTCCCGCTGCGACAGACATGCACAAGGGGCCCGGGAGCAGGAAAAAGGCTTTTCCAGAGCTGCTTAAAGCAGAGACTTCCTCATCTTTCCAAAAGATGACGCATTTCAGAAACAAAAAGCACAACAAGTTCCAGACATCCCCACTTTCTCCAGCCTGGGTCCCTCCTGGGTGCCAGCCCTCCTGCCAGCCCGTGTCCACCGGGACCGTCGCAGCCCTGGGCTGTGCTCTCCTGCAGGATCCCTCCCCGCCGAAGCAAGGAGCTGCAGCCTGGGGTAGGATTTGGTATGGAAATGACTCTGGGTCTTGGGACTCTGGTGCAACAGAGATGCCCCAGGTCCAGCCTTTGACCTTCAGCATCAGCCTCCTGTCCCCCAGTGCCTGCGGCGGGACCGCCCAGTGCTCGGCCGGCAGCAGAGCCCCCGCCAAGGGCGCTGCTTTAGAGGCCGAGCGATGACGTCCACGTGCCTCGGCCCTCTCCTCTTGGCTGCCATTTCCCTTTTGCGACAGAGCCAGCTGAAGGGTGGGGAGCACCCCAGCCCCTGCCCCGGGAGCCTGGGGGAGGTGGGGGCTGCTCAGGGGGGGTGGCCGGCAGCCAGGGTGATGAGATGTGGTCTTTGGAGACCTCCTCCATCCCTCCTCCATCAGGACAACCACTGTGTCATCTTCCCATCCCCTTTCTCTCCTGCATCTTTTCCCCTCTTCCCTCCCCCTCGCCCGCCCTTCCTTTCTTTGCTTTGAGCTGCAGGGAAGGGCACTGAGAAAGGACTGAGCTGGAAGTTAATCCAGGAAAGCTCCTTGCTCCCGTGCTGTCTCCTTTTTCGGTGGCCCAAGCCAGCTCCTGGCTCATCCCTGGCCCTTCCTGCCCTGGGGCAGCGGAGATGAGGGGGGGGGGGGGGGGGGGGGGGGGGTGTCACGCTGAAAACTTTGCTATGGGGTGGAAGAGAAACACAGCCAAGAATTTATTAATGTGACCCAAGTCTAAACAGTCAAAGAGCAGTTTTTAGCTCTAGGTCTAGACTCCAGAAAAAGAAAATACAGCCGAGTGATGTTGTACAGTACCAGTAATGCAGCTCTGCCTTTCTTTAGCTGGTCCTTGGGGAGCAGTTTCTCGCCTTGGGGTCCCTGGCGCCCACCCTGCCCCTGGCCCCGTGTCCCCCCACTCCCATATCCCCCACGCAGTGTCCCTACAGGAGAGCAGTGAATGCATTCATCTGCTCAGAAAAAACTGTCCTGTTACAGCTGCCCATGCTCAACCTCGGTGTCTCCTACGAAGATGAGGAAATGAAAAATAAACGAAAGCGGCTGCCACTTGGCCGTTGGGAAAATGACTTAATTGAGTCAAACCAAAGCTGCGGGCGGACTGAGCTGAGCTCGGGAGGCACAAACCCCACCAGCCTCTCTCTGGAGGCCTTGCAAACTCAGTGCATGGCCTGGGGTCTGACACAGGGGCTGGCAATGCCAACGAGCCCACCCAGAACCAGCAACCACAGCCACCACCCCTCTCCACACCGTGCCTGACCCCTGTGATGGATCTGCAGCCCCACATGGGTGCTGCTGGGGCGAAATGAGAGCAACCAAATGCGCTGTGAGAGCGGTTTTATTACCTGATGGGGAAAGCAGTGCCACAAAGGTGGGACAGCCTCCCTCCGCAGTGCCACAAAGGTGGGACAGCCTCCCTCCCCGGCATTTACGCCCCCTGAAACAGTGATAAAATGAGGGTTCAATGCCATCCCTTTAACTCTTTCTTGGCTGTTTCTCCTGCCACCCCCCCCCCCATCCCATTTTTTCCATCCATGCCAAGCGTGTTTCTGCATTAAAGTCTCCATGTACCATGCCAGCCCAGTGCAGGGACCATCCCCGGGGCAGGGTGCTGCTGCTGGCGGGGTGGGGGGTCGACCCCAGGACAGGCAGGGAAGCCGCTGGTGTCCTTTGGGAGGAAAGCCTGTGGCGCTGGGGAGACGCAGCCCTGGCGGGGCACGGGCTCAGAACCTGCCGCCCCAGGCGATGATGGGTCCATCCCCTGCCTCCACGGGTGACACTGGATGGCTGCCTGCTCCATTAGCAGCTCCCTCCTGTGCACAAGAAGATCCCCACGGCTGTGCCCAGCAAGGCGAAGGTCCCCAGGATCAGGCCCAGCACCAGCGGGGCATGCGACCGGCTGCTCTGTTTCCCTGCGAGAGGCGAGAGGGATGGAGGTGATGACCGAGGTCACCCCCACCAGGCCACTGTGTCCCGTCCCCTCCCCAGCCCCGGCACAGACCTGTCCAGGGGCTCCGAGCCCGCAGGAGGTCAACACAGGTGGTGTTGAGGAAGTGCTGGAGGTTCTGGGTGGTCTCAGAGTATTTCATCAGCTCCCTCTCGGCAAAGGTGGCCACTGCATCCCTGCCGGGCCAGCGCCGCTCCCAGGTGGCACTGGGGACATGGAAGCTGAGGAAAGCCGTCCCGTTGAGGGTCACCTCGTAGAAGCTGTGGGCCGTGCCGTTGGGGAAGAGGCAGCAGCCCAAGTGGCAGCACAGGCTCTGGGTGTCTGCGTTGACAGAGGCAGGGGGTCAGGGTCAGCATCAAGCTGTGCACTGAGTTTGCAAGGCCTCAACCTTGCACTGCCCAACCCACCCACAGCTTTGGTTTTGCTCGGTTTAGCTGCAGCGGAGACTTTTCCAGTCCTGGGTGGCTGTACTTATTTTTCCCTTCCTTCTCTGCATGCAGCACAGCTCTGGCTTTGTAGAGAGGGGAGGGTTTTCGGCACAGAGTGGAAGGACGCAGCACAGGGAGCATGGGGAGGCGCAGGGCTCACACCGGAGACCCCAAGGTGCAAAGCTGCTCCGCAAGGGCCAGGTGGAGAAACGCAGAGCTGGGGCAAAACTGGTTTGGGGGTAACGAAGAAAATGAAGATAAAACACACCCTGAGCTGGAACAGTGGAGGTAACGCAGGCTTGCGGAGCAATGCAGGCAGGAACACAAAGCCGTTGCTGTCAGCGTCCCACGCCTCCCACGAAGGCAGTGGGGTGCAGGGAGGGTGCAAGTGGGGTGCAAGCAGGTTGCAGGGGGGGTGCAGGCAGGGTGCAGGTGGGATGAAGGCAGGATGAAGGTGGGGTGCAGGCGGGGTGCAGGCGGGGCACAGGCAGGTTGCAGGCAGGATGAAGGCAGGGTGCAGGCAGGGTGCTTACACCTCACCATCCCCCGAGGCTGCAGCCCTCAGCTCTGCTCCCTGAGGGGCAGCAGGAGGTTGAGTGTCACCCCTGTTCCAGGGTGAGCTCAGGGTAAGAAATTCCCAGCTCTGCAGAAGGGCTCCTTTTGGCCGGAGCGAGGTTTTGGTCGTGCCCGTGTCCCCATCCCTTTGCCCAACCGTTCCTGGGAACAGGGGGGCACCTCCCTGCACCCAACATGGGCATGGTGGCCACAAGCCGAGGGGGTTATGGCAATGACATCCACCCCCAGCACGTCCCTGTGCCCGGGTAGTGCAGGGGGGCTCCCTTTCCCCGGTGGGACCTGTCGGTGGCCATCCCCACACCCCCTGGTTACCACTCACAGTTCATGGGCCTCTCCTTGCTGAAGACGCTGACCAGCTGTTGGAAGTAGACCAGGTAGGTGGTCACGTCCTGCTGCAGCCTGGCCCAGGCGTCCGGGGGCTCCAGTGGCAGCACCTGGGTGACATTAAGGCCCTCCAGGAGGTGGCTGAGCTGCCCGTCCAGGCTGGCGTTCCCCCAGAAGATGGAGCTGCCCTCGGAGACGCGGGTCCCTTGCAGCATGGTGAAGGTGAGCGGGGCTGTGGGAGAAGCCGGACATCACCCAACCGCCCCATCTCGCTCCCGTAGGCCATGGGGGTCCCGTGTCCCGTGTCCCCCCCGCCAACCCCGGGTCCCTGCACCCCCCGCCGCCCTGCCCAGGCCTTACCCGCCCGCTCTGCCCTGCAGCCCAGGGCGGCGAAGAGCAGCAGCAGCCGGAGCATGGCGGGGAGCGGGGCCGGCGGGGAGCGGAGCCCGGGAGCGGGGCGGCGGGGAGCGGGGCTGCGGGGCGAGCAGAGCCCGGCGCGGAGCAGAGCGGGACTGCGGGGCGAGCGGAGCCCGGCGGGGATCGCCCAGGGCCGGACCCAGCACCCCCGCAACCCCCGCCCCCCCGGGACCGCGGGGGCGGTGCCGCCTCTGCTGCCCCCGCCCCGGGGCGGGAGGGGCCCCGCGCCCCCACAGCCCCCGCACCCCTCCGGAGCCGACCCGCGGGTGCTGCGGTGCGGTGCTGTGGTGCGGTGTGGTGGTATGGCACGGTATGGCACTTTGTGGCACTCTGTGGCACTCTATGGCACTGTATGGCACTCTGTAGCACTGTATGGCACTGTATGGTGCTATATGACACTACAGCACTATATGGCACTGTATGGCACTGTATGGCATTGTATAGCACTCTATGGCACTGTATGGCACTGTATGGCATTGTATAGCACTGTATGGCATGGTATGGCACTCTATAGCACTGTATGGCACTGTGTGGCACTATATGGTGCTATATGGCACTATATGGCACTCTGTGTCATGGTATGGCACTCTATAGCACTATATGACACTCTACAGCACTGTATGGCACTGTATGGCACGGTATGGCACTGTATGGCACTTTATAGCACTATATGACACTCTATAGCACTCTGTGGTACTGTATAGTGTGGTATGTCGCGGTGTGGCACTCTACAGCACTATATGACACTCTATAGCACTCTGTGGTACTGTATAGCGCGGTATGTCGCGGTGTGGCACTGTATAGCACTATATGACACTACATCTCACGGCACGTCGCGGTGTGGCGCGCTGCGGAGCGGGGCGTGGCCAAGCGATCGGTGGGCGTGGCCTCTCGGAGGGGCGTGACCGAGGGCGTGTCTGCGCGGGGGGCGTGGCCGGCGGCGCCGGTGCCGGGAGCGCAGCGATGGCGGCGGCGGAGCTGGAGCGGCTGCGGATGGCGGGGGCCGGCATGGCCATCGCCGTGCTCACCAGTGGCGGCGACGCGCAAGGTGGGGCCGGCGGGGGGACCCCGGCACCGGGCCCGGGCTCGGTCCCGCCCTGTGGGGGCTGCGCGTCCGCCCGGCCCCGCGGGCGCGGCGGGGCCGCATTCGGCGGGGGCTTCGGGGCGCGCAGCGGGGCCGCGGCCCGCGCTCCTCCCGGGGCGGGGGGACCCCCTCCTCCCGTGTTTCCCCCCCCCCGGGGAACACTCGGTGCGTCCCACCCGCGGGGCTTCCCCGTCCCCTTCGCCTCCCGGAGCACCCCCCGTGAGGTCACGGGGCCCCCGGTGAGCCCCCCGGTGCCCCCCCCCAGGCACAGGCAGCCGTTTCTAATTCATCTCCCTGTCGGGCGGTCGCTCCTCTGCAGCTCCCACCCCTGCACTGAGTTTCCCTAGTCTCTGCCTACGTGGCCCCCCCACCCCCCTCTCGAGGGGACACTTCAGGGTCACCTATAGGATCTGGTGCCCTATGGGGCTCCCACCCTGTCGGGGTCCCCTGGGGCCACCCACCCTGTGCAGGGTCCCTCAGGGCCACCCTGGCTCATGTCTCCCCTTTCCAGGGATGAACGCCGCCGTCCGCGCCGTCACCCGCATGGGGATATACGTGGGAGCCAAGGTCTTCCTCATCTATGAGGTTGGGGTACCCCCCTGTTCCCTGCCACGGGTGGGGGGGGACCACCCCCCACCTAGTGCTGGGGTACCCCTCACCTCTGTCCCCTATTTCTCCACAGGGCTACGAGGGGCTGGTGGAGGGGGGAGACAACATCAAGCAAGCCAACTGGCTCAGTGTCTCCAACATCATCCAGCTGGTGAGGCTCACTGGTGGGGCCACGGCACCCCCAAATCCCACCCTCACCACCCTCAAATGTGTGTGACGAGCCGTGCCCCCCCCCCATCTCTCCAGGGTGGGACGGTGATCGGCAGCGCCCGCTGCAAAGCCTTCACCACCCGGGCAGGCCGGCTGCGGGCTGCCCGAAACCTGGTGGAGCACGGCATCACCAACCTCTGCGTCATCGGCGGGGATGGCAGCCTGACGGGTGCCGACATCTTCCGCTCCGAGTGGGGTGGGCTGCTGGAGGAGCTGGTCCAGGATGGTGCGTGACCCCCTCCCCCCAAAATCCCTGTGTGGGTAGAGTGAGAGCGTTCAAGGGGTGTTGAGGACCAGAGGTCTGCCCCATCGTTGTGACCCCTGGGGAGGGCTGGGCTCCTCCGCTGCTCCGCAGGATCCAGCCCGATGCAGAGCGGAGCACCCTAAAATAACTGGTGGTGCGGCTGTCCACCCCGCAGGGCAGATCAGCGAGGAGGTGGCACGGGAGAACTGCCGCCTGAACATCGTGGGGCTGGTGGGCTCCATCGACAATGACTTCTGCGGCACCGACATGACCATCGGCACCGACTCGGCGCTGCACCGCATCATGGAGGTGATTGACGCCATCACCACCACGGCGCAGAGGTGAGCAGGCTGGGTGCTGGGTGCCAGCCCACTCTGGGGCATTGCACCCACTTTCCTTCTTCCCCCCACCTGTGTCCTTGCAGCCACCAGCGGACCTTCGTGCTGGAGGTGATGGGTCGCCACTGCGGGTAAGCTGCCGCGGGTGGGGAAGCCCATTGGTGGGATGGGATGTTGCGTTTTGGGGACGGTGCCGGTGCTGCCACCGCCGTGTTCCCCTCAGGTACCTGGCGCTGGTGTCTGGCTTGGCCTCAGGCGCTGACTGGCTCTTCATCCCCGAATCCCCTCCAGAAGACGGCTGGGAGGACCTCATGTGTGAGCGGCTCGGGGAGGTGAGCACAGGGGGTTTTGTCCAGCCCCGTCCCCCTTCTCTCCCCAGAGGGTTCCCGCAGGGACCTGGGCTGAGCCCCGCAGCCAGCGCCCAGCCCCTGGGAAGCTTCGGGAGCTCCCGCCATTGTCCCTGTGAAACGGGGCACTCAGCCGAGCGCAAATCCAGCCCTCGCGTGCCAGGGGCAGCGCTGGCTTGGGGGCTCAGCCGCCCACAATGCGAGCCACCCCCTGCCTCCCGGGCTGTGGCTGGTGGGGGCAAAGGTTGCACAGGCTCAGCTGCTGGTGAGTTTTGGCTAAGCCGTGGCAGCTCTTTTCCTCCCCTCTCACCAGACGCGCAGCAGAGGGTCACGGCTCAACATCATCATCATCGCCGAGGGTGCCATTGACCGCAGCGGCAAACCCATCTCCTCCAACTACGTGAAGGATGTAAGCACCCGCTCCAGCACCTGCTCCGGCACCCACGGTGACCAGTGGGTCCCTGGCTTGATGTCCTCTCTGCTCCACAGCTGGTGGTGCAACGCTTGGGCTTCGACACGCGGGTCACCGTCCTTGGCCATGTGCAGCGCGGAGGGACCCCGTCAGCCTTCGACCGTGTGCTGGTGGGTCTTGGGGGCTGGGGTACGGGAGGGGTCACCCCACAGAAAGGAGCGGGCAGCTGGGGAACCCCGCTCCTGCTGTCCCTCCGCCTGTTGCCAAGGATTTGCCAGCTGGGATGGGGCTCAGATTGTCCGCACAGCCTCGGCCCCGCTGTGCCAGGCCTTTTCCCCTCATTTGCTGCAAATTTCACGTGTTTTTAAATAAAATCAGCAGCGCTCTGGCCGTAAATCAGGTGTACGACGGCCACGCAGTTTCCAAGCCTACGGAGCATCCCACCCGCCCGGTACGGGTGGCCCCAGTGTCAGGGGGCAGCGGGTGCCCCTTTCCCTTTGCAGAGCAGCAAGATGGGGATGGAGGCGGTGATGGCGCTGCTGGAGGCGACACCGGACACCCCCGCCTGCGTGGTGAGCCTCTCGGGGAACCAGTCGGTGCGGCTGCCGCTCATGGAGTGCGTCCAGGTGGTGAGTACTGGGGGGGAAATCAGGCACCCCGATGGGTGGGGGTCCCACTCCCCTCCCTGCAGCACGGGCATCATGGTGCTGCATCTTCCTCCCCAAAGACGAAGGATGTGCAGAAGGCTATGGATGAGAAGAGGTTTGAGGAGGCCATCCAGCTCCGTGGGAGGTGAGGAGTGGGGACTGGGATTGGGGGGGGACACATTCCCATGGGGTGGCCAAAAGGACATTCTGGGATGGGGGCTTTTCCCTGGGGGGAAACCAGCGACTCCTGCGGCCGGGGAGGGTCTCCTCCCTGCGCTTTGGGGCCACGCTGCCTTGTCCTTGCAGGAGCTTTGAGAACAACTGGAACATCTACAAGCTGTTGGCGCACCAGAAGCCGGCGCAGGAGAAGGTGAGGAGGGATGGAGAGTGGCAAGGGAAACCGTCCCCAGCTTGGGGACACGCGCCGATGGGCTGTCCCCCATCGCTGTCCCTGCAGAGCCCCTTCAGCCTGGCCATCCTGAACGTGGGTGCCCCTGCCGCCGGCATGAACGCTGCCGTCAGGTCGGCGGTGCGGATCGGCATCTGCCAGGGACACACCGTCTACGTGGTGAGCGACGGCTTCGAGGGCTTGTCCAAGGGGCAGGTAAGGGCAACCATTCCCAGGGGGATGGGTTTGGGCTCAGAGGGGGGTGGAGGGGTGTTCCCCCACCCCAAAACTGAGTGCTGCTGCTTGCAGATCCGCGAGGTGGGCTGGCACGACGTGGCAGGCTGGCTGGGACGCGGCGGGTCCATGCTGGGCACCAAGCGGTACGTGCAGCCCCGGGCGGGCCGGGGGACATAGCAGAGGGGACACCATTGTCCCCGGGGATTGCAAGGCCCCCCTGTCCTCACCCCACGGTCTTTCCTCTCCTCCCCACTTGCAGGACGCTGCCCAAGACCTGCATGGAAAAGATTGTGGAGAACGTGCGGAAATTCAACATCCAGGGGCTGCTGGTCATCGGGGGGTTCGAGGTGCGGGGGCCAGGGCGGGCTGTCAGCATCCCGGGTGGTGCGGGCACCCCGGGCCAGCCCTTTTGGGATGCAGATCCGGCCCTGGGGCTGGCATTTCCCCAGCCCTCGCCTTCTTGCAGGCGTACGAGGGGGTGCTGCAGCTGGTGGAGGCGCGCGGGCAGTACGAGGAGCTCTGCATCATCATGTGCGTCATCCCCGCCACCATCAGCAACAACGTGCCTGGGACCGACTTCAGCCTGGGCTCGGACACAGCCGTCAACGCAGCCATGGAGGTGAGGGACAGGGCAGGGGGCAGCTCACGGAGCCGTCCCACTCCACCCAGTCCCATCATGTTTTGGAGTGACATGTGGGAAGGAACCAGCATCCTGGCCTGGGAGGCAAGGATGGGTTTTCCTGGTGTGACTCCCCCCTTCTCCTGGCGCAGAGTTGTGACCGCATCAAGCAGTCGGCCTCAGGCACCAAGCGCCGCGTCTTCATCGTGGAGACGATGGGGGGCTACTGCGGGTACCTGTCAACCGTCACTGGCATCGCTGTGGGCGCTGATGCCGCCTACGTCTACGAAGATCCCTTCACCATCCACGACCTGAAGGTGAGCGGGGCAGGGGCTGCTTCCTGGCAGCATTGTTTGGGTAAAATAAGGAAAACCAGGAAAGAGAGGGCTCCAGGGCAGGGCAGGATTTGGAGGAGCATGGCCAAGCCCCGTGAAGCTGCTAGGTTGACATTTTAAGTGGCGCTTGGGTCCGAACGAGAGGAGCAGAGGGACCCAGGATGGCTGCCGGCATCCTGGCATTCATCTTGCAGGCCAACGTGGAGCACTTGACTGACAAAATGAAGACTGATATCCAGAGAGGGCTGGTGCTGCGGTGAGTTGGGGACCCCTGGGGATGCTCACTGAAAAACCCAGCCCCACGGCGGGGAGCGAGGCTGGAGCTGAGCCCTTCCTGTGGCTGGTGAGGGTCCCTGGGCGCAGGGGGTTTGGCACGGTGGGTGCACAGCGTCCTGCCTGGGGATGCCACACGTGGCCAGGGCAACAGGCCTAAGCCAGATGCCTCCACTGCTGTCCCAGCCCCAGGGTCCTGTCAGGGAGGTGGGCTGGGGCACTGGGCCTCCAGGAGAACAAAACGGCAAAAAGAAAAAAGGTGTTTTGGGGAGCACAGAGGGATCTCCTGGGGACACTGGGTGAAGGAGCAGCCCCCCCAATCCCTTCCTTCTGCTCCCTCAGCAATGAGAAGTGCCACGAGCACTACACCACCGAGTTCCTCTACAACCTCTACTCCTCCGAGGGCAAAGGCATCTTTGACTGCAGGATTAATGTCTTGGGCCACCTCCAACAGGTACGGGGGACGGGGCCATGTGGGCCACCGCTGTCCCCAAGAGGTGAGCGGGCCTGACATCGCTATTTCTTTGTCCCCAGGGGGGAGCCCCGACCCCCTTTGATCGCAACTATGGGACCAAGCTGGGAGTGAAGGCAGTGCTGTGGATGTCAGAGAAGCTGCAGGAGGTCTATCGCAAGGGTGAGCTGAGCTGGGGGTCCCATGGTGGGGTGGGGGGAGGCTGGTGGCACCGGCCAGCCTCTGCTGCTCCGGGCTTGGCCCCCGGCAAGGTGGCCATGGTGGGCTGTGTCCCCCTCCCAGGGCGCGTGTTTGCCAACTCGGGCGACTCTGCCTGCGTGATCGGGCTCAGGAAGAAGGTGGTGGCCTTCAGCCCTGTGACAGAGCTCAAGAAAGTCACTGATTTCGAGTAAGTCTCTGTCCCCATGCCCTGCCAGGTCCCAGGGGACCTTCCCAGGTTGCCCCTGGGGCCACTTGAGAGCCGTGTTCCCCCCCTGCACAGGCACAGGCTGCCCCAGGAGCAGTGGTGGCTGAACCTGCGGCTGATGCTGAAGATGCTCGCCAACTACCAGATCAGCCTGACCGAGTACATCTCGGGGAAGATGGAGCACGTCACCCGCCGCACGCTCAGCATTGAGAAGGGCTTCTAGTCCCGCCAGCCTGAGCCGTAGCCCCCCTCCACCGCGTCCTCTTCCTCCCCACGTGCTGCTCGGGGAGCACCGGCTCCCCCCCTGTTCGCAGTAGCCCTGTAGCTTTGCCATCGACCCCTTAAAGCAGGCAGAGCCTGGTCCTGGCTCCCAAAACAGCACAATCCTGCTCTGAATTGCTGGTCCAGGGTCTGGTCCCTGTGGAGATGCAGAAAAGAGGTGTTGCTAGAGCCCAGCCGCACAGCCCAGACCCTTAATCTTCCCTTAATAGTTTATTCCTATTATTTAATGATGGAGTATCTTGATTCCCTATTTAGCGGCCTGACTGCCTGAGCCAACTGCTGCTTTTAGTTGCCTGCCCTGCGTGTGGGAGGGGAGGTGAGGAGGATGGGGTGCTGTCCCGGAGCAGGTCAGGGGCTGGTCCTGGGGGCTTTTTTGGGCCCCAGTAAAGCTCCATCCTCCCATGGTGTTTCCCTGGTGAGGCGTCTTGAGGGCTCAGTGCAGAGCACCGGTCCTGGCAAGCCCCTCTTCTCTGGCCACCTTGCATGATGCTCGGCTGCGATCGTCACATTGCGGCCCCAGGGGCCGCGCCCGTCATCTCACCGCTGCTCTGTGACCCCCCCCAAATCTTGTACCATTCACGGCACCGCTCTCCTCCTCTAGAGATAAAACCTGCTGGAGCCAAACCTGTCTTGCCACAGAGTGGTCATTGTGGGCCGAGTCCCTGTGGGGAGGGAAGTGGGGGCAGACCTGGGGTGAGGAGTGGGGGAACGGTCCCTGAGAACAAAACCAGATGGTTTGCTAGAGCCGGATTAATGCTGGGTGAAGAGCTTTCCCTGCTTCGTGCATCTTCAAAGCCTGGGAAAGTGAGACCATGGGCAGCCTCTCCCGGGCCAGGCCACGGCGGGTGCAAGGTCAGCATCCCTCTGCAGACAGTCTTCGCAAGCCTGGAGAAAAATTGCTTCTCCCTTGTTTTGGTTCCCACCTTCAAAGAAAGCGCAGAAGTGATTTATCAAGGCGATGCGCGTGTTTGTTAATGCAGTTTCTCAGGGCAGCTGCCAAGTGTGCTGTCTCCTGTGTGCAGAGCTCGGCCGATGCCAGATGGCTGCTTGTAGCCCCTTTCCCAGGCCGCTTTCCTCCTGGGGCTTCCAGCTGACGGCTCCAGCCTCAGAGACATCGCCAGCACCAGGATGCATCACAGTCTTTTGGGTCAACCGTGCAGTTATTTTTTTTTCCTCCCAGCAGAGTTGTCCCCAAGTGACAAGTCCCCTCTGATTTCAGTGCTTTTCCCCTAGCTGGCCACGTTACTTGTTTTAGGCTCTGGATGAAGGTGATGATTATTGTTATCTTCCCCGCCGGAGCTGGACACATGGAAAAATAGTGTTTTGCTTGCTGATGGAGGTAGTGCTGCTGCTCTTCCTGGGTGAGTACCTCCTTTGGGGACCCCAGGCAAGGGAAATGTCTGCCCTCACTGCTCGCTATCCCCTGCTGAGGCAGGTCAGGGCAAAAGCAGGTTACGCTGAAAAGCCCTGCGGTTGTACCGTAGCCCAGGTGGAGCCTCGTGCTGAAAAGCCCCGCGGTTGTACTGTAGCCCAGGTGGAGCCTCGTGCCCGGGTGCAGCTGGCAGGCCCCGGGCCTTCGGCTCCTTGCCAGCACACGGGGTTTTTTTTTTCCCAGCCTGGCACTCGCGGCAGCAGGCAGGGCACCGGAGGGGCTGGCGTGGCACCACAGCCCTCCAGCAGCCAGGTTCAGGGTGTGAACGGGGGCGGGGGCAGGATTGTCCCCACAGTCAGACCAGCTGTGCATTTGGATGCACATGGGGAATGACTGCAGCCCTAACACCTCATTTCCACCCCAAAAAAAAAGCCTGGAGTGCCAAATTCCTGGGGAGGGAGCAACAGGCACAGCCCCACATCCCATGGGGAACCACCCCTGCCCTGCCAGGACGTGCAGGAGGGGAGGTGGTGACTGCGCACCCCGGCACATCCAGCCCGGCCACAGCTCCCCCCCGTCCCCACAGAGAGGGCAGAGCACAAAGCCATCTCACGGCAGAAGGCAGGCTGCCAGCTCCCTGGCGTGAAGAGGCATGAGCTGAAGGGGCCAGCTTCCCCCCAGGGCCGTGCCGAGAGCCAGCGGGATGCCGCGGGGTCACCCGACAAGGAGTGGTCGGGAGCACCAAGGGCAGCTCGCCTGGCAGCGGGAGCACCCACACCGGCCAAGTATGACAAGCGCGGCACGTAGGCGCGAGCTCTGCTCGGGGACGGTCATGCCGTCGGGATTAACAGCCCAACTTCTCCAGCAGAGAGAGGAGGAACTGTGCCAGAGCCGCCTCAGGCTGTGGAGATTGCTCCATTAACCACCTTCACCACAACCAAGCCTTGATGACTAACGATGACGCTTGCTTCTATCCCAGCTTTGCTGGGAGGAGTCCATGACGCCCAAACAGCAGCTCCCCTGCTCCCTGACATGGCCAGGCGCGACTTCTGCCACCAAGCAGGCTGTGGAGACAGCCTGGGAGAAGACGTGCCCCCAGCACAACAGCAAGATGCAAACAAGATGATGGGTAAGTCTCTTGGGCCCTGGCTGTCAAGGGAAGCCTAGTGTATTATAAATCACGCTGGCCATTTAAGTGCAGCAGGGTTTAATGCAGAAGGCAAGAACTAGGTCATTTGAGGAGTTAAAGGCATCAGCAATCTTCACCCAAGTGACGAGGGTCAAACTGTGCCCCCTTCCCACCAAGGTTCAGTAAAAAGGCTTGCAGACATGGCTGTCACCGTCCCTGAGGAGCCTTCCTTCCCTACAGCACAACCCAGCATGCACGGGCTTGGACACCCACACAAACAGGGTGAGTGGGGACACAGAAAGGCTGGGGTCTGCAGCCAAGCAGCACGGAGGGCTCGTGTCCCACGTCTCAGGGGCCATCGTCCTGCCTGAACAGGCTCTGCATGAGCAAGAGAGCTTCGCTCACCCCCGCTTTTGCTTCCCATGCTCAGCGGGGACTTGTGGCTGCCAGAAGGTTCCCAAATAGCACAGTGCTTTTGAAAAGCAGCCCCCGCAGCAGCTCGGGGCAGTATCAAACAGCGCCGGAGGCGGGCGAGCCATTTCACAGGGCCAGTGAAGCGGGAGGGCGCAGGGGCCCACAGCCCTCCTCCAGCTCCGCAGGGCTGACAATGCAAGCCGTGAACCAGACGTAATGGAGCAATGCCCGGAGTCAGTCATTCTCACTCTGTGTGCTGAACCTCAGCCACAACTTACACGTCCTAGAGGGATAACTGGTTTTATTTGGTACGTCACAACGGTTTAGTTTCCAACGGCTCTATAAAATCTTAGTAAATGCAGCTTTTTCGGTTAAAAGAGACACACCCCGACGCCTGCGCAAACCGGACAGTAACGCTTGGCTTGTTTTATTCCTAAATGCAAAATGCACAGGGGCTTTTTTACTCTGACATTAAGTTTCCTTAAGCTGCTCTAATGCCTGCAGGGGCATGTGGGGGTGAGAGTAGAGCTGAGCATTCAGGATCTGCGAGACAGTAATTTCTGTTTCACCTACGCTGCACCGAGCTTTTCTTTGGGCCATCTGACCACCAAGTCAGATGCTTCATGCGCTAACAAGGACTAGAAGTCAAGAGTCAAAGGTAAATTAAGAATTTGACAGACACAATCTGTACCAGACAGTTCTCGGTGATCATTTCAGGCAGCATCTCCCCGACAGACTTCACAAAAAACAGATTTTTGTGGTAGAAGCTGCTTTCAGAGTCTGCTACACACAAACAGAGGCTGGCAGAGGGTTAGCCTGACTGGGAGCCACCGACAAGCTGCGACCTTTCTAGCCATCAGCTGGCTTTGCCATCCCCCTTCAATCACACAGCACAGCGGCACCTCTCGCTGCAGCCCTGCTCGCTTTTGCTTTGCTGATTCCTCTGCAGCTCCCACCAAACAGCCCCAGTGACACGAGATACAAATGTTAACGGAGCCTGCTATGCAAGCAGGAAAGCTCCCGAGAGCCAGATCAGGTGCTGCCAGCCCCAGCGTGCTATGCACAGCCAGAGGCGATGGCAGGAGCTGTAGGGGCAGCCAGCAGCGCCCTGTCCCAGCCCCTCCACGGGGGAAGCGCAGCGGGAAACACCAAGGCTTTGGCTGTAGCCAGGTACGTGTGGGAATAACGGCACTGCGGGTCTGGGGCTCCAGGGAGGTTTGTGGTGGGCACCATCACTCCTCCTGCAGTTCCTTCTTCCGAAAGGCCTGGAGCCTCCTCCCCACCGTCTGCTGGACGACCTCCAGCCCCTCCGCGTCCAGTTCCTTCATGAGAAGCAGGATGGCATTCAGGACATTGTTCTGTCGGGATAAGGCAGACACTGCTTTATACAAGCATGTTAATGCCAGCCTGGAAAAGGACACTTGATTTTCCAAGAGCTGCTCTTTCTAGGAACTCCACCACCACCACCAGCAGAGCTTTGCAACAGCCACCTGCAGCTCCAGGGACAGATCAACCAAACCCTTGGGGCAAACACAGGCAAGAGCCTGCATGTGAGGAGGCAAACTGGAATGCAGGACAAACCCGCCCGCCCAGTCCTGCCACGAAGACTGGCCACATGCCTCTGGCTCCCGGCCACCCTCCCAACTGGCTTCTGTAAGGAAAGGCGCATTCAAGAGCAACCGCCCTCTCTCTCCAGCATGACTGCATGTGTTGGGAAAGGACAGAAACCCTCTGATCTGAGGAGTAAGAAGAGCTGGTAGAATTGCGAAAGCACAAGCTAGAAGGGACCCTTGAAGGTCTCCAGCCCAACCTCCCACCGACACAAGGACGACTGCCAACACCAGACCACAGCCCTGTCAAACCCCATCTTGAAAAACTCCAGGGAGAGATTCCACAGCCTCTCTAAACAACCGTCCTTCTAGGGAAAATCCTTTTCCTAATGTTCAACCTGAACCTCCCCTGGTTTAACATTTTCTTTTCCTAAAGGCAAAAGCCTGCAGTACTACTCATGGTGCTGCAAAGCAACACGGCTCAGGTATGTTTAGAACATGAACAAAAGAGAGATTGCAGGCAACTAACATCAGAATGGGGCAGAGTGTGGTCTAGATCTCACCCTGCTGATCGAAGCGATGGCCCTAAGCAATTCCCAGATGAACAGCCAAGATCCATGAGGTTCACCCGAGGCTATGCAGTGGAGGGCTCTTGAGGAACCATCAAAGCTTTCAATTCAGCAGTCCTGTCCACCAAGCCAACAGCCTGCCGGCTGCATGTCAGCCGCTGCCCACCCGCCCCACGTTCTTAGCACAAGCCTAGTGAAGTGACACACGCGTGCTCATGTGCAGACAGCTCAAGAGGGCAAACCCCCATCAGGCTTTCTTTACGTTGCACGAGGTCTTATAAAGATGAAAGCAATTTGGTCTTTAAAGATACTCACTCTCTTCTTCCGGTTGCAGTCTGTCTCGCGAGGTGAAAAGGAGGAAAATTTATCCCTGGGAACAGGCTTCATACCAAGCTCCTCTCGAATTTTGCTAAAGAAAGGGAGGAAGAGCAAATGTTATTAAGACAAAACCTTCCCCTGCCAGGCCAATCCTTTCTGATCACGGGCAACCGCGCAAGAAGTGTCTCGCTGAAGGACTCAAGGCACATCTATTCACACACCGCCACTGCCTACAGACCACAACACCCCAAACAAAGAGCCTCACAGCTATAAAACGTAAATGAGCACACTGCTACAAGATGTCTGCTCACAGCCCTGCCTGGGACAACAGATTCCTGTGCCCGGTGCTAGCTGGGACTGTGAAGTGACACCGCACTTGAACACGTGCGCCAAAGCGTGTCGCAGAAGAAGAGTGGAGCCGGAATGGACTGGAGCTCACACTTCAGAGAGGATCCGTCCCTGCACATGCAGCTGACGCGCTTGAAAGTAAGTGCCCACCTACAGGAGAGCCTGTTTTGCAGATACAGAACCAGACCCGCAAGTGCTGTTAACTAAAGCAGCACAGCTCCACCACAGTAACTGGAACAACGAGAATTTGCACCAGCTGCAGGCCTGGCCCACAGAATATCAGGGTTGGCTGGCAGGGTTCTTCCATGCTACACCAAGTTCAGCCTAGAAATCCTAACAGCTCACAAGCAAGCCCTCACTTTGTCTCCTCCAGACTGAAGTTCAGCAGTTCACTCTCAGTCTCCTTTGTGGACTCAGCAGCACTGGATTCAGCAGACTCAGGGCAGCCGTTCTCCACACTCCTCCTGACTGGTGGGGCCGTGATCTCCTCACCATCAACCAGGGCCTGGGACAGTTCTTCCTCTGTCACAGCTGCAAAAGCCAAAACAAAACCCTGCTGCAATGACCTCCGGCAACCCAGGAAGACAGCACCTGTAATGGGGCGCGTACTGCTGCCGCAGAGCTAAACCACATGGGTTTGGTCCAAAAATTGTCCTTTGTAGTGGCCGTAAAAGCTGTGCAGTAGCAGGCCAGCAGCCATCCCAGTGTCTCAAAGTGGGAAAGATATCAGGGAGGGATGTAAATACGTTTTGCCTATTTCTTGTCTCTGGAGGAGGCTCCAAAAGCGACCAAATTACTGCTTGCTACTAGCCTTTTTTTACGACAGCGGATCAAACGACAGAATCTTTGTTTTGCCACAGCAAAGGCAAGAGCTCTGAAAAAGTCACTAATTAGTGGTACTGTCTCAGCTATAACCAGGCGCTCTCAGCTAGTGTTAACTCTGGCACTGCAGGGATGGGAAGGGAAGGGAGAAAACAGCTTAGAAGTGGCAGATCTTGCAGAGGGGATGCTCAATCGCCAACAGATCCTGACTCAAGGAAGAGTCAAAGGGCACCTTAGAGGAACCAACATGTCACTGGTTTCCAGTTCGCCCTGCCCATGGCTTGGGGCTGTTCACTCACTGGCCAACACCCACCTTGGTTATCAAGCTTCTGCAGGCTGGGTAGGTTACGCAGCACCGTCATTCGGTAGCGGTGGGGGTCTGACCCACAACAGGGATTTTCAGACAGCCACAGGACCCTCAGCCGGGGTAGGTTTTTGAGGTAGAAGAGCTCGTTTAGGCTTGTGATGTTGTTCTTCCTCAGATAGAGTTCACTCAGATTCTGGCACTGACTCAGCGGCTCGAGGTCTGAGATGCCATTCACGCTGAAGAGAGAGCGCGGGATCAGAGACCAGCAAGCCCACCCCTCCCTCGCTGTACCATTCAGGTGGGAGCACAGCAGCCCCTGTAGCACAGTGGCTTTCCAGCCCCCTTCCCTACAACAGCTTTATGGAGGAGCCTCACCCAGACACGGCACAGCAAGGGGCGTTCGGGGACCTATGGCTTTGCACAGAAAAAAAAAATAGTGTTTCATCGTTCTAAACACAGAGAAGAATTAAAAAAGCAGGCTCTCCTCTCTGCTGAAGAAGACAAACAGCTTTTGCTTGCCCCAAACACCCACCATACTTGCACATGTCCCTGTGGCAGTTTCTCAGACTCACTGAAGGAGAACCCATATAAGATTTCCAAGCTGAAAACCTCAAATTCGCAGCCAGCATTGCCTCTGTGGGTCCGCTGGGACAGGTGAAGGATGGGGGCGGCGAGGGGTGCTTACAGAAACAAAAAGCTTTGCGAGATCCAAGCATTTCAACAAACATTCTGCAAACTGGCCCCTACAGGGAGGCCCAGAAGATCCCATCCAAACTATGGAATAGGATGCAGGGAGCAACAATCCTCAGAGGTTTTAACACTTCTCGAAACAGGGATTATTTTCTCGAGTTGCAAAGGGATATGTGCAGAGAAGCTAGAATAAGAAAAATCATTTCTGCATCTCTGCCGCTTGAGAAATCGGGCATGACGAGCCAGGCAGCTCAGACACCCAACCACAGACGTGCAGTAAGAAACCAGGGCAAGCCACAGCCCGACGAGAAAGGCAATTCTCCCTGCCCTCTCCGAGGCCAGCAGCCTTGACATTCACCTGAACGTGATCACCTCAATGTTGGGCAAATCCCGACATATCGATATCTGGGCAGGAAGAGAGAGAAAGAGCAAATTGGCACTCACAGAAAAAATACCTACAAATAAAAGCAATTTAAATCACAAACAAGCAAGACAAAAGCAAGAACTAGAATTTAGGTTTGCTTCAGTCTAACCCAAGCTTAACAGCAGCTGAGATTTGCTGCCACAGTCAGTGCCGAGTCAGCAGCTCCTCCGCCCAGGAGTGGAAGCGCAGACACCAGCCAGCATCACATCGCTCTTCTGCTCCAGCAACCCTGCAGTCCCCGAGATGGTTTTCCAGCCACCGCACACAAGGGACAGACAGCCCTCTCCTAACGAGAGGACGTCACCCAAAGTCTCAAAGAGATGAGGTAGGACTCGGGGTCGTGCTCTCTGGGGGTCCGTGCAGACCCTCAGAGAGGAATTTTCCAAGCACTCTAGAAATATCAGCCCAATTTTTTTTTTGAGATGCTAATCAAACCTGAAAACACTGCAGCTTGCTAGCACCAGGGCAGCCCAATCCCAGGCCTGTGCTTTCCTCAGTGCCCCATCAACCCCATCCCCTGCCACAATGGCAGCCGGGCACAGTGGGCTCCCCCTCCTCGCTGGCTTGTCCTGGCGGGACTGGAGCGATGAGCGGGACAGGAGGGAGGAGCGGGCTGTGCGGTACTTTGCAGTACTTACATCCGTCAGCTGGCTGCCCCTGCAGGAGGAGAGTGGGGGTCACTGGGAGCATGGCAGGGCCCAGACACCCACCCACTGCCCCCACGCCCGGCTGGCACAGCCCTGGGGTCCTGCACCCCCAAAGCTGCTCCCACACCTCCCACCATGGGCATCCTTCCTCCCCCCATCAGACCCTCTGTCCCCCAGCCCTGCCTGCTCCCCCCTCCCCGGGCCCGGGCCTGCCGTTTCCGCGGGCCTGCCGTTTCCCTGGGCCCGCCCGGCCCCGCCGCCCGCCCCGCCCGGCCCCGGGCCGCCCCCCACCGGCGCCCACCAGCAGTTGAGGCGGCGGACGCCGTCGAGCGCGGCGGCCTTGGCCCGTGCCAGCACGGCCGCCCGCGTCAGCCTCATGGCCGGGCCGCGGCGCCGCCGCCGTCG
>JADKXX010004808.1:0-37230 GCA_017310255.1 Butorides virescens | reverse complement strand
GGCCGGGCCGCGGCGCCGCCGCCGTCGCCAGGGGCGGGCCCCGCCGCCCGCGCAGGCTCCTCCCGGCCGGGGCGGGCCGGGCCGGGCGTGGCACCGGAGCTAGCGGGGCACCGCCTGGCCGGCCCCGCTCCAGCCTGCCCGCGGCGGCCGGGGGGCGCCCGGGGAGGGCAGCCGTGAGCCAAGGCCGGCGGCAGTCATCCGGTCCCCCCCTCCGGTCTCCTTCTCGGGCTCTGCCCGCTCTGAATTTAGCTCTTGCCTGCCCCGGTAGCATGCCCTGAAGCTTCCCCAGGTGCAGTTTTATTTAATCGCTTCATATTTGCATGTAAATTTTATTCTTCATTTCCTTACATCTTCATACAGAACGTTTCATACATACAGCAACGCCTCCATAGATATATATTTATAGCTGTAGCTTTACACATGAGTATATAACCCCCCATATCTATCTATATATATATGAAGTGTGCATAAATATCTATACATACCTCTACGCCGCCCTATTTATTAATATAGAGAAATACAGGTAGCGCTGCTGACCGCACCGACACCAGCAGCCCTGAGGCCATTCCCCCTCCCTCACGTTTTGGGGTAAAATTGCCATGATGTGCTTCAATTTATATCTTGGGGGGCTTCAACACGCAGCTTCGGTGGCTGAAGCGAAGAGGCCTGGAGAAGCGGTGTGGTTAGCAAAGACTTAGAAGTCTAAAATAAGGGGTTAATACTGAGTTCCCTGCTGGTTTTCTGCGTGTTTCTGCTGTATGCAGCCACAGAAACAACCGCAGGATTGGGGCTGGTGGTCGTTTAGTTGCTTACACCAACGGGGAAGCGCAGGTGTTGCAATGAGGTTTTTAGAGTTGGATATCCAAGCACTTGGGGACAGTTTTTTGGAATTCTTGACTTTTCTGTGTGCGGCTGTTCCCAGGCCAGCTGGCGTGAGGCAGCCACTTGGGCCGAGTGTCGGTGAAGGCAGCTGCAGGATCCAAATCCTCAGCATCGCGGGAAGAACGGGAATGTACACGGCTTTGCTTTCATTCGCCAAACCCCAGGCTGTTTTCACTTCCAGTGGAATACAGAAACACCTGAGCACACTTTCAGCCTCCTGGCTGCGCAGTCCCAGAGCCCCAGCCATGCTGTGCTGCGCTGCTGGCAGTGAAGCCTGTCCCTCAAACAGGCTAAGCAGATGAAGGAATCTTCTCTAGATGACCCAGAGAGATTTTCATACTCGTCTCATTGACAAAAGTACGGTTCGGTCAGCTTAAACACACACATCCTCCTCTGTCTGCTCTTGATGCCTCACCTGCGACTGAAAAATGCACAAAAGATCCTTTTGTTCAGGTTAATTAAACCAAATAGATTTTAATCCCCAGTTTAATATCGTAAGTAATATCAATAATAATCTCAGGCAAACCTCCTCCATGGTCTTTTAAAAAGGAAAGAACTTAAATTATGTACATAGACCTGTAAAGTGTGTTAAAGTAGCAGGCTGGAGAGAAAAAGAAAAGAACAGCTGGATCTGGGGCCTCGTAAGGCTGTGTGGGATCAGCGACAGTCCCTGGCCTGTCCCCCTCCCACTCGTGGCCCTGCAGCATCACCCGACAGATCTTTGGAGGCTCCAGCGCAGAGATTGAATCTTGCCACCACCAGCTCCCCAGGCTCGCAGCTTGTCACATACTCAGCTGTGATGAGATCCAGACTCGTTAATTCCTTGGTGGGGTTTGTGCTCTCTTCTTGGCTCCGCGTGAACAAGAGGGCGAAAAGCTCTTAATACCCTTGGGCTCATCTCTAGAGATGAGGTACTCTAGAGTATCTTCAGTTTGGGCTGCACTGTGTGGTAGCCAGACCTTCTCCCAGCTCTCAATCAGTGTTTTATATAATGAACCTATTACCTCTTGTTTAATTGCTTTGTGGCGGCTCCAGGAAAGCCACTTCTTTCACATAATCCTTATGCGTGTTTTCTCATTTCTCACCTCACTTCAGAAAGGCTCCTTTTTTCTGAGCAGTAGCTTTTCCTCTCACGTGTGATTCCTCCATGCAGGGTTTCCCGGCCTACTTGTAATGCCCACGGCAGCTTCAGAAAGAGGTGTTTTGAACCCCGGCGCGTCCCAGCTACTAAACCGAACCTTCCCTGGACGTGGTGTGGGGTTGCTGCTGGTGCGTGAGCCATGGCAAAGGGAATTTGAAGGAGCTGCCACTGGTGATTGTGACAAGAAGCAGTAGTAATCCCAAGTGTCATCGTTGCCACCAGGATCGGCACCTGCCCCTGCTGCCGGTAGCAGTCACACCTCTTGTGGTGCTACCCCACTTACAGCGCTGATATCTGCTGACAGCGGTTTCACATAGTCCTAATCCCTACCAAGCACCATCCCGGTTAGGAAGAGCTGTTAAAGGGGTTAGAAGGAGCAGGATGGATTTGGGGGAGGCGTTCAGAGAAGCTGTTTTATCCTGCCGGTATCACCAGAGAGGTGGTCAGCACTCCTGAAGATTGCTCCGTCATGGTGCGTGGCAGGGAAGGGCCTTCAGGGCAGACACCAGGGAAAGCCCCATTCCTTTGAAAAATGTGTCTGCAGTTGTCTCTGGGTGGCAAGTTGTTCCCAGAACTCCTCCAGCGTAACTTAGTGTCATGGCAAACTTGACCATGTTGTGGTTCAGAGGATGCTCTGCTTGTGGCAGCCCTCCAGCAGCTTACTCCACCCACAGGACGTTCCCTCTGTGCAACTGTCACCGCTCTGGGTCCAGCAACACCAGATGGGATTGCTGTTTGGATGTCAGCAGGAAATGCCGTGGTTTGGTAAGAGCTAATAAATTATTCCGGTCATCACGGAGTCAGGCATGTCGCCATAGACTTACGCAGGCTCCATCAGAGGCTTGGTTTTCTCTTTGGGAAGCATCCCGTTCAGCCCCTCCAAAGAGCCAGCCAAGAGGAACACCAGCATCTACGAGACCCTGCCAGAGCCAGTGAAGGAGATGAGCACTCCCAGGCTGCTGTTTGTGCCAAGTTGAGAGAGCAGCTTCTGCAGAAATTCTGGAAAAGAGCTTTGGAGAGGACTTCCAGGAAAGCTCCTCCCACCTACCCACAGAGATTTTCCCATATGATCACCCCAGCACTAACATCGTTTCACCGGAGAGCTGTATGGGCGCCGTGGCAAGCACTCCCGAAGCCACCTTGGGACATCACATAGGTCCAGTGATCTGACCAGGATGAGGGACTTCATGACAGCCAAAAGCCGCCAAATATGAATTCTCAAGACAGCCATGCGCAGTAAAAGGAAATCGCACCAGGCCACTTTAATCAACAATAGCTTAAAATTACATCCCTGTCATGTCATGCTAAGGAAAACATAGAACGCATTAAATCAAGAACTTGCAAGTTATTTATATAGCAAATTGCTATATTATTAAAAGCTAATCTCATTGGAGCAGCTTGCTGCCGTCACAGCTGATGGCATAGAATGAGTATTCAATTTATAGTGCAGACTACAGAATTAAGAGTGAGGAGGCAAAGGCCACCGGATACGTGGAAGAATTCTTTCTTCAGACTCTTCTTTGCTCCTGTGCAGGAGCTCTGTCAGCGTTTCTTTCCTTCGTTTTAAACACCATCGTTAGACCAAGACAGAAATGGCACAACAGCATCGCAGTGCTTTGCCGTGCCGACAGAGCGAGTGCCTGTTTACAGCTGAAATGCCAAAATTAGGAGCATCTGCAATTTCCACTACTCGCAAGCGCTCTGCAGAGACCGTTATTTATCAGTTCCTTTTGTCAATAATACACATTATATGAATACATTTACATGGGAATTGGGATCCTGCCTATTTGCATATAATCAAAGTATTTTGCTTCTTTCTGCAGAGCCTGTGGCGCTGTGAGACTCACGGGAAGGAGCCTGAAGGGATCAGGGTGATACATCCCTCCCTTAGAGAGCAACCAAAAACCACACAAAGAGCTTTAGACTGGAGGTGGGTCAGAAAGCTCCCTCTTGCCTTCCTCCTTTCTGAAGAAAAAAACCCATGGAATTAGTGAAGTGGAGCAAAGGGAGCCAAAACACAGCAGGAGCTGCAGGGAACTGACTACGGTCAACTTCCTGTAAGGGAGGGGTAATAAAATAACAGGCACTGGGGAAGAGAGAAGAGGGAAAAAAGCAGAGAAATCCTTGAAAAGGGTTTATTGATCCTTGCAGGCATGTGGATGGATTACAGCCACATGTAATACTCTAGGTTGTGAACTTCCAACCGAGTGGCAAATCCAATAGGTTTTTTAAAATTACATTTTACAAAGGATCTGGAGAAGAGCACGAGGAAGTACCAGGAGGTAAAGGGACTTTAACCAGCACTGGCTTCTCCACCCAAATCTGCCAAGGACAACGCCGCTCTGTGGGGGGAATGTCCCTTGCAGCCCAGTTGTTTTACCTCTCAATCACACTCCTTCCTCACATCCCCCATTAGGAGGTCAGTGTCATGGAATAACAAAGATTAAGTGGAGATTAAGAACATTTAAGTGAAGATTAACGATTAAGAGCAAAGGTAAGTGAAAAGTCCTGAGTAGAAAACACCCGTTCATGGCAAGGAGCTGCTGTAATAGCTCCCAGAGCAGCACTTTCACTCTGGCAGCAGGAGTTATGGATAATCCCCCAAATTGATCCCGAGCAGAGCATGGTGGCTCGTGGCTACACTGCTCAGGTCTCCGGAGCAGACTGGGCTGCTCTCGCTGCTTCATCAAAATCATCTCTTGGTGGTAACCCTTCGGCTGTTCCCCAGCTGGGCAAAGTACCAAAGTCCATCCACGGGTCCCACTGCTGCGGGAAGGTGGACTCGGTGTTGCTCAGACTGCCGCTCTTTGCGTTAGCCATATCTGTGCTAATTGAGTTTGACTTTCAGTGCTAATATTTCTGCCGTTTGTTGCAACAGATAATAGGCAAAGGAAAAAAAAGAATTAAAAAAAACCCCACAAAAGTGGAAATTCCTTAAATTCCTGATTTCAAGTGCATTTGAATATTTTTTAATAAATCCACCAACGCAGTTTCTTTTCAGGATTGATGAAATGGAAGTCACCCGATACATTTGATATGTTTTTAATCAGTATTTTTCTGTTCCCGATCAGCTGTCATACCAAATTAGTGAACTATGTGCTAATGGAATTTGTACACGCCAGGCACAGCAGAAATGCAATAGCTCTTGTAAAACATGTGGGAAATGGAAGGTTTTTACCCTGTGCTGCTTAAGGATGCTAAGCAAGAAGGATGAAAAACGCCTATGATTGGCCTCGAATGACTAACAGATATCACGTGTAGTTCAAGTAAAGGAAAAATCCACTCTCATGAGTAATGCAAGATGAGGACGGACGAGTATTTTGACAAGCAGATATTTGTGATGTAAAAGGCAAATAGCGATGCTTACTCGGGGGTTGCTGATTCTTTGGCATTGGCTGAACTGGATTGCCGCCTAGGAAAAAATTTGCACTTCTGAAAGTTATGAAAAGATGGTTTGTTTCTTTTCTGAGCAGTGCACTCTGATTCCAACATGTCTGCAGCTGCAGAGCCAACCTGTCAGCTCCCCATCCGCCTCTTCTTGCTCCCACACCGCCCTGCTTACTGGAGCACACAGAAACCCCGTTAGGGAGCAAGGCAGCTCAAAAATAATTCGTGAACAGGAGTTAGACAGCTCTGCTGACGAGAGTGACGATCCAGTTTCTCAGGCAGCTTTTCAGGGTGAGTTTACCACCATCACCTCGCTGCACCCCTGCTTCCTGGCTGTGTGCTACCCAGAACCGTGCCAGACCAAGCGGTTGTGCAGCTCTTTGCTGGAAGGGGATCGGAGAACCAATCCTGCTAAAAATAACCTTTTTCCCTGAGCGCTGGCTCACCTTGCTGCCGAAAGAGCAGCTGGAAGCAGGCACAGAGAGGGTGGTCACTGGTAGAACCTGAGTCATGCCAAAGCGTGCCCTGAAACCAGAGTGCACGAGCTGAGCTGTTTGTAGATTTTGAGGGATCTCACCTGAGGAATGAGTTGCACTTGAAGATGACATAGTATGTGTCAGACTGCTTCTTTAACTGCACAAGTGGGTTTTTTTTTATAAAATCTGACAGGAATACGGCTGTGGAGAACATGGTCCTGAGTCCCACAAATGCATATCCACATCGTAGAAATGCAAGCAGGCCCACGCATACCAGAAAATGTCTCTTAAATCCATTTGCACTCACCACGCGAAGGGTAAGGAAGGGCTGTGTCTCAAGGTGCCTCTGGGAGCAGGGAGACAATCCCCTTGGGATTATTTCGCACATCCATGTCACTGTTGCAAAGGGGCCGAGATCAGTGGGCTCAGATGTTTGCCGAAAGGTAGGTTTGCTTAGGTAGCTCTTGGTTGACCAAGTTTAAATGTGAATAGAAAGGATCAGGGAGCTCACATCCCTTTTTCTTTGTGCCCTGTTCTCCTGCTCAGAGCATTTTTGGGATCGTGGGGGTGCCTGCTGCCACTGGAACAGGGAAGCTGCCCTTGCCCCTAGCAAACTCCAGCTGATTTTATCCCCGCTGGTGCCTCCTCGGTCCTGCTGGGGAAGAGTTCGAGGAGAGGTGGGCAGACCCTCCCTGCGGATCAAAGCCTGGTTCTGCAGTGGGTGTTGTGGGACTAGATTTGGCTTTTACAGTCACAGGACCCTCTCTGAGCTTTGTAAATACAGACCGAGGGCTGGAAAACAAATGGCTGCTAAACTTTCTGCAACAAAAGCGAACCAAAGGAGAATTCCTGTAGAGTTCAGGCACTTTCAGTCAAAACTCTCTGCCGCATGTTTTGGGCAAGTGTTAGGGTTTCTAAAGACAACACAGAACTTCGATGTTGTGCTCCTGAATATTAGCCAGCTTTGACAGCTTGTGTCAGACATCCCTGCCCCTTCAGTACAAGGTGCTCCTTCCTCCCCTTCTGTTACCAGCAGCATATAGGGAAAACTGATTTTTCTGAGCTTGAGTTCTCAGCGGTTCAATAAATACAGCAGTGCTTTCTGCAACTGCACCCTCCTGCCCTTGCTTGTTGACTTCATACAGTGTCACTAACCGTGCTGTCACACCAGCAAAGCACTGAGATGGAAAAGATGGAAAAGTGGCATTAAAAAAAGCTGCAGTATCTTTAAATCAGTGAAAGCTGCAAAAATACCATTCACCTTCCTCTTTGGTTGATAAATTCATTGTTGTGTTCTGGGGCCAGGAGGGAGAAGGAAGGCAGCCAAGCAGCCGCCAGCTTGTCTCTTCTCATGAGCGTCAAAGCTAACAGAAACGGAGCTGGAGTCCCCACTGGGCGTTTCAGGAGTTTTCACTGGAAATCTGCAGTGCCAGGGCTGCTCGCCACACTGAAGAACTCGCCAATGCTTAAAGCTGTCAGTCAAATTGCCATCTTCCACTTTGCAGTTTGCTGCCAGTCTGCTGTCTGGCATTTTCGGTTTTACTGCTCGAGCATGTTGCTGCCACCTTTTAAATCTGGGTGGCAAATGGTGCTGGGAATAACCTCGGCAGCAAAAAATTGGCGGTTAAGAGAGTGCTGAGCTGTTCAGCGCTCTCTCTTGCTGCTCATTTAGCAGCACAAATGCTGGGGCGTGCAGAGCATTATCCTAGCTCTCATTATACAGAAAATGCATTTAAGTGAAGAAAAATAATGTCTGCTGGCATGTCAGATGGTTATGGGAGCAGTTGTAGAGCGGGATCGCATCCTTCGGTGGCAGCGTGCAGGGTGACCGGTGCGCTGGGATGTGCCGACGGGTGATGATGACTCCCGCTGTCTCCAGCCTTCAACCCTTGCGCAGTGCCGTGGTTTCAAAAGCGTTGAATAAGTTGGTTTTTTGCTTAAACCGAAGGGGTGCATTTCAAGTCATGGCGGTCCACTCCATTTGGTTGTCCATGCTTAATACCCGCACAGTCGGAGCCGCGTTGACCCTTTGGGGATGGCGGTGCTTTACGCGTGTCTTGCCAGGGTGAAATAAAAGAAAGCCGTGTGACAACAGCCGGTCACAGCCGGAGCGCCTGTGATGGAGGACAAGGTGCCCTCGCCGCTCCTCGCAGACGCAGTGGTACGTGTCTTGGGAAGAAACAAGCCACGGACCGAGCAAAGCCCGCCTGTCCGGTGATGCCATGCTGCCCTCGCGTGGGTATTTTAGAAATAGCCCAGTCGTCAATCCCAACCCGCGCTAAACCGATGCTTTAAAATGCCCGCTGCTCTGGGCCATCTCCTCCGAGAAAGCCCCTTGCAATCACAGTGACTTTTTTTTTTTTAAAACCGTTTCCGCGGCCCGCGCGGTCTGTGGAGGCTGAGGCCGTGGGGGGTCGGGGCGTGGAAAGCGGAGATGCTGGCCCTGGCCGCAGCCGCCCCCGCCCGGGCCGGCAGGGCCATCTCCACCCGGCACTGGAGCTGGCTCTGAGGGGTCACTCGTCAGGCTGTGACCCCCCAGCTCCCGAGACCGGGGCTGGGGGAACGAGCGCGGTCGCCGCCGCCCGCCACAGCCGCGCCTCATGGCGGGGGGCGGGGCCTGCCCTCAGGGCGGGCGGGGGGCGGGGCCTGGCGCGTGTACGGGCCGGGGCAGCGGGGGGCGGGGCCTGGCGCGCGCGCGCGCGAGGGGTCGCGTCACTTCCTCTGCGGAGAGCGCTGGCGCTGGGGACGGTCGGGTCGGATCGGCGCGGCGGTGGTGGGGAGCGGTGCGGCGGGACGATGAGCGACAGCGGGGAGCAGAACTACGGCGAGCGGGTAATACACGGATCCTGAGTGCGCTGCCCGGCCGGGGCGGGTCTCCCCCTCCTCCCCTCACCCTCCTCGGCCCCTCTCCGGGCGGCGCGGCCGCCCCCTGTGTCCCCCGTCCCGCGGTCTGGGCGGAGCGGGTGGCGGGGCCGCCGTGGCGTGGTGAGTGAGGAGGCCCCGGCGGACGCGCGGGAGGCCCGGCGAGGCCGGGGCTTGGCGGGGGAAGATGGCGGCCGGCCCGGCCGGGAAGGCGGTGGGGGCGCGCGGCGGGGACGCTCTAGCTGCCCGCCCGCCGGCGCGCTCCATGGTGAGTCTGCCCGGCGCCATCTTGGGCTGGTGACCGGGCGCGCCGGAGAGGGACAAAATGGCCGAGGGCGGCGGGGCTGCGCGTCCCGGGCCCTGCCGCTGCGCCCCCGGCGGGACCGTGTCGCCCCTGCCCCGAGCGTGGCGAGGCTGCCCGAGCGGCTGCGGGGCGCGGGCTGGGCCGGGGCCGGGCGGCCGCTGCCGGCACCGCTCCCTCCTGCCTGCTGCAGCAGCGCGGGGGGCCCACGGTCCTTCAGCCCCCTCCGAGCTCGCAGCCGGGCTGTGGGGCCTCGGCTGGTGCCACGGTGCCTCGTCCTCCATCCCCCGGCCCTGGCCGGTAACGTCTGGGTAGGGCAGGAGAATGACGAGCCTTTGTTATGCTCTCTCCAAAGCTGCACTCCAGTTCACTTTTGGTGAATTACTCTCTAAATTGAGCTCCGATTTGCTGCTCCTCGCGCTTGCTTGTAAAAATTTTAACTCTGCTTGTTGATGTAGTTGCAGCCTTGCACCCAGGTGGCTTGGTCTCTAATTTAATTGGATTTGTAATAGTCGAAAGGTTAAACCTCCAGCCGAAGGCACTCAGTGCTAGGGCAGTAGCCTTGCTTTGGGAAAACTGCAGTCGATGTTCTCTTAAATTGCATAGTTAATACAAGATCTCGCTGTCTGGATGGGATTTTACTAATATCGCAGTAGATGACTTGCTCAGCTTCATGTTCGTGATGTACATCTGCAATACAGGTTACCTACAGAGGGTTCCTCTTCAGTGAACCAGTCTGGTTTTCCTTCGAGGTCTTCAATTTTTACCAGAACAGACAAGTGCAGCAAGCGCAGGGGTCAATACTATGTTTTGGGTTTGGTTTTTTTTCAGCATCAGCCTAATTTTTTAACTTCTTGCAGCATCAGAGGGAGTTGTGGAGGTGATGAGTAGTTTAAGTTTTAAATCTTGACTGGATGTGGCAAAAAAATTAAAGGCAATGTCATAATTCTGAGCACAAAATTGCAGTGTCTTGCTATGTCTTTGTTTGAATATAGCCTTTTCTTATTCAGATTCACTATAATCAGCTTTAATAGTATGAGTGTTTTTACTTCAAAGTAGGTAGGGTTATAAAAAATTTGGTCTCTGGGAAGCTAAAAATGCTAGATGGAAACGAACACTGAAAGGTAGGGATTAAAGAATAGGCTTGTACCACCCCCAGTGTTATCTTTTCATTGATGTCTTCGTGTTACTCTTACAACTGGTATATTTTTAGCGAGGGAGTGTTACTTCTGACTTGCTCAAGGTGGATTTCTGTGTGTTAGGTTTTTTTAAATAGTGGATTTAATTGCTAGTGTGCAAGTCAGACTGAAAACCAATGTAAGATGGTAGCCTAGCTTGAGTCAAGTTTTCCAGGGTAACCTACATTGTATTTTCAGTCAGAATGAGTGGAAATGTTAAAACTTTGACAGCAAAGTCTTTTTGAAGCATAATTGTGCAGCGTATGATAGCAATTGCTGTCCTACCTGCTTTTCTAGTTTATCTTTTATGTAATTTTACTTTTAAAAAAAAAAAAAAATCACGTGCAGGCAGTCTTCAAGGCTTAAAGTTAGTTACGTCTGAACTCCTGTGAATTGTAAATATGTCAGTTGTATGCAGTGTACATGTTTGTAAAACTAAAAGATAAAAACATATTGCTACAAGCCTGCTATTTCAGATGAGATCAGGGAGTGGCTTTTCTAATGTTACTGCCAGTGTTATTTCTGATTTTTTTTTTTTTTTTTTTTTTGCTTACTTAAGGCTTATATTTTACCAAATTGGTGGCTTTCTAGTTTTTCAAGCTGGAAGCGCTAAAGTCTCTGCAGAGTAGAAACAGTGTTTGGATAAATAGTCTAGGGTATGACTCTACAACTGTCTGTTAAGCTGTTCCAAGTCCATGCTGCCAACAAGAATTGTGCTCCTGAAAATGTGTTCCTGCTTTCTCCCTTGTACTAGTGCTTGTATAGTCTGGCAGATCTGGGAATTAAATCAGCTGAATTTTTTTTTCCCGATTCTGTTTCCAGCTGCATTGGTTTGCAGGCTTGACTTGATTGTGTAGCCACGAGTCCTCTAATGTCAGCATTGGGGATGAAGAAATACCAGGTGCTTTTGCAAGTAATGGGACTTGCTATTTCAGCAGCAACATCAACTTAAACTGACTTAGGTCACAGTTTAAAAAGAAAAAAAAATGCCCAAATTCTCTTTTACAGCTTATAATTCATAGTAGGATTAAACTCTGGAAACTTTTTTTTAACTGAAGAGACTATTAAATGCTACCGATATTTCAAATACTAGAATGTATTTCAAATACTGTCAGTATGTTGTAATAATTGCCACGTTCTTCCAAGTCACTTCTGTTTTCATTCATTGAAATTATGCTCACTGAAGGGCATGTGATTCAGGCATGGGAGGGTTGGAAAGAAGACTAGTTAAGGAAAAAAAAAATCTCATCCTGTGAATTAGTTAATACTGATAGCAGATTACTTGGTATATGTCTGATGAGAAACTGCTTAATATGGTAGTCAGGTTTTTTGTTTGGTTTGTTATCTCGAATGGTATAAATGCTCAATTTATTCATCTACTTACAAGGTACTCAACACATACATTTTCAAAAATGCTGATTTTATTACTAAGTTGTGGAAGAAGGTCTGAGGGAGCAGTTTGTGAAGGTTATAAACAATCCGATAGCTTGATGTCACCCAAAGGATGGGGTCAGTCTCTGTGTTCCTCCTTCATTAGCCAGTACTTGATCTCACCTCTTGGCAGGCTGACTCAGTACCCTAAGCTGTAAGAAAATGGTCTGCTTTTTGCTGATGGATTTGTTTCCTGCCAGCTTGGTGCACTGAATGAGCCCACAGGGTCAGCGCAAGGGGCAGAGGCGGTGGGAGGAAGCTGGGCTTCCGTGCTCATGTTAGCTTGATCTTTTTTGTTTTATTTTTTTTTTCCAAAACACATTCTTGTCTCTTTTTGGTGGAATTTAGAAACTGTTGTGGAAAGGGGTTGTTCTGCTTTCTCTCTGAGTGGATTCCCAGTGTCCCCCCAGCAGCGATTGATCTGGTGATCATGTGATTCAGGAGGAAGAGAGGCAAAACCTGTTATGTTACTGTTGGATCAGTTGCTAAATTCAGTACACCTTGAATAAATCTGACTGCAGATTTGGTAATGTGAGACTGCACCTTTCTTTACGTAAACAAGTGGAAATATATAAGTTTATTGGGATTTAGGTTTTAAAAAATACTAATAATTTTGACTGTATCATATATTAAGTAACTGAAATCTGTAACTTGTATTCCCGTGAGGAAAAAAAACAGATTTGAGGAGTGCAAAGAACACATGGTCCTCGCTTGCATACCTTACAGCAGCTTCTGTCCATGGAAACCTTTCCTATCTACTGCCCCCAAAATAATCCTGCTGTGGTGACATTCCTGGTTCATAGAGTAACGCATCTTTGTGAATGTGCTTAGGGGTGTTAAAGATATCATCCCTACAGTATTACACATTGTTTTTAATATGCTTAAAGGATGGAAAGAATACTTTGGAAACCACAAGCCTGGACTTCAGGGCTTCCACCTGAATTCCAGTAATGCCTGATGAAGGGGAAGACCTGTTGGTAAAGATCAAGGGATCTGGTGGTTTTTAAAATCTATGCTTCACAAATTCCAGGTTAGAAAGAAATGCTTATTTAATAGTGAACACCAGTCTTGATCTGCTTACCAGCAATGTTGGAATATAGGTAGGATAAAGAAGGTTGTTTTCTTCTCTTTTCTTCCACGTCATGGCAGGAGCCTGCTTTGGTGTTTTTAAAAAACTTAAAATTCACAAAGTGAAAGAGCAAAAAGTAGAAAAAGTGTATTAAGAGCAACAAAACCCGATAATGGAAACTTTCCAATTCACGTGAGCTGTGGGAGTGACTGGTGTGAACCCTCAGTGTCAGTATGATGGGGCGTAAGCGAATGTTGGAGTGCCGCGGGCTCCCAGTATTTGACATTTTGGGTGGGGAGGGTAACAACTTTGAAATTTTAGGCGTTATTACGAGTCTTAGTAATACCCAGAGCAGGTGAGGTGCAGTGAATTCCTTTGAGGCTGGAAGTCATGAAGAAGTGGCATAATCCTGTAAAACGTGGTAGATAGAAGATAAAGGTTTTGAAGGGTGATCTGAAAACAAAATGTAGATGTTTGAAAACTGGAAAATGTTGTGAAGTCCAATGTTGTGAAGTCCAAAGGAGGTAGATGAAAATAAGCCAGCTGTATAATTTTCTGATTTAGATACACAGTTGTCTTAAGGGTTTTTTTCTTCCTAAGTTTTTTCTCAGGTGTCCAATTTCCACCTCACTCTTATGTAATATAGCAAAGGTCCAAAAAAATGTGTCGAATAGATGAAGACTTCAGTCGTTTGCTTATGCTAATACCATTTCTCTACTGATTTCTTCAAAGCTTATTGACTTCTAAAAAGGGGTATGGGGTATGTTTCTGGGCAAGATCCTCTCTGCTGCTTCCCTTCCATCGTGCATTTCTTGTCTCCTTTTCAGTGTTAGACCACCTGTATCTGGCCATGGCTCCTTCTGTCAACCCTGAATCTGTCAAGAGTGTTATTTTTTGTGAACAGAAGGATTTTTCTTCAAATGAAAACCAGCCTTAGTTTTCATTTTTATCCCTTCTTCAGTCTTGCTTTGTCTAACTCTTTTAAAAAAAGAGTTGAAGACTTCTTATGGCTAAATTAATACATTAACTCAGAACTCATCTCCATGGGTTGTTTTCTTTTGAAGATAATAATGGGTTTAGGTTAAATTTGTTATTTGTAACTTAAATTACTTCACAATATCTGCACTGCCCTTTGCAGGGTGAGTATATGAGGTGACCTCCTTAGATGCGTTGATGGAGAAGAATATGGCCTTGATCAACTTTGCTTTATATCTCTTGCTCTTGGTGTTAATTGAAAATCTGCTTTATCTTGCAAGTTGTGTCCTCTTCCCCCCAGTATTGTATGGTAGGCAACTGTAAATAGCTAAACTTTGTTTTCAGTCGCATGGGAGTGGTTTAAGCACTATTAAATTTTGGTATAGCGAATAAATTTCTGAATGCTCAGTATGGAAAGTCCATTGAATTAAGTGTTCAGGTTTAAGAGATGTTACAGAGATAAAACAAGTGATTTTTGAGAAAAATCTGGTGGTGTTAGTGAGCACTCTTGATCAGAATTGACAAAAAATTTATAATTGTTTGGGTTTTAAGAAAAAAATAGCATTCTGCTGTATCTTAAATTTTTTCTAATAACTTGAAATAAACAATACCTTCTAGTGTGTTAGTGTTCAAGCAAGTTGAAAATGCTAATTAGGCTATATCATTACCAAAGAAGATTACAAGTAAATGATAGAGTAGGTGGGGTATTTATTATTCCAGCAGTGTCTGAGTGTTTTGCACAAAATTGCACTTTGGTTGGTGGAAAATTACTATTTACTTGGAAGCATGAAGCTTGCATGTGTAATACCCCTTGTGCAGGCAGAGTAGGTGTGAGTGCTCGTAAACCTTCAAACTAGGCCTTCTAAACTGCAAGAATGTCCCCAAAAGTACCGTAATTGTAAGGTACCGAAGGACCAACCGTGTTGTGCTCTCTGCATTCAAAAAGCACATCAGTTAGTTGTCTCTGGCCGCAGTACGGACCTTACTTAAGTAACTTGTTGATTTTTGGCTACGTATTTTGAGTTTTCTAATGCTAGAATTCATTAGTAGATATTCAGTTGATCCACTGTGCGTTTGCTATTAAATATAGGCATAAATAGCAAATTCAGTTGGTTAGTACCAAGTTAAACTGAATTGACTGAATCTGTTTATAAAATAGTAGGGCATTTGGTAGATTCAATTCTTGAACTGCATATATAGTAAAAGTCCACAAAACATTTTTTTTCTAGTTTCAGTTTTGGCACTAGATTTTATCCTGGAGTTTTTAAATATTCTTCATCCTGTTCTTTTTCTATTAAGGTTAATGTTGAAGAAGGAAAATGCGGAAGTCGCCATTTGACAAGTTTTATAAATGAGAATTATTTGAAGCTCAGGAATAAGTGAAGCTGAAATTTGAAAAAAAAGAAAGTGAATGCATGCTAATTATCAGACCAGAAGTCCCACTTGTAGAATATTGAGCAATTTGTGTGAAGTGGGGAAGATGAAAGAAGTCAGAATTTGAAACGGAAGAATGAAGAAAAGGAATAAAAATGAAGTTAAGATAAGAAGTAATCTGGAATCTGAAAGCACTACGCTAAGTAATTACTAGTCTGTTTATGTGTCCCTGTATATTTTGCTAAACATGCATGCATTATCTGTTTAATAGCAAAAGTATATGCAGGGTAAAGAAGTGTCTACCAGGGAAAAAAAAAAAAAAACCTACTTAAAAATCTAGGCAGTTCTAATGCCAACTGCCCGGACACATAGATATGAATTTTTTTACCATTTATTTCACTGGAGCTTGTTTACAGACCTTAGGTAAACGAGAAATTGTGTACAAATTAGGCTTTCAATATCTGCGTGCAGGAATCCCGTTCTGCTTCCAGAAGCGGAAGTGCTCATGGGTCTGGCAAGTCGGGGAGACACACCCCTGCAAGATCTCGATCTAAGGAGGATTCCAGGCGTTCCAGGTCAAAATCTAGATCCAGGTCTGAATCCAGGTGAGTTTATTTCTTTTACCTCTTCCTCCTCTTCGCAAGTCAGATGATTATGTCAGAGGTGAACGGAAGTCCAAGGTAGCCCAATTCTGTTTCCAGAGATAACTGGTGATCTGTGGACATTGAATACAAAGGGGCATGTGTGGTTTCTGGATTTGAAAAGATAAAACTATCAAGTTGGATCTTTTTGCAGCTTTTTCTAAGAGGTAGTCAGCTGCGGAAGCTCGTATCTCTGCCGATACAGTTTGGAGGTGGCCTGCCTTTAAAGTCTTAGAATAATGGCTAGTTTCTGAGCATGAAGTGTTAGTTTTTCTATGTAGTACAAGAAATACGTGCATCAGCAGATTGTCCATTTTAGGTCACACTACTGCGTTACGTTTTCTCACTGGAAGCAATGATGTTTCTGGAGTAGCTAAGGGTATATTCCATGAAAAAAGCAGTAGAGATAAATGAATTTGTACAGACATCTGTCTGACCTTTTCAATATATGTATTAGTTTAACTTGAAAATTAACAGGCTGGAAAGCTTTGAAGATTAGACAGCTTTCCAAGCTCTCAGAAAAAGTTGTGGAGAACGCAGCTTGTATTTGTTACGTGGCAATGCAAGTGTACGCTGTGAAAATGCCTTTTGCACTGTATTGCCTATCCTTATACTCATCTGCTAAACAAACTGTGTGCAGTGACAGAATTCCTCTTAAAACTGTTAACAGACATAACTGAGACACAATATATGCCGATAGTCTAAAAACAAAGATTATAAACGTCACTGCTAGCCACTTTGTTAGCTTTGCCAGGTGTATCGTGTAAGAGGTACATATTTAATAAAGAATGAATAGAGAGGCAACAACCTGTAAAAGGCTGAATGACATTATTTTCTTAAGAGCCTATATAATTGAGTGCTGACTATGGAAACAAATGTGTTGATAGTTCCTTTACCCATTTGTAAGTGTTCAGGTTAAAAAAAAAAAATGTGGGTTTCAGCAGCAGGGTGTCCAGTTGAACTGTTCACAATATACTTTTTATGTATCTAAGCAATGAATTAGGCTTACCAAAGCTTAGGGGTCAGGCTGGAGGAAGGATGACAACTCTGGAAGACATTGTGCTATTAGTTATTACCCATGATGGAAAACACTATCAGATACCTTGTTTAGGTCTTTTTGCAAGATCAAAGTGATGGGTTTGAAAGGCTTTTGTGAAAAGGAACTGGGGAATTTTTGACAGGGGAGGAATGAGCTTTTTTTTTCTGTGTACTTCAGGCACAGTCACAGGTGTCAAGTCATGCACTCGGCAACCCCGGTAGTGCAAGAACAAATGTGTCAAATAAAATGAATAAATACTTGGTAGAGTAATATCGCTTTATAGAGTATGAAATTGGAGTGACCTCTGGAATTTCTAGCAGTGAGAGATTCATAGGACAGCTCAGGAAAGGTCCAGTCCAAAACTCTGCTCAAGGCAGGGTCAGCTCTGGGCTCAGACCGTGCTCTCGAGGCTTTATCCAGTTGGGGTTTGAAAACCTCGGAGGGTGGAGACTGCACAACACCTTTGGGGAACCTTGTAATTTTTAAAATAAAAACAAGTCAGGACCCAGCCCAGCATGTCCTTCTGCACCTTCATCTGTAACTCGTAAGAATTCCATACTCTTTAAAGCACCGTGTTTCTCACTTGCAGAATAACCGTAATACTGTGTAAGAATGCAATCACAAATTCTATAAAATGCTGGAAGAAGCAAATACAAGATCTAGAATTTACGAGAGGCCTGGCAAATAATTTACAAGAAATCACCCTTTAAATAATACCCTGGCAACCTACTTTTTACTTTTTGATAAACAAAAGTAGAAGCTTATGACTACCACGGCTTCCTGAGCATTTAACAGCTGTCTTGAAAATGCCTATGGCTGGAAATACTGGCAGTATATTGCAGAGTTAGTGTGTTCATTAGCAGATTTGGGCAGAATTGTGTCAAGGCACGTATTTAGAACCAACGTACTTGCATCTCTTTTCAGTGCCGTCACATGTTTGGATGTGATCACGAGCAGGTCATCTAATTCTGGCTCTCGCCAGAGAAATAACCTTGAGAGAACGTTCATATTTCTTGGTAGTTTCTGTTGCAAATGTATTTTTGAGTTACCAGCTTTATAAATTAAACTTTGATTTGGGAACAAATCTGTGTCCTGGTGTATTTATCAGTTGGGGTATGGATATACTTGATTTACAAATCTGCTTTTGTTGACGTTTTCATCAGCAGCATAGCAAGCTTGTTATCTTTGGCTGACTCTCTAAAGTCTAAACAATTCCTAACGAAGGAATAGGATTTTCAGCTGTGGTGGCTTTGCAGCAAAGGAGAATAATGGCAGTATGACATTTAAGGCAGTGCCTATTTAAAATAAGCCTTGTTCTCTGACATATGGATGTGTCCATCTCTTGTTCAGTGTAATGGGTGCATTCTGTTACCTGGAACATCAGTTCTGTCGGTTTTTTTTTCTATGTCAGCAGTTGAAATGTGGCTGTATGCATGTATTGAACTTCTTTTTTCATTATTATTATTTCTGACTTTCTGTACTGTCTTCCCTGCCTTAGGGAAGTTCTCTCTTTTTTTTTTTTTTTTTGTTTTTTCTTCTTTCTGTTGCCAAAAATGATTTATTCTTTCTAAATACATAGTTAGAAGTGTTGTAATGGGACACGCTGAATTCATTTCTCCTGGACATGTATACATGCTTCAAGTTGAGGAAGACAGAACTCAGCTGTCTCACTTCCGACAAGGTTGAAGACATATTTTTTTTAAGGAGGCCTGTAACGTACAGAGTGTGTATTGTGCAGTTTGGCTGTCTGGTGATGGTTAGCTAGTGAGAAATCCTGACTCTGGAAGAAGCTGTTAAATGCTCAGGAGTAAAAAAACAGGTTTCAGGTGATGAGCTTTGTTTATGCCAGTGTAGTGGTGGTGTTACTGTGAAACACGGTTGTGCAATGATGGTAGCTTATGGTCTCGGGCAGTACTTAACTACCTTGGCTTCCACAAACTGGAGGAAGGACATGTAAGACACAAACAAGAGTCTGAAGATTAACAGTTTATGACTAAGAGCCGTTGAATATTTAACTGTTTATTGCATTTAGTCTTGCGGCAATTTTCTTTGTAGTTGTGTGAAGTGCAGATTATTCAGTGACTGCCATCCGCAGGCCAAGCTCAGGTGTAGTATTCCATTATAAGTTTCTGCCCAGCTTTTCAACTATGATTGTCTGTGTTGGGAAGGCTGAGGGTTTAGTAGAAGGAGCTGAAGTGTTTCAGGACCCCATCTCTATGGACCTAGTGCTGTCAGAAAACATTTCTGGAACTGCTCTGAGGTGAGCTGGGCTGAAATTAGGGAGCAGTTGCATCTTTGACTAAATACACTTGAAGTGTGAACATGTAAACATTAATGAACAGCTAATGTTAAATACCTGTTGAAATACCAGAAGGTAAATAAGGCTAATACTGCGTAATTTCTTCAGTCATGTTAAGTTCTGTTTCAGGGGCATTTGCCAGACTTCTGTGCATGTAATTATGCACTGTGTAAATAATTGTATTTGCTTTTCAGTGTCATTGAAAGCAGCATTACTTGGAGTGCTAGAATAAGAAATGTGCACCTCTGCAATCGGTGCATTCTTTGTGTGAAGTCATATTTATTATTTATTCCTTTTTAAAGAAAGCCACCCCAGCTATTCTTACTTAAATAATACTGTAAATGCTGTGAATATTCTAAGCATAGACTGTGTCAAACCTCATTAGAGAAAGTTAAAAGCTACTGAGGAATTAAAAGCTAACTAAAATGGAAGTTGAGGTTCCTGTTCTGCAGTAGAAATGCTCTGAGAGCATCTACAGTAATCTAATGGTCAAGATTTAGCACGCAGTCCTTGAGTGTAGTGACTAAATTCATTATAGTTGAATCGTGGTACTGCAGGTTTATATGGGCTTTTTGTTTCTGAATATCTGACATATTTTTGAAGGGCTAAAAAAACCAAACAAACCCAACACTGTACCTTTTTCTTTTTTTTTTTTTTCCCCTCAGATCTAGATCAAGGAGGAGTTCCCGTAGACACTACACAAGATCACGCTCTCGTTCCCGCTCTCATAGGAGATCCAGAAGTAGGTCTTACAGTCGGGATTATCGGCGACGACACAGTCACAGCCATTCACCCATGTCTACTCGCAGACGACATATTGGAAACAGGGTATGTCTGTTACAGAAGTAGGTGACTTGTACATAGTCTTGAATACGTCCTGAAATCACTCAGTCAATTGGGGTCTTCCAGAAGAAGATTCTGCTTCCCACTGGGGGTCTATTTAAAAGATACTGTTGAGATTGTCATTTGGCTTTTGGTAAGCTGTGGATATACGTTTTCTTAGGATTATGGGGTGGGGGGTCTTGTTTGTTTGACTGTTTTTTAACAGATGCCTTTAGAAGTGCTACCAGTGCAGGCGGCTGTCACTGTATATCCGCTGTAATAAATGATCGAATATATGCAGCAAAGGATAGGGATAGAATCAGGAGGGAGAAATGTTTGTGTTTTTCTCAATTAGATAGCCTGGAAAACGAAAATATTTCATTAAAAGCTGTTTTGATGGTATCTTTATTAAATGAGCATGCAAACCAGCTTGCTTTTAGCTGCTTTATGGGCTCAGGTGGCTGAGTACAGTGTGGTTCATGCTAAAGTAGGGAGAAAGTCATAACTAACACAGATGAAGATGTGATCCAGGCCTCTGTGTGTGCACGTATCTCCCACATTCAACAGGCATCAGCTGGCCTTTGGAGGGAAAACATTTTGCATACAGTACCTATTATGTGCTGTAACTGTAGTTTGTACAGTACCCCAAGGAATGCAAATCACTTTGTGAAAGGAGGCTTGTGTATCTGTAGATTTGATTGTAATAGTGTCTATTAGCAAGTTAACCCAACCTGAATCTCAGCAGTATCTTGTTGTTGTGATTGCTTTGGCTTGAAACTCTGATACTCACAACTTGTGAAATACCGTGTGCTGCAAATACAAGCCATTTTATTCTAACATCCATCTATCTGTCCCTTCCTTTAGGCAAATCCTGACCCAAATTGTTGCCTTGGTGTGTTTGGATTGAGTCTGTACACCACAGAAAGAGATCTGAGAGAAGTTTTCTCCAAGTATGGTCCAATTGCTGATGTTTCCATTGTGTATGATCAGCAGTCTCGGCGTTCAAGAGGATTTGCGTTCGTGTACTTCGAAAACGTTGAGGATGCTAAGGAAGTAAGTTGGGGTACAGAGTGTATGGCATGTTTGCTGTGTTCTCAGGTGCTGGGGTGTATAATCTGTGACAGGATATATAGCCTGGGGAAACTCACTATTTGACCTTTAAAATGGTATTTTAAACCTTCAACATTCATTCCTTTTGACTATATGAAATTATTGTAATGCAAGTCTGCAGTATCTTCTCTTTCCTGCCTTCTCGGGGCCTAAAAGGTGATTGGTGCCTCATAATAAATGTCAAAGTCTTAGTTCAAAAGATAGCTACTGTGTACCAGAGGAGAGAGTGGAGAGGCGTGAATACTGGTCCCTGTGCAGGCTGAGCTGTTGTGTAATTCACAAAAGCAAACTTGGGGCTAGCCGTAGTGCAAACTATGCCAACAAGAAAAAACAAACACAGGCTCTCTGATTTGATTGAGATGAGAGTTCCTTCCATGTGATATTATATTCAGTAACAGGCATGTTCAGAGTGGACCAGGCAGCCATTTCAGAGCTCTCTGTAGGAACGCTATGTTAGCTTCAGCCTGAAAGGAAGGGGGGGAAATCTTCTCTGAAAATCAAAGGCCAGGCAAATGTACAGTGGCTTCCTGGTCCCTGCAGATGTCCATGGAAAAGCCTAAGGGATTCAGTAAATTGAAGCAGTGTCAATACCATGTAAGAAACTGCAGGATTTGTGCTTATGAGTGCTACAGAATGAACAGGGAATTCTATACTTGCCAGGTACAGAATTCTACACTCAGGCCAGCCCTTGGAGAGCAGTGTGCTTCCAGGCTGTAACTAGGCTTATATTCTGCATAAATTCCACTGCTTAAAGTCTCCAGTGTCGTCTTTTCCAAATTTGACATGAAGACTTCCGTGTTAGGTTGGAGCTCTGGATGTAGGTCCTGCTACTTGGTAGAAAAAAAACGATGATTTGGGGTTTTTTACTTCAGATTTACTTATGACTCGGATATAACTATATTCAAGGTTATGGTAAGTTTTGAGGATGTATTGGAGGGGAAAAAACTACTTAAAACAATGTACAGTGCTCTTCTGTTAACTTCTAAATGCTTTGCTTCATACTGCATGTTGGAGTAGTTACATCTCCCTATGAAAGCACGTTCAAAGGTTCCTCTTAATCATATTAGAAAATGAGGTACTGAAACAATTGTTCAATTATGTTCCTTTTAGGCTTTTTATGTAATATATGTCACATTTTAAGTGGTTACTGAAGCTTCTATCCAGCTGGCCTAGAATATCTTAGAGTTTAGGTTTGTTATGTATGAGGCATAAGTGAAACTTGGATGTGCATCCTAACTGAGCCATTTTAGGGCTTCTCTTACTACTTGAAGCAGTAGTTAGAAACTTACGTGGGGTAATAAAGTTCGTACTTAGAGCTCATTGTATTTTAACCCCCTGCTCAGGCAAAGGAACGTGCCAATGGAATGGAGCTGGATGGAAGAAGGATCCGGGTAGACTTCTCCATAACAAAAAGACCTCACACACCTACCCCTGGAATCTATATGGGAAGACCCACTTAGTAAGTTACCTGTGGGGTTTTTTTTCCAAACCAGTACAGGATAGGATTAATTGTCTCGGGTTTTGTTAAAAACTGGTTTGTAGTCCTTCTAAGGGACCTGATTCTGTGTGGTTTTCCTAGTTTATCAGGCTTTTGCATTAAGGCAGTGTTCTGAAAGCTGTTCCCTTGCTTCTGATTTGTGTGCTGTACAGTATATGGATGTTTCAGTACTAGAAACTAAAATACAAAAATCACTGTTGATGCCTAGTTACTTTTTTTAAAAAAAGTCTCCTTAACAAGAGCTGTGCTAACACTGATGTGCTTATGTGGTAGAGCTTCTGAAAACTAAAAAACTCCACTGATAAAGGACGCTCTTCAGAATTTTTAAAAAAAAAGACTACACGTGGACAGCCATCAGTAGCAATGCATATCTTTCCAACTCTTTAGATAGGAGGGGTTAATTTATATAGCACTTGTGACTGATCTAGGGTCAGCCTGGATTACAGTGAGCAGAAAGCTGCGTTCCTTAGTTACGCAGCCCAGACATGAGCTATCTAAGCATTTAAATAAGTCTACAGTAAGATAGTTTCAACAGTTTCTAAATTATTCTAAGTTGCCCTATGTATCTTCAAATATTAATGTATTTTGCAAGCTCAAGTTTTCAAGAGTGAATTAACAAATAGTAGTTGGGCAGCTGCATGGTGCAGTTTGCCCTATCCACAGAGTATGCTTTTGACTTAGAGTTGCCAAGAATGTAAATTGTTTTCCCAAGACTTTCAGCTTACAGTACTGGTGGTTATGTAATTGATGTTGTGTTGAGACTGCAGGGTTATTTTTTTTATGGTAAAGCTCTTCCAAAAGGAGCTTTCTGAGAGTTAAAAGTGAATGAAGAGTTGTCACAGAATGAGATTTCTCATGTGCCTCTAATATCAAAAGCTTAAGAGGTTTCAGACCAAAGAGGAAAGTAGCTGTCTTAAAGTTTGAGCATTTTAAAAAGAAATTATTTAAGTAGTTCTGTTCCTATCTGCACTGATGGAAAAGTAGGAGTGCTCACAATCATTTAATCTGTGAGGACATGGAGTAATAATATAACCCAGTTAAAAAGAAGTATACTTGACTGCCTGTACACTTACTGAAGCACTGCAATCGGTATTAATGTTCTATATTTTGTTAAATGTAATTCTCTTTCAATACTTGCAGTGGCAGCTCACGACGACGAGATTACTATGACAGAGGGTATGACAGAGGGTATGATGATCGTGACTATTACAGCAGATCATACAGGTGAGGCAATGTTTGACTGCTTTTTAAACTGTGTTTTCTCATCTACATTTCTACCTATATAAGTTCAACACTTCATCCTGTATATGTGTGTCAAAATATTTTTGCACTTGCTCTCATTCTGGAATCTTGCTATGAAAACTTTACTGAAATGACTGCTCAGTACAAATCTGGTCAGATTGAGAAATACTTTGTGTTGTTTAACCTGTGGCTTGAGTTAGTCCATAATGTTTTTTTATCTGCATTAAGTTTTGAAAAACAAAGTATGTTCTCTGTACTCTTATTTTAAAAGAATCTTTTGTTGGTTCATCTGTTAGCATTGAAATGGTGGGAATACAGGTGCAGATCTAATATTTGAGTTGGTATTATAATGCCAATTTACCTCTTGAGGTAGGTAGACAAAAAGTGGGAAGTTGCAGTGGTCGCCAGTATCCCCTACTAATAATTACGGCACCTCAAGCATTGCCAAAAATAAGAAATTGGGGTTTGGAACGCTACCTGTTCTGTATTGGACATATGCATAAAAAAGCCTTTTTAACATACTCTGTCAGGTCGGATGTGTGTGTTTTACTTGAAGTACTCAGGCCGCCTATTTCTGACTGTCTTCAGTCTAAATTTCGGTGTCGACAGCATAGTAATTAGCTGAGAGAGGTGAATATTCAGGTGGCAATATGCATTGTCGGAGGGCAAGTAAAGCTGATACAAAATGTGTTGAAAATGTGTCTGGTATGCAATTGGTTTTGGTGATAGAGCAAGTTTGTCTTCTGCGTTTTCCGTTAAGACTGGCAACAAGACTTGTCCCCTGTGAAATCCTCACAATTTATGGGATGCTATTAAGTTGGACATAAAGATAAGAGTTAATTTTTTTTTCTGTCTGCAATTACCAAACATTCCTGTAGTTGCAGAATTCTATAGTCGGATTTCCTAAGCAGTTTGCAAAGATTAAATGCATCAGCAACGGGTGGATTTATGATTGCTCCCTGATGGAAACCATGTATTCATAGAAATACGTGAATTCAAATTGCATTATCACATTATAGCTCAGAGACAAAGGAAATACTAAATTCTGTGATCTTGGCTTTCAGGGTACTCTTCTGTTGCTTTCTAGGTGTGGAAGAAAATATCATCTTTATACTTAAATTAATAGCTGTAGGGTTGCTGTCAGTGACTGAGGGCAGCTATCTCCTCTTCCTATTGCTTTCTGTTTCTCCTTCCTGGGCTGTTGGTTCCTTCCAATCTGTTTCTCCCCTCCCTGCCTTGCTGTTGTCACTTAAATCAGGTGCCTTGCTTCTACGGTGCTTAAATGCTGCTGTGGAGAGAGAGGGGATCAAGGTGCTCTACATCATCGTGGTGAACACAGGAGACAGAAGTGTTCTGCTCGCATTTTTGCGAAGCAGTCATTAGGGTACTTCTATGCCTCTAACAGTCCACTTTCTTGAAACATCAGTGGTTTGGACATTTTGGAGAACTGTAGCAGCTAAAATCTCTGAAGTTGATACCGGGCACACAAGAACCTAGATGTATTGGGTTTTCATCTTGCCAGCACTTCTGTGTAGGCTTTCCTAGGAGGAAGACGTGATCCAAAACCAGCTCTTTGACCAAACTTTGTTTCAGAGCACAAGGCACAGAAACTTGTTTGGGATGGTTAAGATAACCTTGTCTCACTTAATGTACTAAAAGTCATCAGCTGAAATCTTGGGGGTAAATTAACTGAAGCAGCTCGCCAAAGCATTTGGGAAAAGACTCGCAACATAACCTGCTGAGTGGTCTGTTAAGTGGTGCTTCTAGCTTGCTTCTCCCACTTCCCATTTTTTTTTGTGTGGGGTTCTGATGTAAGGCTATCAAAATGGCAAAGGCACCTAAGGACCAGCAAAAGATGTGGGGCTATGCAGTGTTGTGTAGGAGTGTTCCACCGTCAGCCTTTCTTGCACTTTTTCATAGTACAGGTTTCCTTTTCGTTCATAAAGGATCAGTCAGGGTGTACTGGTTGTCCTTGAAATCCATTCTTTGTTGCTTGCATGTTCTTAAAATGTAATTTATTCCTTGTTTAGGTTATGGCATGACCCTGAGTCTTTAGTGCTTGAAGTGTTGCATTTTTTTCAGTCTTGGTAGTGAACAGTGGCTCAGATGCTTGTAAAACATTATCAAAAGTTGTAATGACATCAGTTCGGGGCACGTGCTAGTGAGGGTGGTTGCAGACTAATGGTCACTGAACGTAGAGAAGAGTACGTATGTTAGATGAGGAAGAGCAGACTGGCGAGAAGTGATGTGAGAAGATGGATTACGTAGCGTACCAGTCTGAGTGTAGCATAGCAGAATTCGTGACTGTGCTTTGGTCCAGCTCTTTCAGGCAGTCGTGCGCTGGGCGACATTCTGACCTTCCTGTGTGCTCTCCCATCCTGTGTCTGTTGTAAACCAGGGCTTTGTGGTGGAAATATTCAGAATATTGACAATTCCAGCAAGGGTGATGTCCATTTCTCATCTAAAAAAACCAAACCAAAACAAAAAAAAACCCCAACAACAAAAACCCCACACCCCAATGTTTTAAAGCCACACTGCAGAACTTTTATGATGTCTTTTCAGAGCAGATATTGAAAGGGTGGAAGTAAAGCCACGAATAGTTTGTGTGTGGCTATTTTAAAAATATCATGGTCTGCCCAGGTTAGATACCTACTTTCTCATCCTGCAGATATTTGAGGGAGAGAGAAGAATAATGTGGTGTATGTCATAAGTGCTTCCTTGAGGAAGGGAAAGTTAGAATTGTTAAAGATGCAGCAGAGCATTGCATACTAGTACTCCACCCTAAAAAAATGAATTGGGAACAATTACTTTGCATTTTTCCCTTCCTTGCCCTCTGCGCAGTGAAGCCTTAAGGGAAATACAATTTCAAATGGGAATTGTCGTGTTAAAACTTTAATTTCTCCTCATTGATGTGGGATGCTGAATCTTGTCTGGAAAAGTATCTGTAAACTGAAGAATAACCTTAAAAACCCCAACTTGCACAGTGGCTAGCCACCAAATGGAGAAGACTTTTTTTTTTTTTTTTTTAAAAGAGACCTGCTGTTTGAAAGTATGGCGTTGTGTTTCGGGGGTTCTTTGTCCTTCATACGATTTACGGCCTTTCTGAGCTGCTGTGAGATGTCTGTGGTGGTGACCGCTCCGTAATCCAAACTTGATTTAATCTCCTCCTGGTAATGCTTTGCTATATCTAAATCTGTGAAGGTACCAGCCCATCCACTTAATATTGTTAAATACTATAATGTATTATTTTGGTTCAAGACAGCTTCTATATAAGGAGGAGTTGTACCACAGTTCTTAAATGCCCTTGTTTAATCATGATTGTGAAGTGTTAAAATGTAAGGGTGTGCGGTTTTTTTCCTTCCTACTGCTTGGAATCAACTTTTTCCTCAGGACAGTGAATTGATCTTGCTACCTTAAAAAAAATAAAAAAAAAAAATTAAAAAAAAAAAAATTGCTTGCCTTGAGTGGGTAAACATCTGAGAATAGAAATTATCTTAGAAGCGAAGGCAATGTACTGATCTTAAATTGCTGTTCGTTGGAGAGTATGACATTGGAAAATTCAATATTGGTCAGCTGGAATGCAAGTCCTCTTTAACTGTTCCTTGACACTGAGTTTAGCCAACTTATTCCAGGAATACATAAAAAAGAATGAAGTAATTTGGCATTATCTGGTGTAGGATATGGTGTTCTCTTGTCTTCACATCATTTTCTTATGCTTGATGATGCTTTTTGCTTGTACAATGAGCTCTTTGTTACTTTTAAGATTTTAAAAAGTCATTCTTTTGTATTCACAGAGGAGGTGGTGGCGGCGGTGGAGGAGGATGGAGAGCTGTTCAAGACAGGGATCAGTTCTATAGGTATGACAGGAAAGCTTTCAGTGTCTGGTCAAGGGTGGAAAGATCTTTGACTAGGTTCACAGAATACCATGTATAAATACAGCTTTAAACACACGAACAGAAACTGGGTGGATGCTGAGTACTTGCAGCTCTTCATTTCAAAGGTTCCCTTGTTGCTGTGTAAAGGGGTGAGGTTAGTGAAGGGAAAGCTCTGCATGGGAAAAACTTGTGATTTATGCCAGGAAGTTCATGTCCCGAATGTTTTTTATTTATTTATTTTTAATCAGGAGATTAGTGGAACTAGACAAGGAAATGCAAAACCTGGGAGTGCCTGGATTTGGAGGGGTTTGGGAGTGGGGTTGGTGGTAGCAGTGACTGCTGCTCAAATCAACTCTTAATCTCGAAACAAATACTTTAGATTAAAAGTTAAGGTGTGATCTGGTTTACACTGCTTGTTTGAGGAGCTCTTGGCTTGAAACACTAAAATGGCATGTAGTCAAATTGTGAATGCAGGAGAGCTTATATTTCTTCTATTAGTCAAAGTAGTGTTACTCTGACCCAGTAATAAAAAGAGCATTAAAAAAACCACATCCAGTGGGAATGTTGATCAGCTCTTTGTGCTCATTAGCTTTCCCAAGTACCCTCTTGATACCTGGATCAGGTTAGAGGTATCCATGAAAGCTGCTGCCACTCATCTGCCACACGCATTAATGAAGGGATTGTTTCTGTCACCCTCTTTCACAGGAGGAGATCACCATCCCCGTATTACAGCCGAGGGGGCTACAGATCTCGATCCAGATCTCGATCCTATTCACCTCGTAAGTAGTCTTAGAACTCGCATATCAAAAGCAAATTTCCGCTTGGCCTGAACTACTTCTTTTGAGGTTTTGCATCCATTTCTACTTTGTCTAAACTTCTTTTGACATTTTGTGTCCATAAAGACTATTCAACTTCAGCATGGTTCTTCTTTTTGAACCACAGTTCCCTTTAATGGTTTATTGAGCAACTGGCAACCTTGAGGACAGAGCAAATACTTAGTCTGCAAAAAAATAAACTAGGTAATACCACTTGTTAAAGCATCTGAGGTACCATTTCTTTCTCCAAAACTCTGCTAAAACAGGCATTTGTAGTACAGTGACGGTTTGGTTACCTCTAGGACAGCAAGGCTGAATTCCCAAGCCTCGCAAGGTCTAACACTGAAACTAAATTTCCCAACAGAACTTGTTAGAGAGGTTAACTTCATCTGAGGTCCCAATAGTGCTTCCCCCCCTATGAATCGCTTACTTGCCTGGAAGATAAAGCTGCATTTCGATGGCAGAAATTTAACAACGCACAATAGCATTCCTAGCATGCTCCCTTTGTAACGGACACAGAGTGAAGGAATTGGTTGCCTTCTCATCTTTACCCTTTGCATCCAAATGAAAACAAGCATCACTGCTTTTACCCCACTTTCCTACACTGCCCGCTGCAGAACAGCTACACTGTGATTCTCACTGTGTGCTGAAATGTCAGTGTGGGTGTGTGGCAGGAATTGGGGGGCTTTCTTCTCGAATTTGATGAAGATTTGCGGTGTGGCAGTGAATTTAGAGAGCAATCTTAAAACCTGTCAATCCTTGGAAGACTAATAGCGCATCTATTTTGTTTTTTCTTTCAGGTCGCTATTAAAGCATGACACGTAGAGGAATTTCTAGCTACAGCCTTTGAGTTGAAATTGCAAGTTTGTGGACAATATTTTTATTGTCTCTTCTGTTTAAACAAGTGAACAGTGCCTAGTGAATAGGTGACTTTTACACCTTTTATGAAGACTACTTCTGTGATGTTACATGCTGTTTCATTCTGCATATTTGTGTAGTTTGGTGCTTTGTTTCAAGTTGTGTTTTGAAAGGAGTATGTTTTGCATGTATTTTTTTAGTCTCAATTTTGACTCCTGAAAGGTTTCTATTGTAAAGACAAAACTGTTCAGTTAGTTTTTTCTACTGATTCCAAGGTATTCTGAAGATCAAAACCTGTGTAAAATGCTTTCAAAAAGTGAAAAATAAAATAAAAAGAAGTTTTGTTTTTCTTTTCCTACTTTTGCCAAGTATAAGTTATGGGTTAAAAAGAGCCTACAGCGCTTGTGCTGTGTATTCTGGAATAACATATAAAGCCCAGAAGTAACACTCACCCTAATTCTGTGCTGTAATACCTTCAGGTACGTAAACCCAGTGCGTAGAGAAGTCCTCATGCAAATTGTGCGGCAGCAGGAGCAAGAAGCGTCATTCAGCAGCGCTGTATGTGTGGAGCGAGACTTGTTAATGAACGCCTGGTAACGCTGCTGAGCTTCGAGGTGGGCGAGCCGTTAGATGATCACCCGTAACGTGTAGACCTTTACAGTGAGGGCTTCCTCAGAGTAGGCAACCGTACCCTCAGAGAAGGCAATGAAATAACATTTAGACTACTCTGATTACTTTTTTTCTTCACTGATGTCCTTCCTTTAAAGAGTATATCTTCACCCACACATGCAGCTAAAATGCAATATAACTGGCCACTGATGCTTTCCTACCAGCATATATTCTGCCTACTTGGATTCATGAATTTCGTACCCTTGCAGGAAAATTCTGTGCAAGATTTGGAAGTACTTTAGTCAGGGCTAGAACTTTCCTCAGCCTCACATCATAGCTCCAGTGGTGACCAAGCATGGAGGACTAGAAAACGGGGCAAGAGCGGTGAGATGCTAGGCTACACTGGTCACCATTCTCAGCTTTTGAACACAAGTTCCTCTGGTTTTGTTTTTTTTTTTTCCCCCTGCATAGCTATTTCCACACTTTTTTCGTGGACTAAGAGCAGTTACATGACCCTGTGGACCTGCAGCTGGCGGTGGCCATATGAAAGCTCGGTGTTTCCAAGAGCTTGCAGTGGAGGATGAATGCTCAGGAGCCTGCCCCTGTACTCTTCCTTTTGTTAGAGAATGTAAAACGTGGCTGTGTGGGCTGCTGTGCTGGCACTCTGCTATAGAGAGAAGTGCCACCAGAGCCATCACAGCTTGGCATTTAAGTGGCAAGCCTGTTCTACCCCCAAATTTTTATTCTGTAGGAACTGCTGTTATTTGTCGGGTCAGCCTAACAAAAAACCCAGAGGTAATCCCAGGGCAAGTGCTCACGTACCCTGTGAGCTACATCCCCTTTCTTATAGGAACAGTCACTCATTTGCTGTCCCGTGAAGGCTGAACACACGGTTCTTCATTTGGTGCTTCTGTACTGTCCACTTCTCATTTTTAAAATGGGCACCGAATCACTCATTTTGGTTGTCATCTGTGAAGTTACTGCTTGGATTTAAAAGATTAAAAGGGCAAAGGCTACATAGTACATGTGTCATCCTGCAGAGGAAGTCTATGCAGCTAGATCTAGGATCTAATTATTTTTTAATCTTGCCTTGGAGGAGATGCTTTGAGCTTTCCACCATTGTTTCATGGTGAGAATGGGTTTTGTGCAGAGATGTTGGTATACTCATTTTCTGGACTCAAAAAAAAAGTATGTTCTGTACTGATGTAGGGAAGAAAATGCTTTCCCCTTTCACCCTCGGAAGCAGCTCTGCAAACAATGTGCTGTCAGGCAAAGCAAGAGGCTTAAAGAAATAAGACTTCAAGAAATCAGCCCTACCTGCTGCAGCTGCCTGGAGAGGGAGAAGGCCAACAGCAGTACGGCAGGTGGCTTGGGAAGGCTTCTGCAAATACCTGGATATTCCTTATAGATCCGTACCGGTTTTTACTGTCTGGATGCAAGACTGGACAACAGGATTCCAGCAGTAATTATTTTTAACTCTTAGCAGCAGTAACATCCCATCCCTAGCCAAGCTGCTGCTTCCTTTGTCAGCATCCTGTGGGAGAGCATCCCACATCCCTGCGCCAGGTCCCTGCCTTACGGACGTGAGCAGGAGCCTTCCCTGGATTCCCACCTGCTGGAGCTGTCCTTTCTCCTTCGCAGAGCGGGCAGTCTCTTCCTTCTTTTGACAGCATTTTCTTAGTCACGGTCCTGCTCTTCCTTTGAATCGCTCAGCAGGGGTTGACAAACGGGGAGTCGGAACACATGTCCTTTGGTAAGCATCTCCATGAGGATTTCGCAACTCGGCCGAGTGGTTCCTGGCAGCTGAGTTCATCCTGTGGCTCGTAGCTGCCAGAAGAGCATCCTCCCACCCCTTCCCCACACAGTGATACCTGGTACTCCTGGAAAGGCTCGGATCTGCTGCGGAGCCATGCTCTGGTCTGGGTGAGAGCGAGGTTTTACCCCGTAGAGGGTACAAAAGGAACTGGGGACGTTTTGTGCAGCACACCCAGGTGCGCCCTAAAATCCATTTTAAAGCTGTGCCTACAGTTTGGGAAAGCACCAGCTCCCTGTCGCCTTGCAGTGGGGACAGCTTTTTTTTCTGGGTGTTTCCTTGCCACTGAATCCCTCCCAACTGCTGGTCAGTCCAGAAGGAGCCCCTGCTCCCTTGCTCCCCGGCCTGCGCAACGCTGCCCTGCTCCACGGGGATGACAGATTGCTGTGGTATGTGACGCGCTTCTAAACCGCCGCTGAATCACTGCTGGATGTCCTGATGCTCTGCCAGCGTCTGAGCGCAGAAGCTCATCGCAGGGGAGGGGGAGAAGTGTGAACCCTCGGCTTCATCCGAAGCCCCACCAGCGGTAGGGAAGCATCCTCCGCCCCTGCGAAAGCAACATCTGCTGGGGTGGATGTGAAACGCGGTGCCCTTTGCCGACCCGATTTCCTGTCAAGCGTAGGACAAACAAAAAACCAACAACTTCAAAAGCACGTGGGATGGGGAAAAAGGAAACGGGGCAATGTTTGTGCCCTTGCACCGCTGGTCTCTCCTCACTGTGTGCAGGTGGAGTTTCCTCCCGGTCAGTTTGTACCTCTCCCCACGTGAGGGACGCTCCAGTCCCTGCAGAACCCCCAAGAGTCCCCGTTGGGGGTGGCGTAGCTGGAAGGAGCTGCCCAGCATCGGCATGCAAGGGTTGGTGTCGTGGTTTTAGTGTAGTCAGAAAAAAACCATTAAAATCGACTGGTAAGGTGGCTTACAAGCACAAATTAACTTGAAACTGGATCTTGAGAGTATCCGGTCCAGCATGGCATGGGGAATGGAGAGCACGGGGCTGTGACTCTCCTGGCACCCCTTGCTGGCTCTCTGCTGAACCTCCCGAGTTCCCAAAAATCATATTTCCTGTAGGAACTCCTTCATCTGAGTTCAGGTAATTTATTATTTTGGTCGTGTTTCAGTTCAGCCAAATCAATCGCACCTAAGGCGGCTACTCCTGCCCCAAGGGAGCTGCTTTTGGAGCCCAGAGAAGCCAACCCTTCCTTTTCTCCTGCTTAGCTGTGGTGGGTGCAGCTCCTCAGGGCGCTCCTGGGTGCCCATCTCTGGCGCCCGGTCTGCTCCATTGCTGTGGTCCTGGCCAGCCATCGCCTTAGGAGGGTTGGCAAAACTTCCAGCCTGTAGGGAGGGAGCTTTTGGCAGTCTCTGTCCACCATTCCCATCGTTGAAGATTTAATCCCTCAGTTGTGCTCAGCCAGGTGTAATTAACAGAGACCCAGTCATTAATTCAATTACCACAATAGTTGCCTTCAAACTCTGTATCCTTGAGTGCTAAGAGCTGATGGACCTGAAAGCCTCCAAAATTCTTGTTAGTGGTGAGTAGATTTTCACTCATGTCCTCACAAACGAACGATTTCCTCGTGGCTTGAGAAGTACAGCAGCCTTTTGCAACCCAACTCGGAATTATTTTCTCTGCAACGCTGTTGGTGATGGAGAATCTCACCCTGCTGCGGTGGGCTGCCTTGCTGCTTGGCAAGTCTCTTTGTAAAGGCGACAAATTTAATTTGTAGTTAACTTGGAGAGGGTTTATGTGGGGCTTTTCTTTTTTTTTGGTACTGCCCCTCCTCTGGGTGCGTCCCTCCACAGCGATGGGTGGCTGCATCCCCTCTCGCTGCCAAAACCCAGCTGGGACTGGCAGGGATGGGGCGCAAAGCTCTGCCAAGATTTCTCCTGCGCGACAAAAACCCATCATTAAGGATTCAGGGAGATGAGGCAGGTTCCTCCTGAGCCGGGTGGAGCTGGGCTTTATCTGTCAGATTAATGTGGCCCCTGGGGAGCACGGTGGGCCCAGCCAATTTTTCCTCCCATTTACCAAACTTTGGGGCGCACGCCCACAGCTGTAACCCCCCTCCCCATTTGGCTACAAAGAGCAGGTGCCTGATTTCTGTGCTCTTCGCCTGCCTGGGTTTGACCAAGAGCCCTGGCCAGACCACAGCTGATATTAATGCTTTTCCACCCATGCTTTCACATCCCCTCCAGCCGTGGGGGATGCCTGCACTTCCCTGATCCCCACGGATCTCTGGGGGATGTGGGATTGATCCCATCGGAACATCCCTAAGCCCGGCTTGCTGACAGCCCTGCTGAGTGCACCACAACTTCTGGAGCCCCTCTACCGATGATGGCAACATGATGGCTTTGCCGTGCCATAGGCTCATCAAGTTGTTGAGGCTGGAAAAGCCCTTTAAGCTCACCAAGCCCAACCATTCCCCTAACCCTGCCACCCCACCACTAAACCCTGGCCCTAAGCACCTCCTCTGCCGGGTTTTAAATACCCCCAGGGACGGGGACTCGACCCCTGCCCTGGGCAGCCCCTTCCAGGGCCTGACAGCCCTTGCAGGGAAGGAATTTTTCCCAGTGTCCAACCTAAACCTGCCCTGGCACAACTTGAGGCCGTTTCCCCTCATCCCATCACCCGTTCCCTGGGAGCAGAGTCCGATGCCCCCCAGCTCCCCCCTCCTGTCAGGCAGTTGTAGGGAGTGATAAGGGCTCCCCTCAGCCTCCTCTTCTCCAGGCTGAACACCCACAGCTGTTCCCCAACAGCCCTGGGCTCCAGACCCCTCCCCAGCTTCCTTGCCCTTCTCTGGACACGCTCCAGCCCCTCCATGTCCTTCTGGGAGTGAGGGGCCCAACCCTGACCCCAGCATTCGAGGGGCGGCCTCACCAGTGCCCAGGACAGGGGCACGGTCCCTGCCCTGCTCCTGCTGGCCACACCAGTCCTGATACAAGCCAGGATGCCGGTGGCCCTCTTGTCCTTCCCTCTGGCAGCACCCACCACCCCCACGCTTCCTCTTTTCTCTGTCCCGTTCCCAACGCCCTCTGGGGACGGATGCTCTGGCTGCGATGGATGCTCCAGCTGTGGGATCCAAGGAGGGATCCCAGTGCAGATGCCCCAGCACAGCCCCAGCTAAGCCTCCCCAAAGCATCTGTGAACAGGAGCCCAACCAGTGCCCTGACTGCAGGTCCCAGTAAGACCAGTCCGTTGGAAAAAGGGCGGTGAAACCTGACAAATCTCAGCCTGTCTGCTGCGAGACAGGCTTACCAAAGGCTCGGGATAAAACAGAGTTATGGCCGACCCATTTATCCCCGGCTCAGAGGATACCCTGGAATGTCTTGGGCCAGCCCCCGGCACCGGGGTGGATGCCGTAGGCCCAGATGTTTGCCCTACCTCCTCCCAAACCTCCAGCCAGGGAACGGTGCCACCTCCTTCTCTCCCCCAGCCTCATCACCCGAACGTTCAGGGTTTTTTTTCCTAATTTCTCCCGCCTTTTCAAAGCATCCCTTCACGCATGCAAGCCTGTTATAATCTCCTCCTCCAGACTAAACAAACCCGCCCTCAAACCTTCTCCCGCTCTCACATGTTTTTGCTCTTTTTATCAGTCTCACTGCTGCTTCCCGGACTCTTTCCGTGTCAGCATCTCTTTTCAGAGGGGAATGATCTCGCCGTGCTTCCCACCCGTGGGGCTGCCCTTGGAAGACGACCTGCCTCGCCTTTGGGATCATTTACCCCGAGCTTTGCCTGTGTGGTGGCTGCCTTGCCACCTATGTCATACCAATGCTCTTAAATCTTCCTCCCCAAAGCATGCACTTCCCTCGTCCCCCTCACCCGGACCAAGACCGGTCCACCAAAACTCTGGGAAAGAGAGTAACAGCTCCGGAGGGTTGGGAAAACATCTGAAGAAGATTGTTGAGCTCTTTCTGTGAAGCCAAAAATCAGGGACGGGAGGGATGAGATCATGCAGGTAATTGCGGGAGACCTCCTACGTCACATCCAGCTCCTGCAGAGACCAAGTGCCGAGTCATCAATGAGTATTGCAACCCGGGGCTGCTAATTACCCTGGGTTTCTCCTGCTGCTTCCCAGTGGCAATGACCTCAGGCGATGAAACGGCAGCTCCCTGCGCCATTACTGGCGATAGCTCGTCACCGAGGATGAATTAATGATCGGAATGAGGGCAAGCCTTTTTTAAAAGGACGTTATCAACACAGTTCGGCCTCAGAAAGGTGCTGGGGATGGAAGAGCCCCCGGCCCCGCTTGCTGAACAGCAGCCCGGCAGGAGCTGCGCTGAAAGCAAAGACGAAGAAACCGGAGGAGAAGGGATTCTTCTCGCTTTGCATCATCACAGTCCAACCACATCTATTTTTGCTACACGCGTGGCATCAAGCACCCGTCACTGCTATTCCTACTCCATCCAGCACCTCCGCGTGACAGGGGAAGAGCGGCAGCGGCGGGACGGAGCGCGGCAGAAGGCAACGTCACTTTTAATTGTCCCGCCACGAAGCTTAAAATCTGGGGAATGTGATTGCCGCCCTTCATCCCCTCCCAGTAAAGAATGACTGGCCCTAGGGCATGACACTCCACTCCAAGGACACTTGTCCCCTCCCGTCATCCAGAATTACTTCTGCACCTTATTTATAGTCTCCAGTCACGGCCCGGATGCACTTCCGTAAAGATTTGGCTTTGTATTCTTGAGAAGAGAGAGCAAAAGTCATTTAAACCTGCAGCGCCCAGCCCTCCCTGGCCAAGGTGGGTTGTGACGCTAATTCCTGGCGGCTTGAGGATGTCCTCCGGCAGAGCCCCCGAGAGCCATGTGCCCAGAAAGCTACAGCAGCCCAGGCTGAGAACAGGCAAAACTCAGCACCGGGATGTTAGAGCAGCGTCTCGCTGGTTCTTGAAGCCTTTTGGGTGGTGGGCTGGCAGGCTGCAACGGCTGGTCAGACCTCGGTTGGGCTGGGTTTGCGCACATCTAACCCAGGCTTTTATTTATTTACTGATTTTTTTTTTTCTGCCTTGATTCCCGGGTGAGGCAGTTTTCTACTTCCCAAATGAAGCCTTTGAGCAGGATCTGCCAGCGGGACAAGGGAGCCGGATGAACCGTGGGAGATTGGGGTGTGACAGGGGTAAGGGCAGAGGGTGCTGGGGTGCGCAGCCAGGCCTATCATAAAATCACGCAATTGTTTGGGTGGGAAAAGCCCTTTAAGCTCACCAAGCCCAACCATTCCCCTAACCCTGCCATCCCACCACTAAACCCTGGCCCTAAGCACCTCCTCTGCCCAGATTTTCAATACCCCCAGGGGTGGGGACTCGACCCCTGCCCTGGGCAGCCCCTTCCAGTCCTTGACAGCCCTTGCAGGGAAGGAATTTTTCCCAATGTCCAACCTAAACCTGCCCTGGCACAACTTGAGGCCGTTTCCCCTCATCCCATCGCCCGTTCCCTGGGAGAGGAGCCCAATACCCCCCCAGCTCCCCCCTCCTGTCAGGCAGTTGTAGGGAGCGATAAGGGCTCCCCTCAGCCTCCTCTTCTCCAGGCTGAACACCCACAG
>JADKXX010004807.1:0-51458 GCA_017310255.1 Butorides virescens | reverse complement strand
CTGTGGGTGTTCAGCCTGGAGAAGAGGAGGCTGAGGGGAGCCCTTATTGCTCCCTACAACTGCCTGACAGGAGGGGGGAGCTGGGGGGGGCTGGTCTCTGCTCCCAGGGAATGGGCTATGGGACGAGGGGAAATGTCCTCAAGTTGTGCCAGGGCAGGTTTAGGTTGGACATTGGGAAAAATTCCTTCCCGTCAAGGACTGGAAGGGGCTGCCCAGGGCAGGGGTCGAGTCCCCGTCCCTGGGGGTATTAAAAGGAGGTGCTTAGGGCCAGGGTTTAGTGGTGGGATGGCAGGGTTAGGGGAATGGTTGGGCTTGGTGAGCTTAAAGGGCTTTTCCAACCTCATCAATTCTGTTTCTATGCAGTTGGGTGTTGCTGGCTCTTCGGAGGGTGTCTGTGGGTGCAGCAGGCTCTTCCCTGCCTGCTCACCTGCCCTGTTTGCTGCTCTCTCCCCCAGGTGCTGGATGGCCTCTTAGCTCAGTATGGGACGGTGGAGAATGTAGAGCAAGGTAAGATGATCAAACATGGTCCCTAGCTGTGCAAAAGTCCCAGCGCTGCTCCCCAGCTCTTCTGGAAAACCCAGTGGGGTGAAACCTGTTTTTTCCAGTCATTGTTACTGGGCTAAAATGCTTTGCCTTGTGGACACAAGCCCCGCTGGCAGAGGTGGGGCCACCCATCTGGTGGTGGGATGGTGGTGGCCATCAGTCCTCCATCCCCAGGGCTTCTCCTGTTTGCTGGCAAATGAAAACACAGTTGACCCAAGTGGTGTTTGGGGTCCGTTGGTGGATCAGTGGTGTCTGGCCATGCATCCTTCTTGGTGAGGGTGGCAGGATCCGGCCTTGGCACCTTCTGGTCCTTTGCTAACCCAGCCCCATCCTTGTGCTGGGGGAAAATACAGCGGTGCACAAGAATCGTATGGTGGCCAGAGGTGTCTCAGCGTGTCCCATGCATGTCCCATGCACAGGACAGGCATTACCCTCCCAGCGTTGCCACCTGCATCCCCAATTCGGGGTGTGCCAGGGGGGCCAGGAGCAGCGGCAACTCTCTCCTCCCCTTCTCTAATGTTCCTTCTCTTGTTTTTCCTCCCAGTCAACACAGACACAGAAACAGCCGTTGTCAACGTAACGTATGCAACTAAAGAAGAAGCAAAAGTGTAAGTGGGTTTTATTCCAGTTTGTCCCTATTTTCACCCCCCTGTACTTTTCCCGAGGAGCCCCTGGTATTTTTCCCCAGCTGTGTTTCTAGCCTTCTTCTTGTCATCTTCCTAAGCCTCCTTGGGTTGTTTCTAAGCTTCAAGAGCCTTAAGGGCTGTCTGTGTATCTTCTTGAGATACAGCAGGCAGATGTTGGGTTTATCTTGAGTTGGGTTTACCTTGTCACCTCCCATGTCATCTGCCAGCCATCAGCTCCACCTTTGCCTCTTCATCCCACTTTTGGGTGGTCTCTTGCTTTCTCCCCTCGCATGGGAGATGAGGTTTCTTGTGGTGCCCCATCATACGTATGCAGGCACTACTGGACCAGCCTGGGGCCATCAGCCATGTGGTTGTCCCCTCTTCCTCGGTGCCTTCTCCCCTTGTCTCCAAGAGGCTCCCAGATGTGCCATCTTGTGATTCCCTTGGGACACTGTCCTTCCTACAAGGTCCTCTGCAGGGTTGCAGTGGCCTTGTCTTCAGGGAGCAAAGCGCTCTACAAAGCTGAGGGTCAGGTCAGATAAGCAAGTTTGTCAAGGAGTCGTCTTCTCAGGTTGGAAGTCCAGACCTAAACTGGGAGTACACTGGATTAATCACCAGTCCGACCACCCAGCCCGAGCTGCTGAAGAGGTGGAATATCATGAAGGAGACAGGAGAGATGGCGAAGAAATGCTGTGGTGACGGGAGATGTAAGTACCCCCCGCCACTTGGCAAAAATTCAAGTTGGAGACCAAAATATTCAGAGATTGTCACCTCCTGCTTCCTGGAGCCCAGAGAACTCAGCTTCTAAAGGGCTTTTGGAAAGTTCTGCCATGGACAAGAGATTGGATTGCCTTTGGGTGGATGGATAAGAGGAGGTGAGAGGGAGCCAAGGGGTCTATGGCCGGTTTCTGCAAGGGAAGGAGAGCAACAAGGGTAAATTCAACTGCGTGTTCTGCAGAGGAGTTGTAAAGAAGTGGCACCCATCAAGAAAAACTTCAAAAGGACGGAAGAACCTGTTCAGGCTGTGTGAAGACGTGCTTAAAGATTTATCATAGCTACCAGAGGAAAAAAACCTGCAAATTGGGGATTATTTCAGAAACGCAAGGACTATTTCACTTTGCTACAAGGTTTGTAGAGACTTCAGCCCGTGCCAGAGACCAATGCTGTTAGCTGTGAGTACGTGTGGAGCTCATCTTGCACTTAGCAGCCGGGGTAGTTTTGATATGACCAAGAGCCGCATCCATGCAGGCACCATTGGTAGTTCAGGCTGGTTCCCAAGTGCACATATTGCCAAGTTGGGAGCAGCTCCGTGTCCTGTTGCTTAACATCCAACCGCAGAGGCACTGCAGCGCAGGGATGGGATTGCGATGGCGAAACTCCCGTCGTGGAGGCTTTTGTTGATGCTGAGTCGATGTGCATCAAAAGCAGGATTTCCCAGTGCAAAGTGGAAGGTGAGCCTTGTTCTGGTTTGGGGAGGGTGCTGCGTGGAGGGAACAGCGTGGGACAGGAAGCCGTGGCTGTACAGGATGGTGGCAGACATAGGTGTCCATGGAACATGGGCCCTGTCTTAATTTGAGTCCCTTTGCTGATGGATATTCCAGCAACTTCCCGTCTGCATTGACCCATCACAAGGCTGGACTTAATGAGGACAAAGATAGGGAGAGTGATCTGCTGGTTCAGGAGGCCAGAGAAGAGTCCTCCTTGTGCCTGTTGGGGTGGCCATGCTGGGTGCGCTCCGGCCTTGGCTGACTGGAGAAGGTGCTGTGGACCATGGATAAATGTATCATGAGCTGCTGTGTCTTGGGATGTGTAGCAAGAAAGGAAGACAAAGTCTCACCAACACAGCGGTGCTTGATGGTTGGGGGTAAGAGGCTTCATGGTTAGAGAAAACGCTGTGATCGGTCACATCCAGCCGGGCTGATGCCTGTCTTGGGTGGTGCTCAGCAGCTTGACGCAGAAGCAAGTGATGGGAGGAAAGGCCAGGGTGGTTTGTGGGTACGTGTGTTTGGTTGAGAACACCAGGAACAGGTGAAAAGAAGACCTTGGCAGAGAAATCAGACACTGGGGAACTGCAGTGATTTCGGACCGGAACAGTGCAGCTGCAGAAGTCCTTGCTGGATGTGATGCTCAGGCCCGGCGAGGAGCTGCTTGCAGTGGTGCATTCAGTCACCTCATAAATGACCAAAGTGAGATGTGGTAGGAAGAGGCAAGAAGTATGGCTGAAGTCACCGCTGCTCGCAGAAGTCATCAGAGACTCCAGCACGGCTGAGCATCGCACTGCCGAGGAGGTGCCTGAGGGGACGAAGAGCCCGGGTGCTGCACCCCCAGCCTCACCAGAGCTGGGAGGAGGGTTGGGGTTCCCCACAGAGGGGCACCATGTGCTGCATCCTTCACCTTGGAGTAGCGGCTCTTGCTTGGAGCCTTTCTGTCACCTTTTCTATGTCCAAAAAGCCCACGAGTGTCTTTCCACACTGTTTGATAGATTCTGGCCAGCGGTTTCCCTGGATGAAATGGCAGGGGGGGACAAGCTGTGTGCCAGCCCTGGCATTGCCCACACGGGAGCGGACATCGTCCTACCATACTATGGGCTTTGCTCCACACGGGGAAAGTAGGGACTGTGGCTTCCTGTGGCCACCTTCTCCAGACTGGGGAGGGAGGAAGATGCAGGGTTGGGGAGGGACCACAGTCTACAACGGCAAGTGGTGGGGGTGCTGGAGGGGTACCCATCGACCACGGTCTACAAGGGCAAGTGGTGGGGGTGCTCTCCCTGGAGAGCCCCTCACCGCCCCCACCCCCCGCCTCTCCCTACTTTGCAGAGCAATTGAGAAGCTGAGTGGCCACCAGTTTGAGAACTATTCCTTCAAGATTTCCTACATCCCGGATGAAGAGGTGAGCTCCCCTCCACCCCCCCAGCGATCCCGCCGCGGGGGCCACTCTTCCAGGGAGCGGGGCTCCTCCCCGGGGGGCTCCTCACAGCCCAAACAGCTTGATTTCCCACTGCGGATGCTGGTGCCCACGCAGTTTGTTGGTGCGATCATAGGAAAGGAGGGCTTGACCATAAAGAACCTTACTAAGCAAACCCAGTCCAAGTAAGTACCTCGAATGGTTTTATTTCCTTCCGTAGGGCACTGTAGGTCCCTGGCATGGGTCCTCCCATGCACTTGGGGCTTTTGAGTGCCAGCCAGCGCTATTTTCATGGGGTGCAGCTTTCAGGAAGTGGTGGCAGAGCCCATGTCCTAAATGGTTCCTGCTGGCCGGGGGGGTCTGGTTGTGGCAAGAGGGGGACATGCACCAAAAATGGCCAGGAATGGGTTTCTAAAGCCTAATCACAAGGACAGCTGGGGATGAGGCTTTAGGGAGAATTGGCAAGTTTGGGGATGATAAACTGCTGAAGGGGGATCCTAGGTACGGCGGCCGGTGCCCGGCACGGTGTTTGCCCTCAGGATTTGCTCATCCTGCAGTGCCCCGTATGGGCTGGAGCTGTTGCAGGGGGAGAGGGGGCACTGTGGGAGTGCTGCCTGGAGAAGGATGTGCTCTTAGTAACTGTTGGAAGCCTTTTTTTTTTTTTTATTCTTTTTTTTTTTTTTGCAATCTTAACATTTTTATTTTTGAGGGAAAAAAAAAAAGGGGAGGGGACTGTCTTGCCAAAGTTTTCCATGTTTTCTCTTGTCGATGTTCACATTGATTTCACCTCTGATTTTCTGCATGGTTTTCCTGCATGGTTTGTTCCTGCCCAGATTTATTTGTGTTTAACCCAAAGCTGTCTTCTCCCATGCTCATCATCCTGAACCCGGTGGTCGCACAGGACGTAGGACTCCTGTACCAGAACATCCTCCAGGGCGTCCTAGTTCTCAGAGGAGCTTTTAGAGGCAAATTATTTGGTAATAGCGCGTCCGCTTGAGCAGGAGGTAGGAAGACGCGCTGCTCTGCAGCCAAGTGAGCCGAACCCCAGCGTTGGGTTTGCGGGAAGAGGTTTGTACAGAAAGGGGGCAGATGTACAGGGAGAGGAGCTCTTCGAGCCTGGATAGCCCTAGACTGTGGCCACTTAGTAGCTGTGAGCTGGTCCCAGTTGGCTGCAAGCCCTTCTTCTCCAGGGGAGTCTCCTGGTGTGATGAGCAGCAGGTCTAGCCATGTCCTTGCCACCCAAGACTGGAAGGTTGCCCTTTGCAAGCCCTGAGCCTGAGGAGGAAGGTGGGAGGCACCAGCTGCCCGTTTCTTCTGACCACGAGGCCAAACTGTGCTACCTGGGGCAGTTTCTGCTGCCAACCTGTCCCTCTTTGCCAGTTGGCTCCCTGTTCCTGCCCCGAAGACCTGGTGCTGTGGAGGAAGGCCGTGCTCCATGCTCTTACCTCTCCTGACCTGCCTGAGGAGGCCATGTGCCATGGCAGGCCACCAGCTCAGCTCCAGCCTTGGGCAAGAGGGACCTCATGCACCCAGCCTGGGCAGTCACAGGAGACTGTTGCCTGCAGTTTGGGGTGTCAGCCCACAGCTCTGTCCCCGCTCTGGCCACCCTCAGCCACCGGTGTGATGATCCTGAGGATGAGGGTGCTGGTGACATCAAGTTGCCTGGCCCATGCTCCTACCCAGAGCGACGTTTGGTCCTGGATTCCTCTGGTTGTGTAGGACTTTGCCCCTGTCTCCACACAGTCATGCCCAGAGATGCTCCTGAGCTCCAGGGGACGCAACTGTCCCCAGGTTGAGCCATCTTCTTCCTTGGCTGAGGAGGAGCCCAGACTAAGACCCCACCCCACCAGATAACCTTCCACAGTGATTGCTGTCCTTGTAACTTGATGAGAAGACCATTGCTACCAAGCAGCCATGGGGCCGGGATAACCCTCCGTGCACACCATACTGTCTACCTTGAGAGGGCTGTCCCTCATGGCCACCGTTTTCTGAAGGGATCCCAGTACCCTGTAAGGTGTCTTGGAGGTTTTTCCTGCTGCACCGTGGGCAAACCTGCCCTGTCCCTGTCCCACCGTCCCTGTTGTCAGCTGCCCCAGTCTCCCCTGCCTGCAGCATCCCAGGGTTCCAGACAGCTCCTGAGGGGGCTGAGGGTCCCCTTCTCCATCCCCCTGTTGGACTGGAGCTGTGCAGCAGCAGCACTGGGACGTGCTGGGAGGTCCCGAGCCCTTCCTCCACCCTCCAGCTCTTCGGGGTGGGATGTGCCTGAGCACAGCAGCTCCTTCCTGGCGCCTGATCCTCTCTCTGCAATTGAGCTCATGCCTGCTCATCCAGGTTTGGGATGGGTTGGAGATCAGCCAGAAACCCGGCCCACATCCCTCTCCTGGGCTTGTCCACGGTACTTGTCACTTCAGTGTGTCCATTCAGCCCGCTTATGGCTCTTGGCCCTTCTTTGGCTCAGCTGCACGCCCCATCTCCACCGGCCTCAACTGCTCGTGAGTTCAAAAAGCTGCCTGACTCCTGTCTGCGGGGTTTGTTGGGGCAGCCATGGATTCCTCATCTGTTCCCTCTAGCTAGGAGCGTCAAGCCGATGTGACGTTACAGCATGGGCCTGTCATCGTCTCTTGTAGCATGTCGTGATGTGTTTGCCTTCCCCCCAGCAGAGGGGGTGGCAGTGGGTGTCCCCATGCCTGCTGGGCGCTGTCTGTGAAGGAGCAGGTCCTCCAAGTCAACCTGATGGAGCTCCACAGCTGGGAGTGCCTTCAAGAGTGTCGCACAGTATCCAACTGGGTCACTGTGTGCCGTAGACGTAACCAAAGGGCCAGGAGAGCTCGGTGGTGCTGGTGTCTCCGGCACCTCTTTGCACAGTCCAGGCAGGACCAGTCTCCTGCCTGAGCAGCTCTGGCTGAAGCTGTAGGAGATCTGGAGAGATGTAGCCTGCAAAGAGGATCAAACTCTTGTCTTCTCTCCAATGCTCAGATGAAACCACCCTGGGGTCCCTTTTGAAGCTGTTGGGGCAGGTTCTTCCCTTATCTTTGGGAAGGTTCACCCAGCTGCTCTCCCTCCACCTGTAGATGAAGCGTCCTTGTTCCTACGCACTGGTTCATGGGTTCCTGGAAGAGTTGACCTGTGCAAACCTACCGTGACCCTGCAGCATCCAAATGTGGCGCTGGTTGGCGGTGACTGCACCATGACCCTTGGCCTTGCACGCACAGCAGCACCCGTGAATGATCCTGGTCAGGATGGGGACCTCTTATGAAAACAGAGACATGGCTGGAGGCACTGTGTTGGAGCTGAGTGCTGGTGGTGTTCACTGAGTGGCTGAGCGGCCACTACTGCACCTTCTCAGAAGATCTGGGCCAACCCAGCCCCAGCTGCGGCAGTGACAGGGATGCTGAGGTGGTGGCCGATGGCAGGATGGCTGCACGGCATCATCCTCTGGTGGAAAGAGAATGTGGACTCGAGAAGATGGAGAGGTTGCTTACCCCTGTTTTTCAAGACATGTGGTTGATGTGCGGGAGTCTCCTACCCTGCTTTCCTCTCTCCCTCTCTCTCAGGGCCTTTGCCAGGTACGGTTGGGCGGTGAGGAGTGAGCTGGAGGCAGGTGCCTCCTCCCTGCCCTGAGCTGAGGGAGGACCAGAGGAGCTAGAGCACGGTCCCTGTCGGTGCACAAGGGAGAGCTTTCTGGTCTCCCGTGGAAGGGCGTGAGTATAAGTGCTGTTGTTGACGTGTGCCTCGGTGTCGTGACAAACGCTGCCGATGGGTAAGTTGTCTCTCTGTCCTGAAGGACACGCAACAGTCATGGCAGCCACTGGTCGCTGGACAGCTTCAGGTGTTGTGCAGAGAGAGGTTGAGGTTGGATGGGACCTCTGGAGGCCTCTAATCTGGTCTCCTGCTCCAAGCGTTACTGGCATCAAAGACGATAGATCAGGTTGCTCAGGGCTTTGTCCAGTTGAAGATTTGTTCTGCCCTCTCTTGATGCATCGTTTGACGTTGATTGATTTACCTCAGCTCCCAGGCAGGTCATAAAGGCAAAGGTAGCTCAGATCTGATCTAAACCAACTGAAGCAAAACACTACCTGGGCTGGCATGAGAGCAGGGGATGGTAGATGTACGTCAGCAAGACCCAGGTTCACCCCAAAGCTTGAGCAGGTGTTGAAATGAGCTTTCCTGTGAGTAGCAAGCTCAGCTCCTGAACTCTTGAAAGCCTTTGTTTGCCACCAGACACATCTCAGGGGCTCGTCTCTGCTGGTTGTTTCACCCTAGGGTTGACATCCATCGGAAGGAGAACGCCGGCGCCGCTGAAAAGCCCATCACCATCCATGCCACGCCAGAGGGGTGCTCCGAAGCGTGTCGCATGATCCTTGATATCATGCAGAAGGAGGCTGATGAAACTAAATCGTAAGTACAATATTCAGCGCCCCTGGCGCAGCAAAACAGGCAGGTTTGGTGGAAGGGAGGCGCGTTCAGCCATCAGTGGAGAAGCCGCCATATGTTCTGTTGCCCCCCCCACCCCCTGAGAGAACTGCTTGCTTTTGGAGTTTCAGGATAGAGCTGTGGGTCAGTTGATAACTTTACAACTTCATAACTTCTCCGTGGTGTTGTTGATGGCACTGTAGAGACCAGGTGTGTCCAAAGAGTGTGTAGGAAACCTTGGAGAACAAAACCCCATGAAATGCCATCAGGCTTGGGAGGTCCCTGAGCTCCCATTCCCCAGAAGCTGAGGAGATACAGTGGTGGTTCTCCTCCTTCCACCACGTTGCTAGTGGCCCTCACTGGAGATAGGTTTCCTGGCCAGATGGACCTTTAATTCGATTTTTCTCATCCATTTTAGAGCAGAAGAGATTCCCTTGAAAATCCTAGCACACAACAGTCTGGTGGGGAGGTTGATTGGCAAGGAGGGCCGCAATCTCAAGAAGATCGAGCAGGACACTGGCACGAAGATCACCATCTCCCCGTAAGTCCTGGTGAACACCAAGCCATCCCCCTCCATCCAACATCGTACGGGCAGTGCTGGAGCCAGAAAACAGAGCAGTTGTGTCCTCCCATGCATGTTCCCCATCCCAGTTGGGTGTTCTCCATCCCATGTGGATGGTGGCATTGGGCAGGGAGAGGGTGTGTGGTCCCACGCTGTCATCTTTGAGTTGAGTTTTCTTGTAGTAACCACGTCTCGGGTTTTGTCTGTGGGCCAGTTTGCAGGATTTAACCATTTATAACCCCGAGCGGACCATCACGGTGAAGGGCAGCACAGAGGCATGCTCCAATGCTGAAGTGGAGATCATGAAGAAGTTGCGAGAGGCCTATGAAAACGACGTGGTGGCCGTCAGTGTAAGCTCCCTGCATGAGGTGCCCCTGCTTCAAAACCACTGCTTAGGTGGCCAGAAGAAAACTGGGGGGGTTGTTGGTCTGTTCCAGCAAGGGTTAACCCTCACCCATCATGTCCACATTACGTGACGAGAACCCCAAAAACCCCACTCTGCCTTTCACACATTTCTCCATGTCTTTGCTTTCCCAGCAACAAGCTAACCTGATCCCTGGCCTGAACCTCAATGCTTTGGGCATCTTCTCAACAGGACTGTCCATGCTTCCATCTACCCCGGGGGCCCGAGGGGCTGCAGCGGCTGCCCCGTACCACCCGTTTGCAGTAAGTTTAAAAGGTTTTGGGGTGTAGGGGATGTGTTGTTGGGGGCAGAGTGGTCCGTAGACTCTCCTGCTGTAGCTCTTGGGCTTGGGCGGACACAGTAGCTGTAGGAGTTATCTCATGGGGAGCCTTGAACAAGATCTCTGACTCTTGACCATTTGGGAAGATGCTCATCACAGCAGTGAAGTGGAGAGGACAGTGGATGAACATGGCTTGTCTGTCCTTGGATTTAGCTCCCTGGGAAGATCAGCTGCATTCCCGTGTTGTGTTGAGCATGGTCTCATGTGTTCAAGGACTTGTGGTGTCCCAAGGGTGCTGCTCTCTGAAGGTGGCTGGGAACAGCCTGTGCCAATGATTGCATGGAAAAACCACGTAGGTGGTCTTCAGTCCTGACCCCAAACCCACCACTGGTTGTGATGGTGTGGACTCGGTTGTGCCCTGCGGGTCTGGTCCCGGTGGCCACGTGAACCAGCTGGCATTGCCGCAGGGCGTGCGGAGCGTGGTGTGAAAGGGGACGGAGCAGCGCGCCCTGTGAAGCCATCAGCCTTGTCCCTGCCCTGGCACCCAAAGGGCCGTGCTTGCTGGTAGCTGAGCTTCACCTGATTTTGTAGGCAAGGGTTTTCCTCTTCCTCGGGGTGCCGTGGCGGCTGAGACCTGGGGCAACCCTGGGAAGCGGTTTCAAAACCAGTGAGGTCGCACACGGGCAGGGATGGTCCAGCGTTGGGAAGACAGGTTGGCCAAAGTGCTGCTGGGGAAGGTCCATCCCCAGCCCGCGAGCCCCTTCAGAGCACCCTCAGGGTGAGCAGTCTCTGGGGCCTGTCTGAGTCTCTCTAAATATGGCTGCTGAGATGCTTTGGATGCACGGCGGCCAGCGCGCGGGTTCATTTACTTGTGCTGTTTTCTTTTCCTGGCGACGCCAGCAGCAGAGCGGTCGGAGGAGAACGGTGAGTGCTGGGCTGGCGGTGCGGAGGGGCGGATGAGTGTGGTGTGCGTGATGGCCCCGCAGGGCACTGAGAGGGTCGGTCTGTCCGTCTGCACTGCCAGCCCACCGAGGGGAGGATGCTCTGCCTGCATCAGCCGCCCGAGCAAGCGCAGCCTTTGGGAACTGTCTGCTTGGGCGTTTGTTGGTGTGATGGGGAGGAGCTGGGTGGGCTCCTTCACCTCAGAGCTTTGCGTGACCCTTTTCAAGCCACCCTGGCGAGTCCAAGAGGAGCCGTTGCTTCTACTGTCAGCTTTCCTATGACCATGTCCTCAGCAGGACCTGGGGCTGGTGGCCATAGCTTAAACCAGAGCTTTAGAGACTTGACAAGGATGGAGGACGGGGAAGGAGCCTCATAGGGAAAAGGAGGAGCTGGGGATGTGCAGTGCCATCCCTGGGCTGTGAGGACTGGCTGGGCAGGAGAGGGCATGTTGGTGTAGGAGACACGGAGCAGCCCGTGGCCAGAAGCAGAGGGTGGATGGGGGGAGCATGAGCTCAGTGCAAGGAGGAGCAAAAAAAAAAAACCCAGCACAGCGGGTTCAGAGGGCTGGGAGCGAGAGCGGTGTCTGCTGCCTGCGGGGGAGCTGAGTCTTCTCCTCTGCCTGAGTAACCATCGTTTGCCGGTAGCATCTGGTTGTGCTTGCCCAAATCCAGAGCAGGATGGAGGTGTGTCTGCTGCCAGGAGAAATGTCGGCTGGGTTTGAGACATGGAGGAGTTGAAGAGGGGTAGGGTTGGGTTGGGTTGGGTTGGGGTGCTGGCATGCACCCCTTGCTTTTGGCCATGGAGAGACCCCAACTGCTTTTTCCCCATCCCCAGCTGGGGTGTTGGGGGGAACAGCTTCTTCAGCCTTTGCTTTTTTTTCTCTTGGAACTGGAGAAGGGGAATGGTGATGGAAACCAGAGCCAAACCAGATGTTTTGCTTGGTTTTCACCAAACCCCCACCTTCTCCACAGGGGACCCATGGTGGTTACAGCATGGTTTTGGCATTCCAGGGTTGCAGCTGCTCCCAAAGGCTGTAGGGACCCATTTTCCACCATAGACACTGGCAGGACACAGCAGTGGGGAGGGACTGGGGGTAACTGGGAGCCCCCATCCACTTCCTAGCCCTGTTGCCCTGTGCTGCGGGCACAGGATCTGGGCTGCAGCTCACCCCAATGCACCCTTGGGTGCACCCATGTGCTCCGGGAGGGGTTTTGGGGGCTGAAGGGTTGTCCCCGTGTCCCTGCCAGGCTCACGGTGGTGGCATGTTGCTCAGCGTCAGGTTGGGGCAGTAGGGAGGGGGCTGGCACGTTGGAGAACATCACTGACCCTCATTTTCTCTCCGGCCATAGAGCTCCTCAGCGTACCTCTCAGGTCTGTATGGAGCCCCCCCAGCCAGCGCCTTCCCCCATCAGAACCCTGTAAGTGCCCCCAGCACCTCGCTCCTTGGGCACCTTGGGAGGGCGGGCAGGTGGCCACAGCAGGCAGCCGCTGCCCTGGGATGCTGGTCCCCTGACCGTCTCGCTCTTCCGTGCCCTCGCAGCTGCCGGAGCAGGAGGTTGTGAACTTGTTCATCCCGACACAGGCGGTGGGGGCCATCATTGGGAAGAAGGGGCAGCACATCAAGCAGCTGGCACGGTTTGCTGGTGCTTCCATCAAGGTGAGCAGGGCGCTGCGGGGCCACTCCCAGGCTTCGTGCCTCAGTTTCTCCTTCCTACTGCCGAGGGCAGCAAACAAGAGCCCTTGGGGAGCGCTTTTGCTCCCCAAATTGGTAGAAACCCAGTTGTGCAACACCCTGGTTATTGCCCCTGCTTGCTTGGGAGGAGATGCCCCTGCCTGGGGGGGGTGAGGCCTTGCTTAGTCCCTGCACTGGGGGGGATGTCCCACATGGAAAAGGTCTTGTTCACGCTCCCTCTCCCCCATCCCTCTGCAGATTGCCCCGGCAGAAGGCCCCGAGGCTAGCGAGCGGATGGTCATCATCACCGGCCCACCCGAGGCTCAGTTCAAGGTGCGCTTGTCATGGAGGCAGGGGGCTCTTCGCTCCGTACCACAGGTTTGGGTGCTGCTGGACATGGGCACATCGGCACCCTTGGGGACGGGGGGCATGGCCGGGACCGCTGCCCACTGGTTTTAATTCCCTTATGTCTCCTCCTCAGGCCCAGGGGCGAATATTTGGGAAGCTGAAAGAGGAAAACTTCTTCAACCCGAAAGAAGAAGTGAAGCTTGAAGCCCACATCAAGGTGCCTTCCTTCGCCGCCGGCCGCGTGATAGGCAAAGGTGGCAAGACGGTAGGTGGGTGGGTGCAGGGATGCTCCCCCTGCCCCGGGGCGGCAGAGCTGGGCATCGCCCGTCACCCCTGCCCGCCCCAGGGGGCAAAGCCCGGGTGCTTCATGGTCGCAGCAACGTCTTGACCCCAGCCCTGTGTCCTGGTGGTGGCTCTCGTTGGGTGGCCACAGTCCCAAGGAGGGGGACAGGGTGCAACCCTTGGCAGCTTGGTGCCATGCGCTGGCTCAGAGCCAGGGTGACGCCAGCAGTGGAGGATTTTTGGCTCTTCCACACCAAACCCTTCCCGGGACTCTGCTGTTTGCTCCAGGTGAATGAACTGCAAAACTTAACCAGTGCAGAAGTCATTGTGCCGCGAGACCAAACCCCGGACGAGAATGAGGAGGTCATCGTTAAAATCATCGGGCATTTCTTTGCCAGTCAGGTAAGGTTTGGCTGTGGCTTTGCCGATATTCCCAGCCGGTTTCATCCCCCGAGGAAAGCCCCTGGGCTGGCCGGTGGCCACGAGCACCGCGGAACAGAGCGATGCTCAAGCAGCGCATGCTCGTGGCCCATGCCACCACCGTGCCTCCTGACCACTCGAGCGGGCTGGCCAGCATCCCAAAATTCAGGCTATAGAGGAAGCACAAGTTAAAACCGCACGGTGCTCGGCTTGCAGGAGCAGCGTGGCTCCTTCTTTAGCACATCCTTAATTACACCTCTGCCAAACCGTGGGCTTGTACCCCAATTAAAAGCTCGGAGGGCAATGAGTGGGGAGATGCTCAGTTGTGGGTGGGTGGGGGGGACCAGTGGTGCTGGCCCTGACCCCCTGCTCTTGCTTCCCCCCCTTCCCCAAGACTGCACAGCGCAAGATCAGGGAAATTGTACAGCAGGTGAAGCAGCAGGAGCAGAAACACGCTCAGGGAGCCCCGGCCTCGCAGCACAGCAAGTGAGGCTCCCGCCGTGCCGGCCAGCACCACCTGATGAATGTGTAACCCTGCCGCCGGACCCCCCAGCAGGTCGGGGAGCAAACCAAAGACCCCCCGAGTTCCCCCCGCCGTGGCCGGGGCGCTGCCAGGATGCCCAGTGGAGGGGTTCGGGGAGGGCTCTCTTCATGCCCCAGCCTCCCCCTTACTCCGTCGCCTCCCGACGCTATCCCTTTAGTTGGACTAACATAGGCAGAGAGAGAGGTTTGGGGGGGGGTTAGGGTGTTTGTGTTTGATTTTTTTTTTTTTTTTTCTTTTTAATTTCCTAAAAGCCACCTGTTTTCATCAAGGCATGGCCCGAGGAGCTCGCCTGGCGTGGGGGGGGAGGGGGGCTGCAGCGCCCAGCGCAGTGCTCATCAATTTATATATTTTTTTTTTAGAATTAATATATCAATAATGAAACTAACGTTGAGTTTTGTTTTGTAAGGATTCTTTTTTTTTTTTTTTTTTTAAAATTTTTTTTTAATTTCAGGGGGGGTAGCAGGGAGGGGGGATGTTTGTTTTTAGCAAAAGCAGGCTTTTCTAGAGTTTTAAGGAACGACACTAGTCCATTGGTTCTCTAATGCACAGTAGAGCAGAGATGTAGGATTGCCAGCAGGGGAAAAAAATAGAAATAAATGAGTTCAGAAATCCCTTTTTAAGGGCTTTGAGAAGAGCAGTGCCTGGATGAGCCAACAGGAGGGATACCGTCTCCTACAAGAGGAATCTCTTTCACACTCCCTTTCCTCTTTGCTTCACCGAGTCCCAAGCTGGGGTTTGCACCCGTTCTGTCCCCCCCTTGCTCGCTGTCCGTCTGTCCCCTCCCTCCCCAGTGCTGCCCCAGCACTTGGGGGAAAAATTCCTGTTGCAGGGAGAGGAGGGGAAAATGGCAGGGGGGAAAAACCTCAAGCCCAGATTTACAAGAGGTTGTCAGCCCTAAACCTAGCAAAATTTTTAAATTTAAATTAAAAAAAACCCCACGACACACACACACACAAAAAACTACCTCAGGTTTTCGTACCTCAGCACCTTGCGCTTGTGTTTCCCTTTTAGAGATTTTGTATGCCTTGTAAAACTGCTCGCTGGAGCATTTTTTTTATTTTTTTAATAAAAAAAAAAAAGGAGTTGGAAAAAAAAAAAACCTCTCTCGACCAAGTCACCTGCGAGGCGGGAGAAGGAAACCATCCTACGTGTCCCAGAGCTCTTCCGTAGTCTCCTTCTGCTGGCTGAGAGCCAGTGGCCATTCCTTCAGAGAAAGCTTGAGAAATGTTTAAAAAGGAAAAAAAAAAGAAAAATAATAAAGGGAGAAAGAAAAAAACCCCAAAAACTCAGCAATGAACAAAAGTGGTGAAACCCGACGGGCGCGAGGAGGGATGGGAGCAGCGTGCTGCCGGTGGGGCCGGTGCTGCCGGTGGGGTCCGAGTGTGCTGGGGTGAGACACCACCTTTGCCTCTACTGCAAAGTGTTCTGTGAAAAACAAACAACAAACAAAAAAACAACAACCAAAAAAAGAGAAATATATGCAGCTAACAAGAGCCTGAGCTTGCTATCTGTTGCTTTCTTTTGAGGGCCTTGCGTTGGTCACAGCCGAGCTGAGGTTGGGTAGGGATTCCCCCATGGTCACCCCATTTCCCTGCCTCTGGCATTGGGCAGCTCCTGGGGGGGGGGGAGAAAGGATGGATGGGGGGATTTTGGGATGCAGGGTGGGGGGTGTTTGCAGGCCTCACTTTACCTGGTCACTGGGAGGGTGTTGCCATCACGAAGCCGCCTCTCCCCATGCTGGGGGCCGCGCCTCACCGCAGTTTTTGTTAGCAAAGCCGAAATGGTGCCGTGGCCCTGCTGCGGTTATTAACGGCGCAGGGATTGTGCTTGCGTGGCTGCGAAGCTGAGGTGCCCCTGCCCACCCCCAGGGCTGCTTGAGCTTGGCAAAAACTCGGGCTCCCCAGCAGCAGGGAGGAGGCCGCCTCTGGGTGGGGTGGAAGGGCAACACCAAATGGGGAAAGGACCAAAACTGGGGCTTGGTTGTCCCTGGCACAGAATGGTGGCAGGGGTGGGTCTGTGCCTGGGCATCGCCTGGGGTGCCAATGGATGCCACGATGAGGGAGTCACGATCCCACCGGGGGACACTGTGCCACCCATATAACAAACACCTCGAAGCACCAAACCACGTCACTTGTCACACTCATGTTTTGGAAAGGTACAGGAAAGGGGGGGGAAAAAAAAAAAAAACAAAACCAAAAAAAGTCCCTTCCCCACCTCCAGCACAACCTATTGCAAAAAAAAAGCATCAGTTTCCATGTTTGTTGTCGTCCCCTGCCCCCCACCCTGCCACCCCCTGCCCCAGGCAGCGAGGAATGACTCCACTCCTGGCAGAACCCTGGGGGGGGGGGGGGGGGGGGGGGAGGCGGGAGGGAAACCCATGTGCGTCAGCACCACATGGGGCTGACCCCGACTCGCTGGCTGAGCCCCCCCACGTCCTTCCAGTGAGTAAGGATGATGTCACAGGGGCAGACAGCATCAAAAGTGTGCAAAGCCGGATGAAGAGCACCACCCCCCCCCCCCCCCCACGGGCAGCAGCTGGGACGCAGCGTGTCCTCCTGTTGGCATGGGAAACACAAGCTCCTCAACTCCAAAAGGCCGATTACACGAGAAGCAAGGCCCAGGTCCTGCACACAACTGTTTGCTGAAAGCAGGAGAGCCAACAGCCTGTTCCTCTCCATAGGGTGTTCTCAGAGCGCGTTGTAGGGGCAAGAAGGAACCAAGCCACAGCTGAAGGGTGACAGCCCACAGGGTGACCTTGCAGGCAGAGGGGAGAATGACTGGCACATGTACAACTTCCCCACCATCTCATACACGGAGGTTTTCAGTGGCCACAACCCCACAGGCACTTCTAAGTGACCGGCGATGACCTATGCAGGTGCCCCCTGACAGGATTTACACCACGGAAGTGCGTTTTGGTTTGTGTAGAGGACAGCTAAGCTGTTCATGGCAGCAACAGGAGGCTAGGGTGCATCAACAAGGGCATCACCAGCAGGGATAAAGGAGCCATCATCCCACTCCGCTCAGTGCTGGTCAGGCCACCCCTGGAATCCTGTGTGCAGTTCTGGTCCCTGCTGTACAAAAAAGCTGTGGGCAGGCTGGAGGGGTCCAGAGCAGGGCCACCAAGGTGATCCAAGGGCTGGGAAGCCTCTCTCAGCCGTATGGGGATGGGCTGAGAGGGCTGGGTTTGTCCAGCCTGGAGCAAAGGAGGCTCAGAGGAGATCTCATCACCACATACCAGTACCTAAGGGGTGGCTACAGGGAAGATGGAGACTCGCTTTTCACAAGCCTGGCACATCAGTGCAAGCATGTTTAATTCCACTTCCACAGCAGTACACCGTGGAGACACCCGCATTGGCCTTAAACAGACTCCAGTACTGGACAGCCTGCGTTCACCAAGCTGCGCCCGTGGGCTTTGTCTCTTACCAGCCAGCCTAGCGCCTTACTCCAAGGAGAAATCTCCTACTTGAGAATTACCAGGATTGTGCTTGCCCATCTCGCTGCTGAACGACATCCTGATTGCCCCTTCAGGATTTTGTGACAACCACTTAGAGGCTCACCCTGCTAGAGTCATCTTTCTAGATCGTAAGCGAGCTAAAACCCACACTGATACGTCAAACTTTTTTTCAGTTAAAGAAACACCCCCACACACTATTTCATTACCAGATAGTTTCACTCCAGTAAGGCTCTTTATATAAGTTACATATTTATTTTAATAAAAAGAAATAAATACTTCTCTTTTCACATTAGATAACTCCCTGGGGACAGAAAAAAAAAACCCAAACAAACAAACCCCAATGACAGGGACTTCGCTGTGGATGTTACAAATCAAAAGATGTCAAATGCGTTCTTCCTATGGTCATCACAAATCCAGTTTTAGGAATCAAGTAGGTTGTAGGTATTCCAGAAACATAAAACTCTCCTTGAGGAAACAGCAGCTGAGCACGTTGTCCTTGGGAAGATAAGTTCAGGTAACACAACTGTTACAGCCACCACCACTGATGAGTGTCCCATTTGCCTGTAAGGTGGCCAAGTGCACTGTGAGGTACGAGCATCCAACTGAGTGATGGAGGTTCACAGCATTTGTTTTCACATGTTCCCTCGGTGAGATCGCAGCAATCTTTCTGGCTTGCACTTAAGGTGTGTTAGCTAATTTCAAAGAGAGTTACTGTCTCCAAACTTGGGGGGGGGGAGGAAGAGGGGGGAAACTTAACTGCTACTTTATAGCCTAAAGAGGAAAATTTGTGTGCCTGCTGCCTTTCAAATAAAGTATTAGAAAAGTAACTAAAATAAGAGTTAGTCACCCGAAGGTGATCACAGTGTTACTCTAGTAGTGCATGTCTCACAGCAGCTGCTGATGGATTATCTCCCACACCATCTTCTTGCGGAAGTAAGGCATGTCATTCTGAAAAGAAAGAAAAACCCCTTAAGTGCGAAGTCACGGCAGAAAGAGGCAGAAAATACACGTAAACTCCTGGTTAATTCTGTAATATGAAGTTCCTTCTAAGAACGGCCAACTCTTGCCATTTGGGTACAACAGGGGTTTCACCCATGCGGCTCCTAAGAGGGTGACACAACAACCCAACCAAACCAAACTGACTTGACTACACAACAGCTTACAAGCACTTAAATGAAAGACCACTGCCTTGGAAAACAACCAGTGTCTTAACTGGTCAAAGGGTGAAACCCTTTCCTCCAAAATGTACAGAGGTCAGATATCACAAATCTGCAGTATCTTGCCCAAGAGGAACCTCACTGCTTCCACCAGGAAGCAGATACCAGACTTCAGGATGGAGAAAACAGCTCTGCCCCGCTGAGGCCACTTCAAAGTTCCAACTCCAGCAACCACGCACCAAAACCAGAGAGAGGTACAGAACCTCAGCCCCGGACACAATTACCAGCTGCTGTGTAACTTCCCTGGCTCTTGTACCTGTGAAGAAGTCTGGAGCCATTTCTAGCCTTCGCTCACCTGTGTAAAGGTTAATGGTTTGTCTCTGGAGATATGATCTGCGTATTTGCACATAAAAACTCCGCAGTCGCTTCCATTCGTTTGCTGAGGGATTTCCTAATGAATGCAAAGAAGATGGAGAATTTTCCTCTATCTTAAAAGAGAAGCAGTTTGGAAGGAGCACACATTACCCACACTAACCAGCCACACGTGAGCCTACTTGCATAACCCATTTACCACTCTCAACACAAGGAACAGACCCGATTAACCGCACACCATCCCTCCCCTCTGCTTCCTTCACTCTGACGTTACAGTCCAAATTCTTGGCAGGCTGATAAGGGATAGCGAGGCGTCCTCCCTGCGACGTGTCTCGAGGTTTGCAGTGTCGTGTTGCTTAAATTGAGTCTTTAGATACTGCTTTTTACTATTACCTGGCTGAGAAACAGCAGCTCAGCCCTTTGCTTTGTGCTCCAAACAAGCAGCCGATGTTCTCTGACAACAGCCTAACAGATTTTTAAGGTTGACTTGCAAAATGGGGGCAAAGCCAGATTCACCTTAATGTGGTAGACATTAAAAAGAGTATTCAGCCAGCAAGGAGAGATGCTGCTTAAAGAGTTCATCCCAGCATGGCTTCCTGGTCCACTTGCAGCCTGGTGTGGTACCGTAAGAACATGAGGTGTTTACGGCCGTTCTCTAAAGGCTCGAATTTATTCGAAAATGTTAAGACCTTCGTGACAAGAAATTATAGTTCCCATTTCAAACCCAAGTAGTGCTCACATACATGCGGCTCCATGCTGTGAAGAGTCCACTCCGAAATAGCCAGTTCCACATTTCTTTTTTCCTGACTTTCTTCTTGCAGGTATCGGCTGTTAAAGCAAAACAAAAATCACTCTTCATCTCCAGAACTTAGGCCAACAAAAAAAAGAGCTGCTAGAGGATCACAGAAAGATGAATGGCAGGACAGTAAAATGTCAGAGGATCCTCACAGCAGCTGATTTAAGGCATTTGGAGGAAAAATCCAAATCTTAAATTTACAAACAGAGTGAGAGGCTGCAAGCTGATGGTCAGGAATGAGACCAACTGGTCAGGAATGAGAACAACAATTCCAGAGACTTCCACAAAAGCATAAGCTCATTGCTTTGTAGAGGTCAAAAAAATCCCCAATCACATGTTATTAGAGGAGGAACAGAAAAACCAAGCAAGGAACAATAATGCTGTAATTCTACCGCGTGCTTTAATCCCACTTACGGGGTGCACCTCTGGAAGAACAAAACCAAAAGTTTTTCGGCTAATACCTCCAGCTGAGGAAGTTCCCAGGCCACCAGCTGCTAGAAGAATGCTCTTGAAAAAAAAAAATATCCAGTGCAGACCTGTTCTTACACCCTTTTTCAGGCATCTGCTGTTAACTGGTCAGGAGAGCACTGGACTAAAGTAACACTTGGTTTGTCTCTGTGGGGCTGCTCTTTCTCTACAAAGCTGTTGGATTAAGGGGTTTTACTACTCCTGCATCAGTGGCAAAGATGTCTAAGGATGCTGGCTTGCACAACATGAGAAACCGTACCAGTTACACCGGAGATGTACGCCGTGACAGCTGATACATCTGGAAAAGCTTGCTATGAGACATCTGTCTTGAACGAGGATGTCAGAAATACAAATAACACACAGTAAGGACACGAGGGTGGCCTGCTGGGGTAAGCTGGAGGGAAGTATGGTGGCTTTGTTTAAAACACTGAACAGAAGAGAAGAGGTGCAGGCAAACTGAGAAGGAGCACGTTACAGAGCTCACTACAGCAGAAAGGATGAACATGGCAAGTGGGGGGGAAAAAAAACCATCTCAATACAAGAAAAGGATAAAAGAGTTAAGCAATAAAGAGTAAAAGTGTACGTGTAGCTGATCACAGATAGGAGCGTGTATACCCTAGGACACCAATGTTCCTGAGCTACAATCTGAAAGTTCTTAAAGAAGGGGGCGTTAAAAATCTCTTGGAAGGCTGCAATCCTTCTACAGTCAGGTTTGTATTTTGAAATGCTTCCCTGAAATTCTTCCCTTTTGTCGACAGCCCAGTTTTATTCATTACTGAGAAAGTCAGTACACGCGTGCCATGGGGCTGTCAGGTATTTGACAGTGACGCTTTGCCTATGCATATAGCAGGAAGGTGGCAGAATCCAGGCATCCAAGATCCCGGGTGGAGGGGATGATGTCAGACTAGCTAAGTAGCCACTGTCATACAACTCTCAGAAAGCGAATCAAAGATTTCTGGTTTGTATCTACAAGAAATGTGAAAACTTGCGGTCGTGTTACAGGGAGAAAATCCAAAAGCTTTCTTATAATTCACAACATAAAAGCATTGACTGAGCAGTTACTTACAACAGAGTTTCACAAATCTTCTGCCCTTTTTGTCCCATTGAGTCAAAGTATTTAATAGTCTTCTTTCTGACATCGATGACCTGTTATTAAAAGGTGACTGTGAGACAAAGCACAACCTGGTGCTGCACACACACCAAAACCTAAGCATTTTTTCCTGCTAGTTTTGTTCTCCCCATCCAAGTCTAAAAGAAAAGCTGCTTTGACTCACCGCTAGCGCCCAGTGCACTCTCAAGTGAATAGGCACTAAGATGAGGTCCTGCTTGAAGAGATCCACATTTCTGGTCCATCTTCGTACTGCTCTGTAGCCCCCAGAAATGAGTTTGGGATAAAAGAAAGTACTAAAGGCATGGACTGCTGGATATCCTTCCTTCTTATTTCTTTCCATCAGAAGACTCATGTAGAAATTAATGACCTGTACCATAAAGAGTAAGCTTGAGATGTACAATAAGACTAGCTTACCAAATGAAAAAAATACAGCAACGTGTCTTTGCTGGCCACCCTTAAGCACGCAGCTGTGAGAACTCCAGCCTTGGCTGTCAGCTTTCGCTCTGAGAATTTTGCCCTTGGTTACTTCTGCAGTCTCATAAAATCACCCACCCCCCACTCCAATGAGCTAGACTAACTCCTGGAACTGCATAATACAAGAAGTAAAGGAACTTCCAGAAACATTAGTACCTTAAGTACCTAAAATAAGAACTGTACAGCTATTTCTAGGCTCTGCAGTGGAGGTCATCAAATAACTTTGAAAATACTTCCATACACAGTGAAGGGGTATTTGTAAATAAACACTGAATTAGAATATCACTGTGCTGCAGCTAGTTTTACCTCATCGTTTAGCCAGCGAAGGTTCTGTAGTGTTTGGATGTCCTCACGAGTGACCTTTAGTTTGAAGGCACTGCTCATGATCTCATCTGGCTCACCTTCGCCAAATGCGGCAAGGACCTCCTTCTCCATGGCCTGAAATGAACAATTAAATGGGGAAGGACTTAGGAAACAGAGCATTGAGCACGTTAATCTGCAGGCAGCTTTCAACTGAAACAAGGCCCGTAAATTAAGCTCAGGTGACAGAGCAACTGGCTTTGCCTGTTTTTTGCTAAGTTAGCAAGAGCACTTTTTTGTTTGTTTGCTTCAGCATCCTAACTTTGAACTCCAGAGCCCAGATTTGCTTCGATTTCTTTTCATAAAGAAATATATAAAACACATGGACTAGCAGACACACTCAAGCAGCTGAAAAATGAACAGCAGTGCAGCAAATGCCTTTCCCATGCGACGCTGCAGCCCTCACAATACCGAAGGTTTAAGCCAACCACAGTAGGCATTCTCCATACCAAGACAGCCAAGTCAGGAGCCTGAAAAAATCTGAAGGTGGGGGACTTCAGAGGGAACTGAGGTAACAGCAAAGGGGGAAACTGAGGCAGCTACACTGGAGTCGGGCAATCAGGAGTCCAGGTTGTGCATGCAACTGGTTGTAATATGGATGTTTCCATCTTAAGACTGCTTAAGGAATGGAAACAAACCACTAGGTCTGTTAGTATAAAACACACTGATCTGCAACAGCATCTCCTTCTTGGTTGAATCTGGGCTAGCAAAACAAGAAAACCACCTGGTCTTCCTTGTACTGAGCATCACTCTGCAGACTTTGCAAACTCTGGATTTGTTAGCCCTTTCCAAGTCAATCCTTGATAGGCAAAAAAGGAGGTGCTCAATTATATCAGCACGACTGCAACTCTGAAGAATAAAAGCAGACAGAATTCATACAAGTCGAGGAACCTGAACTCCCACTCCCTGTTGAATAGCGTAGCTAGGTTAACTCCTGTGGCCACTGTTAGGTGCAGTGCAAGCATGCCCAGTGCGCACACATGTCTCTGCGAGACCTGAGGACGTACACAGGATGGTCCCCCACAAGCAATGCAACCATGAATCAGCAAAAGCTTATTTTTCAGGTTCTATCACCATGGTAGGACAGGTTAAGAGGCAGAGCCAATATAACTGTAGGAATCAGGTTAGTACTGCTCTGGGAGACAATTGTTAAACCTGAACTAATTTTTGCCCTGGTAGCAGAAGCCCCACAAACCCTTAGGTTGGCACAGCTGAAGGAGTATGTGGAACATACTAAATCCTTAAAACCAGCTTTACTGCTGAGCCTTACACTGTGAAGTCACAGCTGCAGACACTTGACAATAAGTTAAACGCAAGTTCCTCAGATTTCAGAAAGCCTTAAGAACCACCTATAATAAATCCTCGCTGCTGTTTCACAGCCTTCTGTTTTGTCTAACAGCCTGTCAGCCACAGTACCTCTGTGAGTGGAGAAAAGCGTTCTACTGGTTTTTCTGAGCTTGGGGATTTCTTTTCTTCCACACCAGGGGCAGAAGACTTTCTTGGTAGAACAGGTGCCAGATGTAATTGGAATGACATCCCTTCTGGGATTTCAGCTCCATACTGTCTCTGTGAGACAAAAGGACATGAAGTTAGCAAGTAAGCACAGATTTGTTTGCTAGGAGATAGTGGAGGAAATCTTGCTCGTGTATCAAACTGGAAGGGTTTCTGTACACAGGTCCAACCAGCAAACTCCAAAGCTACCTTTTACTGATGGCTGCATTCTAACTGTGCACCGATGTAGTGCTGCACTCAAAACTAAGTGGAGGCAAGAGAGGCAGAAAGTTAGTTTGGCTTGGACTAGCATTAAGAACCCCAGGAAAGCCTCCACATGTAAGTATCAAGTAGAGATTGAAATTAGTATTTCTGATTTCCATGATTAAAACTTTCTTTTTGATCTCAATCCTGACCAGAGATGAAAGTCAAAGAGATGTACGTCCCATCTCACAAAACAAGAGAAGACTAAAGATGCCGCAGTCCAGCTCTGCAGGTCAGCTAAGTCTGTGCACTAAAGACTTTGAAGGTACACCCACACGTTAAAGGGGAAGAATAAAAATAGTCCAGTATCGTGTGCTCGTAATAGCCCAGAAACAAAATTAATCGCAGCAGGAAACCCTCTGTGATAGTGCTACCCATCAAATAATGCTCTGCTTTCCCTGGGAAAAACAATTGGGACACATATATTGTCGAGTAAGTAATGTATTTAAGCGACGAGCACATAGATTTCTGATCACAAATAGCGATATTTTCCTAAAAAGGGGAGTAATGAGTAACACAAGCTTACCCCTGCAGCAGCTTGCTTCACTGGCCTTCCTTGTTCATGAGAGGTTTCTGCTGGTGTGTAGTATCTGAGAGGAGAGGGAGAGAGAACGGGAGAGGGAGGGGTGAGCTGTATATGCATACGATCCCATGTAAGCCTCAAGAATTCACCTTCTGGATGAGAAATGCTTTTTTGAGGCTGACTCTGACTAGAGCCTTGGTTGCATGCGTCAACATGTGACATCGTCTCAGCTTCCAGCACCATTCTTTTGTAGCAGCAAGACTGAGATAGAATGAAGAGCTGGAAGAAAGTTTGCAAAGCTCCCATCTACACGTGTAAGACTCCTTGTGTTTCTCTTTACCCCTTTCATTATTTGGAAAACAGGGAAGCCTCCAGTGTTTCCTCTACCAAGTGCTTTGAGATCTACTGGTGATAAATATTGCAAGCTAGGTGTTATACTGCAAGGTATAACACGAACATCTGCAACTACACTCGCATCCAAATATAGTTAGCTTACGGAAACTAAGACCAGCACATTGAATTAAAAATGGGACAGCTAGAGGATGTTTACTTGCTTTCTCTAGGCTCGTCAAGAGAGTGACTATCGCCATTTGGAGAGGATTATTGTTAAAACCACACAGACTCTGAAGAGCAAACAAATATACAGACATTAAAGTTGTCCCTTCTTCTAAAACAAGAATTGGCATTGTCCCCAAAGATCCCCTTTTTCAGGAGGGAGACCACAACAGACTCTCACAGTATCCTACGCTCACTGTGCTTTAAAGGCACAATGGTAAGAGTAGCCGTCACAAGCCTTGTCAAATGACCAGTTTGTAGCTAAATCCGCAAAAAAAAGGCAAGAAAATATTTATTGGAACCTGTCATACTCTATCAGTTATTTTATTTCCTTTTCTCCCCTCGAGCTTAGGGGAACCAGTTACAATTTAAGCATGGGAACAGTGCTGCACAGCTATATATAGCACTAGTGTTTAAAGTGGGGACAGAGTTAGCTAAAAAACAGGACTGCCACAACTGAATCTCTCTCTGGCTCTCATCTGTGCTTTCTCCTCATTTGAGGGCAGGTCACTGCAGAAAGATGTATGTACTAGACTGCCACACAAAATCTCTCCCTGTAGCTGCTCTTACTGCAATCAAAAACCTGTTTCCCTCAACGACTCAAAGCCATCTGAACTCATAGTCCCGCCAGCTCTGCCAGCCAATACAAACAAGTCCACCGGCCTCCCAAACAGGCAAACAACCCAACTGCACTCTTCCTTTTCAGTCTCGTATTCAAACCCAAGGCATCCTCTAAGTCACGAAAGCTGCCTCAGTCCCACCAGGCCTTACAAGCTCTCTAATCCTTATGCTTAGGATCCTAGCTTCAGAGCGAAAGAAATTAAATGTCAGCTCATGTATGGCTTGGCAGAAAGACACTCGCAAGCAAAAAGGGATTCTGCAAATCCAAGGACAACTTTGTACGGCCACCACTCTCACCCTCGCTGGCTTTCTTTTCCACAGCAAAGGGCCCACACCAGCACAATCCTGTTTGTCACATGGCACAGCTCTAGCATGGGAGCTGTGTTTGAGAGGCAACTGGCTTGCGAGCAATGGCAGAGCCACAAGCTAGCTACCCCTCTTCTGCAGCACTGAGATGATTTGTCTTCTTCTGGACACCACTGGAGGCTGAAGGAGACATGCAAACAGAGCCAAAAGAAACAAGAACCATGATTAAAAGAGACTCTACCTGATCATATCACCTCTCTGAGACCACTGTGGGCTGCAGACATCCACACATCTGATACCTGCACAGAAAAGCAGAAATGACAAGAAGTCAATTTGCAATTACCATCAATCAGATGTACATAGCTCTCGCTTTCCGGGTGATAAATTAAAAAAACCCCAATCTTTTTAATGACAACTATGTGGTTAGGAAGTTCAAACTCTGGCAAACAGTTTGAACTTTGAATATCACGGGCGAGTGTGTGAGAGCTGAAGCAGGGCATTTATTAAGTTTTAAATCCTAGACTGCACACTTGACTAAACGAGTGATTTTTGCAAACCCAGATGCTCCTCCAGGCTCAGAAGAATAGCTCGTCGTCTTCCACGACAAAACAAGCTTTCCCCAAATGCTCAGAACTAATTTCAAACCCCATATGATTGCATAATCAAGCCACAGATAAATAATTTTTCATCAGTACTTCTTTTGATGTGAGTAATGAACAGGGAAAGAAGGACTGGGACAATATTAAATGTATACACATGAACACATGGTATCATAACACACCGCTGGTACAGAAGAGAACAGCTTGTCAGCAAACCAGCTTAACTACCCACTCTGCAGAAACAACTAAGGTCACCTTCAGTAGTTATATAACTTCAATTCACTAAAGATGATCTACAAAAGAAACTTAACTTGATACCAAGAGTGGTACTGGGCAGTTAGCTACTTGGTTTCAAAGCTCTGTTATTATAGAAATAGTCATATATAGCATTAAAAAAGGATTAAAGAGTAACACGTAACCACAACTCTGAGTTAAGCAAGGGGAATCTAAGGGTGCACAGTAGTGTATCACTCTCCACCAGTACAGACAGTTAGGTCTGCAGCTGCAGACACCACTGGTACAGTCCTGTCTCTCAAGTACAATTTTAAACAAACTGTCACTTCAACAAAATCCTTACAAATCCAGCATAGTTTTAGGAAGGTGAAATTAGCTATGCTTTGGGGAAGGTGTTCCCCCTTCTTTTTTCTCCCCCCTTTCTTTCCAGAGAGAGCTCGTTTCATTCTAAGAGCTGACACAAATTAGCCAGCATAAACACGCTGGCTGATTTAGATTTCCTTATAGACACAGATTAATGATACACTAGCACAGACAAATCTTTTTTGCATAATCTCTACCTTTGAGACCTTAAAGAAATGCCCTATTTTGATTTGAAGTCTACCTACAAAATAGAGCAGATATGAATCACAGGGATACTCACCAGTTTTTAGTGTCATACATGGATAGACATCGCCGTATTTTTGTTCTCCCAGGGGACTCACAGTCATCATTGGTTCCTTGGAGTAGGCCTGAACACTTTGGTGCAGCAAAAGATAACAGAGAAGAATCACAGTTTTTATATGCATGGCATTTGTTATCAGTGCATCCCAATTCACTAGAAATTATGCAGTTTATTTGTACACAACTGTCTACATTAGAGTTGGAAGCCATAATTAAAGCAACAGCAATATGTAAAGTAAAATTAGGCTGTTGAATCCCTTGACAGAAATATCCTGTCCACTGCACTGGTTTCATGACAAAATGCAAAGGGCATTTCCACGAGGAGGCAGTTTACATTCAGAAGCTTGGCTACTTTCAACTCGGGCATCCTGAAGATACAGGAGTCGAGTTTTTCCGTCTCCAGAATTTCAAAAGAGACTAATCAATCAGGAAATTTGATTCCCTTACCTTTTCACCAGCAAGTCAGTGGCTTTTTTGTTTGTTTTTTTTTTTCTTTAAAAAGTATTCATAGAATCATTTGGTTGGAAAATACCTTCAAGATCAAGTCCAACCGTACCTGTCCACCACTAAACCCTGTCCCCAAGCACCTCATCTGCCCAGCTTTCAAATACCCCCAGGGGTGGGGATTCGACCCCTTCCCTGGGCAGCCCCTTCCAGTGCTTGACAGCCTTTTTGGGGAAGAAATTCATATTAATGTCCAACCCAAACCTGCCCTGGCACAACTTTTTTCTTTGCACATCCTACAAATATCCAGATTAATCTGTGGAGACCATTTTACTCTATGGCACAAGACAGGATTCATTACAACCACCCTTGACCACTTCTTTTCAAGCTATTTATTGAAGATTATGCTGACACTAAGAACGCAATGTCCACAACATACATACTTCTGGGACATTTTACTCCAGACCTGCTCTGCTCTGACCTCAGGTGCTACATGCTCATTAGCAGCTGGAGTGCATTAGACACGTTCCACAGGGACACTCTCTGGTTTAGCTTCATCTGAAAGGAATCTGTTTCACACGCTCCGGGTGTGCTCCGAGGTACGAGCCGAACCACAATCACCAACGACTGGGAGATCAGATGCTGAAAGCAGTCCTGACCCACCCTAAAATGCTATTGCCACTGCACCGAAAATTACACGAGATGCTCTTTTCCATATCGTTTTCTTGCACCAGAATATTTAAACATGATAACACTGTTCTAAAGTCGCACGTTTACGTGTTTTCTAGCCATAAACCACTGAGTGGAGACGGGGATTTTTTCAAGCCTTGGTGATAAGCCATGTTTCAGAGCATTTGAGGGAAACTGCAAGAAAGTATGGCATTTTCTACCATCTGACTATGTAGAAAGGCGTGCTGGAACTTCAGCACCATCTTAGCGTCAGTATTTTACAATAATTAGGCCCCTTCTGGACAGCTTTCAAGAGTAATTATTCCACTAAGATAATGGCTTCTATTATTTTTGTGGTTTTTACCTGTGTAGTTAACTTTGTGCAATCTCTTGACACAGTTATAAGGTACCAAATATATTAATCGCTGGTAATACATGAGTCAGAATTACACACAAGTTCCCCTTCGCAGGGTGCTTTAGGAACTGGAATTCTACACACGAGTGGGATTTTGTCAATTTAGCAGACTGCAAAGAGAAAACTTGCTATAATTTGTGCGAGAAGGACTGAGGGAGGTGGCAAGGAGCAGAGAAAATTCTGGTGTTCCCTGTGTTTACCTTAAGATTTGCATTCTCAGATAACACAGGATTCCTGACCAAGGAAAAACTCATCAATTGCAAACAAGAGGAAGGTAAACTCTTTTAAATGGTGCTACAGAAGAACCAGTGCTGTCAATTTTTATACCAGAAATTACACTGCCAGCACTAGAACGAGATGCTACCTTCCTTAACCCAGAGACAAGCAAGGAATATCAGAGAGAGAAATACATCCGTATCAGCAAAGGAATTGTCACCTTTAGAATATACATTCAGTGAGCGTGCATGTGTCATTGCAGGGAGCTGAAGAGGGGTGTCAGTCTTTTCAAAATTAGTTTGTCCCAACACCTGCCCTGGGACACTGCCCAAAACCCTGAGAGTAGGAAAGATTAATTCCCCTCCATGCACTACAGCTACAAAGTTACCACCAAAAAGTTAATGGTTATTTTTCATATAATTACTTGTAGAAGCTTGGCGGCTGTGGATTAGGGCGGCTTCTGGGATATTTTTCCTTTACTAGTTCCAAGAGCTGCTTGTATTTCTCCTTTTCTCCTCGCTTAACATCCTAGCAGAACGGAGGGAAAAACCAAACTGATTAGAACCACTGCAGATGAAGCAAACATTTGTAATCTGGATATAGAGCAGACTGCACAGGCCATTCCCAAAATACTGACATGTTATTCAAGTTTACTTGAGCAGGAATTCCCACACCTTAATTTTGTGTTAGCCCTACTTTAGGAACTTGTGTCCCGCTATAAACCTCAGAATTCCTTTTGTAACCGTTCCCTCAAATGGGGGCCCATCCTCTGCAGCTGTGGTCTGCACCTCCTGCATAATAATTCAGGCTAATATGCATTCCTGTCAATATACGTAACGACTGGGTGCTCTGAGTCCCCAGGGTATCTTAATCATACGCCACAGCTTGCCAAGGCCTGCTTCTCCAGTACTTCGGTGTTAAGTTTTTCTCCCATGTAAACTAGGTTTATCAGGAATTTTCCAAGAGTTGCTTCAGAAATTGGAAGGAAAGGACAGGGGGAAACCTCTCATAGTCGCATAGAGAAGGATTAGAAGCAACTCAGTGGGTTTTTTTTTGTCTACATTATCCTTTTAAAGCTGCTGTGTCAAGATCATAGTTGGCTAAAGACAAAATAGTGAAATAACCCTGCAACAAATACACACCTTCGTGACAAGGCAGTACAGCTCCTCTTACAAGTGAAACTGTCTGGAGGGTCCTCCCCCAGTACACCATTTCCACAAAAAGGGCTTAAAATTCAATCTTTTGGCAAGAAAGCACCGCTCTGTTCCAAGACTTGATGCACGTAAAGGCAAATAAACCGCTGCACACTGCTTTCCCAGCAGCATTCCTTCACTTCATTAACTACACCCATTTATGCTGTTACAAACTGCCACTTCGGCATTTGCATACAGGTTGGTTATAACTGCTAAGCTGTTTCATTTCAGAAAACACCTTTCTCACCCGGCGTACCTCTTCAGCAGTACAGAACAGCCTCCCCATTTTGCCGACTTCTGAAGTCGTGGATTCTGGCACACTGCGCTCCTTAATAGGTGGCCTCAGTGTTAAGATGCCATCTGGAGCAGGTTTGACGTGGCATTTGGTGTTCCTGCTCGTGCTAAAAACATCAACAGCAAAAAAAATATATCAAGAGAACATTCAAAATATGCCCCTCCTGATTCAAGCTCCTCCATCAACTATTTTGTAAAGCATGTACACTGATGATGATGATGGAGATAGACACAAGATGTTTATGACTTTCAGATCAAGACCTACTGTCTTCAACTGGCTAACAGGAAAGTACAGAGAAGCAGAAGTGAAAATCAGAATGACCACCTTGATTATACACTGCTGTTCGAGCTGCACATCACAGCTGCTCTCAGAGGGACATGTTATATCCACAGCAGCCCAAGCCCTGAGTCAATACAGAAGCCTGAAGAACCAGAATTCCTCACAGAATTGTTCTGGCAGAGATCTCTGCAGATCACCTGGTGCAAACCCCTGCTCAAGCAGGGTCACCCACAGCAGGTTGCCCGGGATTGCATCCAGTTGAGTTTTCAAACATCTCCAAGGATGGAGGCTCCACAACCTCTCTAGGCAACCTGTGCCAGTATCTGACCACCCTCAGAGTAAAAAAGCATTTCCTGATGTTCAGATGGAATTTTCTGGTTTTCAGTTTGCGCCCATTGCCTCTTGTCCTGCCAGTGGGCACCACTGAGAAGAGTCTGGCTCCCTCCGCTTCCCTTCAGATGTTTATACACATTTAGATCCCTCTGAGCCTTCTCTTCTCCAGGCTGAACAGTCCCAGCTCACTGGGACACACTCAGCCTCTCCTCATATGAAAGATGCTTCACTCCCTTAAGCATGTCCAGGGCAATTTGCTGGCCTTGCTCCAGTAGGTCCACATCTTCCTTGTGCAGGGGAGCCCAGCACCGGATATAGCACTCCAGAGGCGGCGTGAGTAGAACGAAGGATGTGACCTCCCTTGACCAGCTGGCAACGCTATTCCTAACGCAGCCCAGGGTGCTGTTGGCCTTTGCCATGAGGATATATCACCGGTTCACGATCAGCTTCTTGTCCATCAGGCCCTCCTTCTCTGCAGCCCCCAGCATGTACTGCTGCATGGAGTTGTTCCTCCCTACATGCAGGGTTCTGCATTTCTGCTTGTTGGACTTCATGAACTCTCTGCCTGGTTCTCCAGCCTGTCCAAATCCTTCTGGATGACAGCACACCCATCAGGTGCATCAGCCACTCCTCCCAGTTTTCTATTACCCGTGAACTTGCTGAGGCTGCACCCTGTCCCATCGTCCAGCTCATTAATGAAAATGTTAAACAGTGCTGGCCCCAGTACTGATCCCTGGGCTACACCTCTACTGACTGGCCTCCAAGTGGACTTTGTACCTGTGTTACCGCAGCACCTCCCAGCTGGGGTACACAGATCAATCCCATTTTGAGACTGGAAGGCAAACAGTAGCATCAAATCACACCATGGCCCATTCCCCTCCTTCTTCCAGCTACATCTGATGCTGAGGTAAGCATACAAACAGTGCCGCAGCATCCCCCAAACAAGAATTTAAAACAAATTCAATGTAAAGGCTAGTCCTTTTATGAAATCGGGAACTATTTTACGCCAAACATCATGGAGGTTTTTCTGAGATAAGGTTGTTGGGGATTTTGGTTTTTGTTTTTTTGTTTGAGTTTTTTTAAAACAACAACTTATTTTGTCCTGTCAACTATTTAGGACCTTTTCACATGCATTCCCGGTCTCAACCTCTTCTCAAGCTCAACACTTCCTCCTGCCACAGACCTTTAATCTTTATCTGATCTCCTGTGTCTATGAACTATCTGGATTTAAAGAAAAAAGTTTAAAATTGGTTGGGGGTGGAAAAAGAGCAGCTGGAAACCTCCCTTAGTATAGCAGCCCGGAGGAGTTCCAGAATAGCTCGGAAAAATATTGCTATGTGGACACAAATCCAAATGTTGGACAACAGAGAGAAAGTGGAAGGAAGAGAGTGAAAGACACCAAACCTTTCAGAGAAGAAGTCAAAGAAAATGAAAGGATTTTTACCTCAGACATGGAATTGTCTTGTGAGAAAGGGATAGTGTTTCCTTACTCAGGCAAGTACTGGTTCCACAAGGCATTTTATCTACGAGAGAAGAGCATAAGCCATCAGTAACTATAAAAGGACTCAGTTGAGTTTTATGAGTTGACAGATCCAGAAGCAACACAAGGATGCAGGGAAGAAAAAGAGTTCACACTCAAATATTCCTAGATGCTACTTGGATATTGTGCCTGCAATAGTCCATACATAAGCCTACAGGTAGAGCTGCACAGTACACAAGGTAGGGTGAAAAAGAAACGAGTTAATAACTCGACGTCAGCCTTACCAATTTGTAGCATTTCTGTTTCTATTGCAGAACCTGTCGGTCTTTCAGACGAAGGGTCAGAAGAAGTGTACTGAGTCTTAAAGAAAAACAAAAGAAGTGCCAACGTGAGTACAACCTGAATGTGAATCCAAGAAAATATAAACTTCCTGAAATTTAGTCAGCTCTGTTACAACTTGGGGATCATGATTTGCTGGTTCAGGTTGTAGCAGAGTGCAAATCTTTGCAGGATCTCTGACAAGTACACTTGAATTTTTTAATACAAGTTCTCATACATGTAGGGATTAAAACAACTCAAGCTTGTCACTGAGTTCTCCTCAGTCAGCTCCTAAACGTTCCAAAGTGTGACAGTTTAGCCCTTGAAAAATATATTTTATACAAATAAGAGTGAATGACTCTCTCAGGAAGGAATAATTAGACCATGACAGTTTCTTATTCCTCTTATCCTATGGGGCAATAAGAAAAATAACACTACACCTTTGAAACAAACTACAGAGCCAAGCAGTTATGACTCATTTTTACAGAGCCAAAGTCCTACAGGAACCCTTTCCTGGACTGGTGGATAACGAACCTAGCAGGAAGAGGCTTATCCAGAGGAAGCATGCAGTTTTTCTTGTACTGTAATGTATTTTGACACCCCAACTACAAGCTTGAGAGCAGCAGTTTGCAAACACACTAAAACTATACAATTGAACAGTTGTGAAGTATCTGGAAGAAAACAAACATTTAGCTCCTTCCCCAGCTGCAAGGGCTAGAGCAGAGCATGCAAACTTGAGTAAGGCAAACCCAGCACACAAGAGCTGCCTGCTATAAAAGAAGAACCTACTGCTCTACAGGCTCAGAGCAGGCCCAACTTCAAGATGCATTAGGGAGAGCCGCTTCCTCTTTCATCTTGCACAGATTCTACCTGCTTTCAAAATCCTTGCTAACCTTTTTTGCAGACTCCGTGACTGGAGCAGCATTTCTGCCTGAAGCCTTCCGGCGTGTTGCCTTGGCTGGCAACTTCACTGCAGCAGAAACTTCTTCAACTTTCTCTTTACGCTCAGAGGTGGCGTATTCTAAAAAACAAAGACAGGCCGTATAAGAACATGATTTAAAAGTGGATTAGGATTTCTATTTGCATTAAAGCCCATCTCCCTAACCCCACCTAAAGCTGTGTAACTCACTTCAAGTTACGTGCCCTTATGCCAACAGCAGTTGGTGGTGATGTTTGTACTAGTTGCCTCACTGCACAGTCCTTCAGCACCAGAGCTCAAAGACTAAACCCATCAGTCTGCCAGCCAGATCTGCAAAACCACCCTGCTTTGGGGAAATATTCCATTTCTGGCAAAGCAGCACAGGGTACAATTTATCCTCCTCATCCCCTCCGCACATGCACGTACACTTTGCAGTTTATTACGTGCCACTCTTGTCCAGTTGAGAGAAGCTGTTCACTGCCATCTAGAAACCAAAGCTACCCAAGCCTGTTCTTTCCAGCGTTAAAGCAGCAGAGACATGCAACCCCTCAAACGGTATTTCCAAACATCAACAAGCCAGGGCTGTCTAATAATAAGGGGTTGTGTTAGAGATTAAACCATATTAGACAACAGCATTTGTTTGAAGGGAAGAGAATGGCATTTTAGCAGATGAGGGCATAGCTGGTACCACGTTCTTAGAAGCAGATCTGGCCTACTTACTAGGACGTGGGAATCGTTCCTACCAAGAGTTGGTCACATTGCTAAAAGGAGGAGGGATAGGGGAGCAAGAGATCAATTTGACATTTTTTCAACAGTCTTATGCTCTTGAACCTGAAAAGCACACTAACAGTTCAGCAGCCCCTACCATTAAATAAGGAGCAGCACCGTTTGCCATGCAGTAACTAGGAAGCTCCATGTCTCCCTGTAGAACTTGTGCTAGGAAATGTCATACAGCCAGAGCATCATTTCTGCCTCTTTATCAGCAAAGACGGAAAAGGGGAAACATCCATCTCAAATCATGACCAATGCAGCTGGCACCCAGAGGCACCAACATGGCTATGGGCAGCTGCATAATTTTGTCCTTAAACACTTTGCGGAGGGGGTACCAGAGAAAGCCTCACCAAAGAGGGCACTCCTCTACCCTGCTCTTCTCTGCCATGCCTAGCCTCTGCTGCATCTCCACCCTTCTTCACTCATCCTTCCTCCATCTTGTCAAAACGCACATGCCAGAATTTTCAGGTTCAGACTAAACTGACTCTTTTGGTTTTTCTCAGCTTCCCTCCCCCCTCACCCAAACCCACCAGCTCACAGAAATACCATTTTTTCTCTGCCTGCCATCAGTTTAAACTTCCCTTCCGTCACATCCCAGATTCTAAGTGATTTCTCCTGACATATGGGTATTTTGAACTGACAGAGGTACATTGTGAATACAGATACAGCTTCGATTTAAAATGCTATTTCTGCCAACATGCATGGGCTCAACACCAGAGAGACCTGGGATACATCTCCTGCTGGCAGTAGAAGTAATGCACCCTGCCACAGTCACCACAGATAGCAGCATATGCAGGGCTAAGCCCTAGGAGACACCCTCAGGCCATGGGGCTACACGGATGGCCACAAGGAACGAACAGCTTGAAAAGCCACAGTTTCAGTAATAATGCTGAAGTACAAAAGCCAGAATTTTCCAAGGTACACAAAACCTAAGAAAAATCAGGTGTATTAAATACTTGTGTAACATGCAATACCTGGTTTTTGCTTTTTGCGTTGAGTCTGGTCAGGATCTTCCACAGGTGGCCGAATGCTGAGGAAAGAACACACAGAACAGTGTTTTGCCACCACAGGTAAGCTTCTACCAGGCTGACTTCCCTTTGCAGGGCCCAAACTTCCAAAGGTAGTTTCCATACCCCAAAGGTCTCCCCATCCAAGCACCCTGGGATCATCTCAGACAGACACACACCCAACCGCCACTGCTGAGCATCTCATCAACATCCCGGACCACTCACGGAGTGCTAATTATCCCACTAAAGCATCTTAGGCCTCTTTTTCTCCCTCTGTTAACGCTTCCTGTTTTACGTTTATTGCCATCACCAAAAAATCGCTTAAGTTAATACGTAAAGTCTTCCTCTTTCCTCAAGGGAAGAAGCATACCAGAGATTACCAAGGCATCTAAGTTCACAAGTCACCACACCAAGTTGCAAAGAAAAGGCTAAGTAGGACAGGAAATAAAAGGTGGGAAAGCAACTCATGCATACACCCACTTAAATAACTTACTGCTAAATCAGTGCTTGTGAACTAGTTCTTGAAATAATTCTTAGCTGCACCCTTTCTTACGAAGCATAAATCCAAGTAACAGTGATAAAATCCAGTAAATATTTTTACTTTGGGAACAGGGCGCAAAGGTTGCTCCTAGGTTTTGTTTTTTTTTTTTCCTATTTGCCTCCAAAAATGCCATGACAGATGGCAAGGATTCTTTAAAGAATTCCTTGGGCTTCCTTACACAAAATAATTTCTTTTAAACTGTGATGCTCCCAAACCCTGCTGGTATCATTGTTTCTGGGCTATCTTCTGTCCGTATCAGGAACACAAAAAGTGCCCAGTATCCTTAACGGCACCTTTCATACAATATAAAGAATATTTGCTATTACTGTGCTATTAAAGTCAGGCAGAAAATATTGGAGGGTAAGTGTTAAAGGCAAATGCATTCCTATAAAAATGCATTCTTACTCAGTATATTTGATATTTCTGAAGGTAAAACTGAAGAAGACAAAATATTTGTACACTCCTGCTCAATTTTTAGCAAGAGCTAACTAATTCTGAGCTGCTCTTCTGTGAAAACTTTCCAGCATCGGTTTTCTGCAGGGCTACAGCACAACTCAACCTCCTCAAGGCTATGTTCTGAGACAAGCACAGTTTAAATACCTGACTGTGGTTACAACTGCTTGTGAACAGAAGCGCCTCTTTCTGAAGCTTTAGCAGAGCACCCAACACCTGCGAGAGCGTTGTTTTATCCTTTTTTACTTTACGAACCACTTGGAGGTTCAGAATTAGTTTGATGGCAAGAAAAGATGACTTCTCTCTTGGTAATTCAGAAATAAATCAGGAAATCTTTGACGTTCTGAAGTAGGCATGGCGAGGGAAGGCAGATGGGCAAAGGGCGAGGAGAAAACCAAATCTGTGCTTAGCTACCTCTGTCTCTGACGGGAATACACAACCTCGTGAGAAGATTAAACTGTCACTGCAATTGGGGTTTTGCCAAGGGCCTGGGAGAAACTGGTAAGCACATAGGGTGTTGAGTAATACTTGAACCACACTGAAAAAAAATGGGCCAGGAAATAGAAGCAATCTGAGACTGCTCTCCAGGTAAAGATGTGTTCATGCCCTTCTCCATGCTCTAGAGAAGACAGCGCCTATTTACACCCAGCATTTTACTTGCCTCCTTAGTAACTACAGGAAAAAAGATAAGGTATTAGGAAAATGCAGTAACTCTGGATGCACCCATATAAGCTCAGGCCTTCTTCTTTTCAAAACTCCTGCCCCACCAGTGTTGAGGACAGTTCATTAAGATCTATAATTTAAATTCATAAAAAAATTAAGTTTTCACAGGTTAACCCCCCCCCCCAAAAATCACACACTGTGCTTCGGTGGTGTGGTACAAGAGCAGCTAATGCTTATCTACTTTCCCCATCACCACCCACGCCCATAATTTTTCATCTTTTTACCATGGGAAAGTCTCAAGTGGCAGAAATAACAACCACCCTGTGGTTTAGATTTCCTTGAAGAGATTCACACAGTGGAGCCAGGAGCATCTTTGCCATTTTACAGCCGATCTCAGAAAGCACGGCTTCTGAAGCCAGCTAACATGGTTTCACTCAAATCTCACCCTCATTGCTTCGCCTGTCATTCCCAGTCATCTCTTAGCAAAACCGGGTCTCCTGGTCAGGCCGTGACACGACAGCCTGCAGCATCTACAAAGGCGCGTTCTTCAGTCTGGGGTTGTGCTCCGCACAGCGGCTGCGAACAGCTACTTGTGCAACAACCGGCTCCTCCTAGAAGACGTTTGCTTTTCCCATTCACTCTGGAACATGAGACACTATGCAGAGCCTTCCTGGAGCAACGGTTTCTCCTGGACGGAGCGACCACACTCCCCAAAATGTGGCATGTGATCCATACATTCCTTCTCTTCAGAGAGACAGAAGCCAACAGGCGTGGGGATGGCTTAGCCATCTGTCAGTGGGAGCTCTGGGGCACCGGGGATGGTTAATGCCTGGGAAAGCATCCCCCTTTCTTCCCCTCCAGGTCCACACCATATCCCCATGCTGTTTCCTCCATCCAGTACATCCCTATATGTAGATACACTGCTCTCCGCTCCTCCAGCACACGTATTCCAAGTCTCCACCCCTTTTCTTCCCTTGTCAACCCCCCTCACTGTGCAGATGGAAAGCGAAGGAGAGGGCGGGCTTGCCAAGGGATTTATCGGGTACATCTGGAACCCGCAATCACCTCGGCATCACACGTGAACAACCGGGACCGTGGGCCCAGGGTGACCCGACAGCGGCGGGAGCCATGGCCAACAGCCGGGCCAGAAGGAGGAGCGCAGCCTGCTACGCTTCACCCGCTCCCCAGCCGAAGCGGGAAAGGGCGGCACGGATCCCCCCGGGGGCTCAGCACCAGCCCCACCGCCCGGGAGGGAGGGGGGGTCTGGGCGGGCAGAAGGGCCGAGCCCAGCCCAGGGGCGGGCAGCCGGAGCGAGGGGAACCCCGGGGCGAGACACCGCACCGCACCCGAGCTCACGGTGCAACAGAGCGACTAACGCCGCGCCCGCCCTCGGCTCGAACGCCGCGGGCCGAGGCGAGGCGGCTGAAGAGCCGGGCTCCCGCTCCCGACAATCGGCCCCTGGGGGTCCCGCGGGGCCCGCCCCGGGAGGCTGCAGGGGCTGGTGGCAGGGCGAGGCCCTCGGAGCGGCCGTGAGGCGGCGGGGCGGCTCGCTGACCTGGGGGGCGGCCTCTTGCGCGGCGGCGGGGCCGGGGACGGCGCGGGGCGGCGGGCGGCGGCGAGGAGGGCGCCGAGGGCCCCCAGCAGCCATTGGTACATAGGCCCCAGCCGCCCGCGGCGGAAGTGCGCCCATCGCGCGCGACTCCCGCGCGGGCGCGCAGAGCCACCTCCCCATTGGCTCCCTCCACCGTCGGTCTGGGGACCGCCCCCCCCGTGTTGGGGGCGGGGCAAGGCGCGCGCGCATGCGCACTGGCATCTTTCCGTTGCTTGCTTGGGGTGGCCGTTAACGGCCGGGGCGCTCCGCCCCGCTCCCCGCTCCCCTCTCCCTGCTCAGCGCACCCTTCAGCGCACCCCGAGCCCTGCCCCGCCGGCGGGGAGAGGTCAGCCGCCCCCCGCGGAGGAGCCTCGTCTCGCCCCGGGCAGCCCGGAGAGGCCTTTCTGCCTCCCGGGACACTGAGGCAGGCGGGACGCCGGCCGCTGCCCGCCCCTTCCTGCGGCCTGTCCCTGCTGGCATTGAGGAAGCGCAAAACCCCGGGCTTACCCTGCCCTGATCAGTTTAAGCCGCGGGCGCTTAGCGCACCGCTTGGACGCACCCGGCCCGGTCGCCGGCTGGGCCATGACTGAGGGGCTCTGGGTACGTCCGGCGTTCTACCATTGTGACTCGGGCCGTGATGCAGCCGCGGCCCAACCGCCCGCTGCGGCAGGCGACTCCGCCGGGCCCCCTGCCTCGGGGGCTGCCCGCCGAGCTTCTCCGTCGACTTGGGTTTGGGCTGGCTGCTCGGGGAACCCATCACCCTGCCCCCCTGCGACCAGGGCTTTTTAACACGGTGCTTCCCACTCATTAATCAGCGGTCACCTCCGGGCTGGAGGAAATCAGCAGGGGAAGCTGCAGGTGATGCTGCAGCCACGTCCTGGAGAGACTTTTCTGCCTGAGGAGTGAAAATGCTTTTTTAAGTCTAAGGAAGGCAAAGAAGGAAGCCGCGGAGCAACATGGCCAGACAAACGCACTGGGGGCAGGAACATGGCTCTTTGGGGCAGCCCTTGTGGCAGGAGGTCCCGCTGAGCCTTCCACGCTGAGCCTGTGGGGAGTCTTGAGTGACAGTGGTGGTGTCTGGTTTAATTAAAATGACCTTCCTCGTTACTCTAGGAACTTAATTACGACTCCGCTTACACTTCAGGGCTTTGGCTAAGGAAGATGCCTGAGACCTGGATGCAGAACTGGGATGCGGCAGGACCCAGGCCGCAAGTGGGGCTGGGCAGGAGGCGGAAGCAGCCCGGCAGAGGGCACGGCAGCCCTGTGCAGGGCCTGCAGCATGGAGATGCTGCTTCAGTTCGGTTTCTCCATTTGTCTCCTCTCCCCATCCCGCATGTTTTAGCTGAATCCTGCAGCTGAGAGCTGGAGGGGGCGCAGGGTGCTTGGTCAAAATTCCTGCATCAGGAAAGACATGAGGTTTTTCTTGGTTTAGCTCTGCAAAGCCAAGACTCATCTGCAACGCTCTGGCCATTCCTGTCCGTGGCTAAATCTGCGGAGAGAAAGCAAAAGTGCTAAGTCCACCAGACAATATCCTACAAAGGAAAGGAGGAAGGATGGTTTTTTTGGGGAAGGGGTCTTCCCTGCCCGCACGGCAGACACGGCACATGTGAGGCTTGTACAGGCACTGTGCTGGGAGCAGGGACAGTGCTGAGCCTTCTCTCCTACCCTGGGACACCCCACCCCGAGTGCAGGCATGGACCCAACCCCGGGGGCTGCTGCAACATCCATGTCCCCTGCCCTGCTGATGTTTCCTCCACCGTGCGGTATAACCCACCGCAGAAATCTTAGGGTTCAGATAAAAATAGGGGAAATCTTCTCATGAATTGCGTTTGCTATTTTAAACAAGCTCCTCTGTGCCTCCCGATAACGCCGCTTCCTTATCCTCTCCAGGACAGCGTAAGGACAGTGATTTTAATGCTGTTAAACAATTTTAAAGTGTGTGAGTGGCTTTGCGTGTGCTGGAGAGGTACCTGGCTGTGACAGCAGTGTCAGTGCGACAGCAGTGTCAGTGCGACCGCGGTGCCCACCCAATGCCTGCCGCAGCCTGAAGGTTTTGTCCCAGGTGTGTGAGGACGGTTAAATGTGGAGTTACAGGATCTGATCCTTTTTTACATGGTGGTTGGTACAAAGGCTGTTGTGATCTCTAAAACATCAATAAGCAAATAAATAACGAAGTTAGGATTTCATTAAATTAATGCCACCAGGCTGAGAATCTTTGGGGGTGTTTTGTCACACTTTACATGAAATGCTTTTTTTTTTATTATTTTAATTTTAATCTCTCTCATACATGCCAAAAATTTACTTTTTTTTCCTAAAGGAAAATAAAACAATAGCTGGATGTGCAAGCGGCTGTATGTTGTAACTCCTTGCATGTCTTTGCAGTGCAGTTTTACATTGGTTACATTTCACAAGCCCTGTAATTTATGTAGCTGATGGTTAACTTCATGACTTAATTCCTTACTATGCCTTTGAGCTTCGTGCTCAGCGCATTGATGTGTAATGACTCAAAATGATGGCATTTGGTGCATGTAAGCCTAGAATCCTCTTACTGGCCATTTAAATACCTGTGGATTACCTGGATCCCAGCTCTGATGTGATAGTGAGCACAGAGAATTTCAGAACCTGGCCTCATTAATTGTGCATTACCCAAAGTCTCTACCTTTAGAGCGGGTTCGATGTGAAAGCGTTTCAGTGTGAAAATTCGCGTACCTGGATGCTGAAGCAGTGCATTTCAAATTAGCATGAGTATAGGATTTTCATGGCCTGGGGGCTACAGGGGCGGCTTCTGTGAGAAGCTGCCAGAAGCTTCCCCCGTGTCTGACAGAGCCAACCTCAGTTGGCTCCAAGGTAGCCCTGGCACTGGCCAAGGCCGAGCCCATCGGCGATGGGGGCAGTGCCTCTGGGATAACATATTTAAGAAGGGGGAAAAAACTCATGTTGTGGAACAGCAGAAAGGAGGGAGAGGATGTGAGTGGAGCAGCCCTGCAGCCGCCCAGGCCAGTGCAGTAGGGGAGGAGGTGCTCCAGGCGCCGGGGCAGAGATTCCCCTGCAGCATATGATGAAGACCACGGTGAGGTCTTCAGAGAGCCAGCAGGGTGCCCTTGTTGCCAAGAAGGCCAATGGCTTCCTGGAGCGCATCAAGAGGGGTGTGGCCAGCAGGGCGAGGGAGGTTCTCCTCCCCCTCTACTCTGCCCTGGTGAGACCCCACCTGGAGCACTGTGTCCAGTTCTGGGCTCCCTGGTTCAAGAAGGATGAGGAGCTGCTGGAGAGAGTCCAGAGGAGGGCTACAAATATGATGAGGGGATTGGAGCATCTCTCCTATGAGGAAAGGCTGAGGGAGCTGGGCTTGTTTAGCCTGGAGAAGAGAAGGCTGAGAGGGGATCTCATCAACACGTACAAATATCTTAAGGGTGGGCGTCACGAGGACGGAGCCAGACTCTTCTCAGTGGTGCCCAGCGCCAGGACAAGGGGCAATGGGCACAAACTGAAGCATGAGAGGTTCCAGTTGAACATGAGGAAGAACTTCTTGACTTGGAGGGTGGCCGAGCCCTGGACCAGGCTGCCCAGGGGGGCTGTGGAGTCTCCTTCTCTGGAGATATTCAACCCCTGCCTGGACGATGTCCTGTGCCCCCTGCTCTGGGTGAGACTGCTTGAGCAGGGGGGTGGGACTGGGTGAGCTCCGGAGGTGCCTTCCAACCACTGCCATCCTGGGATTCTGTGAGGTTTCCCCTGCAGCCCAGGGAGCCCACAGGGGAGCAGATCTCCACCTGCAGCCCAGGGAGGACCCCACACCAGAGCAGGGGGGTGCCCGAAGGAGGCTGTGACCCTGTGGGAAGCCTGTGCTGGAGCAGGCTCCTGCAGGGCCTGTGGCCCCGTGTGGAGAGGAGCCCAGGCTGGGGCAGGTTTGCTGGCAGGGCTGGTGATCCCATGGGGGACCCATGCTGGAGCCATCTGCTACTGAGGGACTGCACTCCGTGTGAAGTAAGGACCCATGCTGGAGCAGTGCGTGGGGGACTGTCTGCCGTGGGGGGACCCCAGGCCGGAGCAGGGGAGGAGCGTGAGGAGTCCTCCCCTGGGGAGGAAGAAGCGGCAGGGACAGCGTGTGATGAACTGACCCCAACCCCCATTCCCCATCCCCCTGTGCCACTGGCGGGGAGGAGGGAGAGAATTTGGGAGTGAAGTTAAGTCCGGGAAGAAGGGAGGGGTGGGAGGAAGGTGTTTTAAGATTCAGTTTTTTATCGTCTCCTACTCTGATTCGATTGGTAACAAATTAAACCAATTTCACCAAGTTGAGTCTGGTTCGCCCATGTCGGTAACTGGCAAAATGAGCTCTCCCTCTCCTTACCTCAACCCACCAACCTTTCGATATATTTTTCTCTCCCCTGTCCTGTTGAAGAGGGGAGCAATGGTGCAGCTTTTGTGGGTGCCTGGCGTCCAGCCAGGGTCACCCCATCACAGTGCGATAGCAAAGTAATTCCACTGAATAATTAATTCTGGGGCTAGAGGAATGATTGGTAATCTTAGGTATGCACCTAATTTTAGGTATATAATGCATAAGGCACTTAATCTGTCATTTAAATCTCTATTTTACATGTGGTCAGGATGATGCCCAGGTGGCACAGCGCTATACCAAAGAGTTGCTTGCCAAAAAGATGTTTTTCCGTTCCCCCCCACTGCTGCACTCTCAGTCTAACACCGAGAGGGCTCATCCCTGCCGTCGCAGGGCTCGAGGCACTGCACCTGAAAAAAGCTGCCGCCGCCTGTGCTTTCACTTACCCCCTACAAATAGGGGCTTGGTGTGTGGGTCTGGGGCTCAGCACTCCCAAACCAGCATGGCGAGTCTCAGCAGTGGGCATTTGCTGATGCTTTCACGTTGCTCACTTGCTAATTCAGGGCAATTCTTTGTTTTGGATATCCATCCCCTAAAATCCACTTCGATTTGTCGCTATAGCTGCCTCAGGACTCACGCCTGCTTAGCTGCTCAGCCCGTTTTGTACAGTCACTCTCTACCAAGTGGGATCGCATATGACAGCAGCAGCGGTTGGAAAAAACAGCTTAAATTTCACCCCGGCTAGCTCTGAGGCTGCAACCTGCTCCCTCTTTTCCCCGCCCCAGTTCGACAGGGTTCTGTGTTACAATGCGGCGCCTGTAGTTAAGGTGCATTTATAAATACTGCTTCGCATCGGTTGCATTTTTCCTTCCCTGTAATTTACATAGCTGAAGGTGAAGTTCACGGCTTCGCCGTGTGTTATCCCTTTCAGTTTCCTGCTCGGGATGGGAATAGCTCGAAGCACACCTCTGCTCGGCAGCCCATTTAAGCCGGTGTTTGCAGTGCAGCGTATTTCACCCCAGTGCCTGCGTCTCCGGCGTGGTGCACAGGCGAATGCGGTGCCTAACAGCGCGTGGTGGAAGCGATGGTGACTTCCCTTTAAGGACCTTGCGGCTCGTCCCTGCTTCCCACCCTTAAAACAGCCACTCCAGGCTGACTCCATCTCATGCCCAAGCATTGGTCTGGGCAGTCTTACTCAGGGTGTACAATTGCAGAACTCAGCTTCTGAGTGAGCTGAGAAGGGCAGATCAGAATTTATCCCTGGCTTCTCAACCTGCCCACAGATGCCTCCCAGACATTCCTCCTTTTCCGTGGGCTCTCATCATGACATTTCGCACTCCACTCAGAAGGGACACCCGCCATCTCCACCACTTTGTGGACCGAGGAGGACTCTGAGCGCAGGGCAGGGGTCCCGCAGCTTCCCATCGCCATTGCCATGGCAGGAGCTTGCGTGGAGGTGGCACATCATCTCATCGAGCCCCAGCTGTGTAACAGTGCTGGTGTCTGGTCCACGTCTGATCTCGGCTCTCCACCACACTCGTCCTGGGATGACACTGCTCAGGATTCACGCTGTGAGATGCCGCACATGCCTGGAGAGCCGGACCCCTGCCCACAGCCCCTGGGCCCGTGTATCAAAAGAGGAGATTTGTGTGCCATGTCCCCTGTGTCTGCTCTGAACACAGCTGGTGGCGTGGTGGCCGTAGGACCTTCTCAACCTCATTCTGTGATGCCTTCAGGATATGCCGGTGCTGGAGGCCTCTCCACTCTGAATTGTGTTTGGAAAAGGGCTGCAAACAGAGGCCTTGGAAATTCTTGGTGTGAAGACGGAGTGCTCAGCTGAGGCCTCCAGCCTGCCTGGTGTCTGTCATGGGTGACAGCAGCAGTCCTCCCGACACCAGCTCTCCTGACCATGGCACTCCTGGGGCTTTATCCGTGGCCCTCTCTAGCACAAGCGAGCAATCATACTTATCACATAATCACAGAATCCCAGGTTGGAAGGGACCTCAAGGATCATCTGGTCCAAGCTTTCTGGGCAAGAGCACAGTCCAGACAAGATGGCCCAGCACCCCATCCAGCTGAGGCTTCAAAGTGTCCAACATGGCGGAGTCAACCCCTCCCCTGGGGAGATTATTCCAACAAGTGATTGTTCTCATGGGGAAAAATTTCCCTCTCATGTCCAATGGGAATATCCCCAAGAGCAACTTGTGTCCATTCCCCTTGTCCTCCCCATGGGACTCCTTGTGAAAAGGGAGTCTCCGTCTTCCTTGTAGCTCCCCCTTAGGTACTGGTACGTGGTGATGAGATCCCCTCTGAGCCTCCTTTGCTCAGGGCTGGACAAACCCAGCTCTCTCAGCCTTGACCACTTGCTTCCTGCATCCACCACTCTTTATCACCTTTCTTCGTGGATCCTCCGGTCCCTGCATGGCGCTGGTCTGAGTTGCATGTGCGGTGGCCGTCTCCCTCGGAATGGCTCCTCGACCACACCATGTGACTTGATTTACCTTTTCCCAACAATCTGGAGCTGCAACTGGTGGACCGGGCGCCGCTGTTATGCAGTGAGCCGTGTCATTCTTCTGTGGTTGAGGGCAAACAAAAATGCCGTGGCACAGAAAACAATGCTGGTGATGATGACTCATGTCCCTGCGATGCCACGTTAAATTTCCTAAACGCAACCAGCTTGTCTTTTTTGTGGTTTTTTTTTTAAGCAAATGCTGAACTTTGCAGATGCGACTTGCCGAGCTAGAGGCCTCAGAGGACTTGCAAAATCCCCAGAAAGGGAAGATGCTGGCAGGCTCCCAGGAAGGGACCGCATGCTCAGCACAGCCATGGCCACATTAGGAGGATGCTGCTGGGAAAGCTGCCAGGGAAGCTGCTAGGCGGAAGGGCTCGGGCGCTGACACGTGCAATCACAGAAGAAATGCCGAGCCACGCATTAAAGCTGATCCTATTTACTGGGACAAAACCAGTTTCTGAAGGATGCATTCATGTCCCAACCGTAAGCTCACTGTCGAAAAGTCTCCTGGACTTCTGCTGCATTGGCTGATGATGAAGAGAGGCAGGGAAGAGAGGAGGACCACAGGGAAACTGCTTGCAGGAACGATATGATGTAGAATCACAGGATTGTTTAGGTTGGAAAAATCCTTTAAGATCATCGAGTCCAACCGTTACCCTACACTGCCATGTACTGAGGTGCAAACTCTCAATAATTCAAGTCATGCTCCCCCATCTGGATCCCGTGGAGCATCCTCCCGGCCACAGGGAGCTGTGTGAAAATGTGGGCTGCAGGAGGGGAGCTGGGGCGAGCTTTTGAGGCAGGTGTGTCGGATCGCGGCCCGCAATTTGGGATAAGCGCTCAGGGCAATCTGCATCTTCTTAGCGCATGGCAGGTGACTTGTGGAGTGTGTAAATGAGGATTTTATTCAAGAATAATTACTGCATTCAGCTCGTGGTCCCTAACACGAGACAGATATGGGGCTGTTGGAGTGGGTCTAGAGGAAGCCACAAAAACTGTCTGAGGGCTGGGACATCTCTCCTGTGAAGAAAGGCAGAGAGAGGTGGGGGTGTTCAGCGTGGGGAAGAGGAGGCTCTGGGGAGACCTGGTAGAGGCCTTTCAATATATAAAAGGGGTTTATAAAAAGATGCAGAGAGCCTTTTTACCAGGGTCTGTAGTGACAAGACGAGGGCGGATGGTTTTAAACTCAAAGAGGGCAGATTTAGATGAGATATAAGGAAAATATTTACAATGAGGGTGGCGAGGCACTGGAATGGGTTGTGCAGAGAAGCTGTGGATGCCCCATCCCTGGAAGTGTTCAAGGTCAGGTTGGATGGGGCTTTAAGCAACCTGGTCTGGTGGAAGATGTCCCTGCCCACGGTGGGGGGAGTTGGACTAGATGGGACCTTTAAAGGTCCCTTCTGACCCAAACCATCCTGTGATTCAACGATCTCAAGCACGTGCTTCCCTTTAACTCTCGCTTTCAGCCGATGATTTATTTCCTTATCGGTCCCTTCTGCTGCTCTTCCAGAAACCGTCTGTGAGCAGGAGCCGGAGATTCCCACCGGGACAAGCCCCTGGCAGCTGGGTTCAGAGCAGAAGCGGACAAACCATACGTAACTGGGCGAGGTGGAATTCCACTTTCCGTGGGGTGGTTTGCAGAAAGGTGAAAAAGGAGCCTTTATGCAACAACCAGTCCTTTCAGAGGGGAGAATATTTCCAGCATATGAAAATTTCCGAGCCTTCTCGCTTCCTTGTCCTGCAGGGCTTCTTCCTCTTCTTCACCTAGAGATTCTGAGCCTGGTGCTCTGCTTATCTCCAGATTATCCCACAACACATAGTCAGGACTAACGGCATGAGCGCAAATTCCTTTCACAGATAACTTGACAAACAGGAGCAAGTTCTGGGAAATACAGCGAGAGAGTGAACTCCCTTGGAAAACCATTTCAAACTGAAAAATAAAGTTCAGAAGAACATCAGAGAAGGGGGAAGCACATCATTGGGGCTGATTATTATTTTTTTTTTTTAAAGTGCTGTTTCCCTCCTGCCTTTCTTGTGGTCCATTGAAAACCCATAAATGAAAATTTTTGCTGCTGTTTGTCCAACAGTGGCAGTCGGGGGCCGGCCAGGGAGTTGAGCTGGTCAAGCAGCCGAACCCACTGGTGGGACCAGACCTGCTCTACCCTGCCTGTTTCTCTTCTCGTTCAACCCTGATGGTGCTTGAGGAGTATTTCAGTGGAGGCAAGCAGTTGCAGGGGCATTGCTGCATCTCCTGGCTTGGCATTTGGGACCAGAGGGGATAGGAGTGTGTTTCCTTGCTTGGAAGGGCTTTAGGGTAGGATGGGAGGTAACAGGTATCGACCCAGCACCACACTGCTCTCAGGCCAGGAATTTTGGTGGTCGGAGCCTGAAATGCTGTTCCCTCTGCTCTGCTGGGCTCAGATTTGGCGTTGCATTGGAGTGGGGCTGAGCCTTTCCAAAGGAAAACTCATGTTAAGCGCTGCCAGAAGGCTCTGGTGACCATATGGAGCTGGGAAAGAGGTGGGGGCCAGCCCTGACCTTTATTGTATGGAGGGCACCGCCGCTGACCCCCGGGGTGGCTGTTCCCATGCAGCTCAGGTTGTTCCATGCAGCGCTCAGGGCTTCTCTGCTAAATAAGACAATTAAATCCTTGAGTCCAGGTTTTAGTGTTTCCATGTGCGGCCAAGTATCTTAATCTGGGCTGTTTGGGGAATTTTTATCCCGTGGATCCCTTGGTATGCCTGGAATGTTTGCTTTTCCTACTGTGTGCGTGTGTTTGAGGCACTCCTGTAAAAACAAGAGCTTCCTGCCCGCCTTGTAAATCTTTCCTTGATTGGCAGAGTGGCCTTTGGTGATTAATCGAGGGGCGAGTCGAAGCTGACGCCCTCGGGGGACCTCGCTCCATGCAAACGCCCGGCACATCGGTGAGAGACCTGAGAGTGGGACCAAGAGAGTTGGCTGGTCTCCAGAGCCCGCTGAGGAGACGCAGGCAGTGACACTGGTTTTTGGTAAGAGCCTGGGAGAGGAAGAAATAAACGGAAATTCCAGCAAGCTAAGGAAATGCTCCAGAGGGCCAGGACTTGGGAGGCTTTTTCTATTGTATCATCAAATACACAGCTAGAACACACGGCTCTGCCTAAATCACAGAATCGTTGAGGTTGGAAAAGACCTCCAAGATCATCAAGTCCAACTGTTACCTTAACCCTGCCATCCCACCACTAAACCCTGGGCCTAAGCACCTTGCCTGCCTGCCCTTTAAATCCCCCCAGGGATGGGGACTCGACCCCTTCCAGTGTTTGACAACCCTTTCAGGGAAGGAATTTTTCCCAATGTCCAACCTAAACCTACCCTGGCACAACTTGAGGCTGTTTCCCCTCGTCCCATCACCTGTTCCCTGGGAGCAGAGACCAACCCCCCCAGCTCCCTCCTCCTCTCAGGCAGTTGTAGGGAGCGATAAGGGCTCCACTCAGCCTCCTCTTCTCCAGGATGAACACCCCCAGCTCCCCCAGATGCTCCCCAGCAGCCTTGGGCTCCAGACCCCTCCCCAGCTTCCTTGCCCTTCTCTGGACACGCTCCAGCCCCTCCAGGTCCTTCTGGGAGTCAGGGGCCCAACCCTGACCCCAGCATTCCAGGGGCGGCCTCACCAGTGCCCAGGACAGGGGCACGGTCACTGCCCTGCTCCTGCTGGCCACACCAGTCCTGATACAAGGATACAGTGCTTGTCAGGCCACACCTGGAGTACTGTGTCCAGTTCTGGTGCCCACAATTCAAGAAAGAGGCAGACAGATGGGAGAAGGTCCAGAGGAGGGCCACAAAGATGACCAATGGGCTGGAGAACCTGCCCCGTGAGGAAAGCTTGAAGGAGTTGAGTCTTTACTCCCTGGAGAAAAGAAGGCTTGGGGGGGACCTCATCACAGTATTCCAGTGCTTCAAGGGCAGCTACGAAGAGGACAGAGGCTCTCTCTTCACAAGGAGCCACACGGAGAAGCCAAGGGGCAACAGGTACAAGTTACTTCGGGAGAGGTTTCATCTCAACATAAGAAAGGACTTTCTTTTATAGCGAGAACAATCATTCACTGGAACAGCCTCCCCAGGGACGTGGTGGACTCCCCATCACTGGAGGTTTCCAAGATACAACTGTACAGTGTGATAGATAATCTCAGCCAGACTCCCTTTCCCATGAAAGGTTGGACCTGATGATCTTCCCAGGTCCCTTCTGACCTGGGCTGTTGCATGATCCTGTGATCCTGATGTCCTCCGCTGCCTTCCCTCCTTCCTTTACCCACTGTGTGTAGTTTCTGCTGTCCCTGAGGGCACAGCCGATGCCCTGGGGAGGACATTCATCATACCTTTCTCCCCTACCCACCACCCCTTTTTCCAAGGTTTGTAGGAAATGTATATTTTTGAGAGCTCCATGTCTCTATGGGTGCAATGAGGCAACAATTTCTAACTTCACCAGAGGGGATGGGCTGACGGTCGCTCCGACACCCTCCCACCCCAGCCACATTACCTGGAGCAAGCCACGAACATCTCCAAGAGTTTCAGGGCAGATCCAGTGACTGTCTGAAGCCTTTGTGGCTCCAAAACCCAGAGATGCTGCAAATACTGTGATGATCATCAGCATTGGGCCTCAAAGGGAAGGGCTTCAACAGGGAAGCGGGGAAGCCCGTTGCCACCCCCTGGAGGGATGCCCACCCCTCTGTTTTGGGGGATGCTCTGCCATGGAGTTGCATGGCTCATCTCCACACTGCCATGAGCTGTCTGTGCCGGTGCCTTTGCCACCGGCTGAGTTTCCCACGTCGTGCTGGTTCTTGCTGTGCCACAAAACCTTGTTAGACGGCGCAAGCCAGCCAGCTCCTGCAGCATTCCACAAAGAGCAATAACATTTTAATCTGACCTGGGCAGAGAACCAGCAGTAACACCACTGAGCCCGGTCTCCAGGGTTTCTCTTTCCCCCCAGGAATGCCTGGAGGCAGGCTGCCTCTCCCCAAAGCATGGCCACCATCCCAAGGAACCTCGAGGTGACAGAAATGCTGCTGACGTCCCTCTTCCCCAATGCAGGGGGCATGGCATGATGACTTCTAGGGCACCCCTGACCCTCTCTGCCCTCATTCCGCTGCCTTGATGCTTCTTTCTGTTGAGAAGTGCTCAAACCCAGCTCCTCCTTTCATGATAGCTGAGCAGTCCCTGAAGAAATGGAGGCATCATCAGAGTTTTGAAGAGTTTGGCCTTTTTATTGGTGCATTGATAAGACATAGTCATCTCTTTGGCATTTAAATGGGGGAAAAAGGAAGACCCTTCCTTCTTTCCATCTGTCCGTCCGTCCGTCCATCCGTCCGTCCGTCCATCCACCCACCCATTCATCCATCCATCCACCCACCCATCCATCCATCCACCCGTCCATCTGTCCATCCATCCGTCCACCCATCCATCCATCTGTCCACCCATCCATCCATCCATCCATCCATCCATCCATCCATCCATCCGTCCATCCATCCATCCATCTGTCCACCCATCCGTCCATCCATCCATCCGTTCGTCTATCCATCCGTCCATCCATCCATCCATCCATCCATCCATCCATCTGTCCCTCCTTCCCTCCCTCCCTCCCTCCCTCCCTCCCTCCCTCCATTCCCACTGTA
>JADKXX010004806.1:0-38571 GCA_017310255.1 Butorides virescens | reverse complement strand
TCCCTCCCTCCCTCCCTCCCTCCCTCCCTCCCTCCATTCCCACTGTATATTCTATGTTCCGTAAAACAAAGTTTGCCTTTATGATTTCTTGGGCAGTTAAAATCTTGCTGCTAGCTGAAAAGACCAGCCTAGCTGCCCCAGGAAGGTCTGCTGGAGGAGGAGCATGGTGAGGGCTTGGGGGACCTTTGTTCTTTCTCCTGTTTGCTTTTGTTATTCCATTACTTGCATGAAAATTTAAAAGCAGGCTGGTCGGTGGCAGCTGCCTCCCTTACTCCTGGTGCCCTGCCCCAAATGCAGGAGATGGCTACAGATGTGGGTGCATCAGGCACTGATTCGCCTGCAGGGGAGGTCCGAAGAGCGCCTGGTACCTCTGCTGTCACCAGAGAATGGGGAAAGCAAAGTCCTCCCTCCAAATCCCTACCTCCTATGGCTTCTGAGCAAAGGTAAGATGGTTGCAGGGACCCGGCGGGAGCTGCTCCAGGAGGCCGTGGTGCTTGGGTTCGGACATGCTCCCTCCTCTCCTGCTGGAGCCATGGGAAGCTGCCAAATTCAGGAAAGTGCCTAAACTTCATGCCGCACTCGGCAGTGGAGCCCTTTTCCGGTAGGACAGGAATACCATGCTCACACCAGGAGCTCAGTTCCCACCTTGGCTGCCCCGGAGGGTATGCCTCAAAACCGTGACGGGGTACCCAGGCACGCAGGGCTGCTCCCGGGCTGATGCCATCTGACACCCCTGCCCTTGTGATCCCTTTACTTTCCTATGGTGGGTAACGCCTTGAGGTGGGAGCCCCTCCGGGTAAAGCGGTGCAGAGTAGGAAATGGGGTCCTGGACACCCTGTGTGTGGGAGCCAAATTCCTCCCAGGGAGTGGCCTAAAAATCCCTCTAGACAGACCACCAGGTCTCTACCAGGGCGGGCAGGAGGCGAGCAAGGCAGCAAGGAGGCAACAGGGTTCTGCTGCACGTGGGGTCTAGTGATGAAGAACAACCCCTGCCCAACGCTCTCCTTCCTGCTGCTTATTTCACTTGGCCTGTTCAGGCACTGGAGACAGCTATTTGGCAGCCTGCTATGCAAAGCGTCATCATTAGGCACAAGAGTGAACAGCCATTTTCTCTCCCCCCAACCACCCCAGCATGACTCGGACAGTGCTGCTCTTCCAGGACGGATAATTCTCACTTCTTCGATGTCTGCGAACATGCCACCCAGCAGATTTTGCCCTGGCTGTTACCCTCACAGCCGGGAAGAGGCAAAGCTTCCATAGGGATGCAGATGTGTGTGCTTATTTCTACCACAAAAGAGCGATGAGGAGTGGGGTGGCTGGGGTCCCCCTGCCCCTCCGGTTGCTACGCCCCTTGTTTTGCAGGTGGTGGCTCCAAATGAGGGTGCTGATCCCCCACTTGGCTGTGGGGAGGGCATATGGACTAGAAGGACACACCAACCTGGAGGTGCTCCAGAGTAGTGACAAGCATGCAAACGTGGCCAGCGAGGGGATGCTACCTGTGGCCACCTGCCCGTGGCACTTTCCTGTCTGGCACTGTCACCCCATGCTCCCACCCAGCACTGGGGACAGAGCTGCCTCCTCTCCCAGTGACGCCGGAGCCATGGGGGGGTTCCCCGCCAGCTCTCCCATGGGCAGGAAATTGCACCCGGCGCTTCGCATTTCTCAGGAAAGAGTGAAAAATGCCTCAAACCCGAGAAAGTGGCCAAACGACAGCGGCGAAGGCCTTTGCTATGGAAATGCCGAGCGGTGTCCCCTGGGGCTGGTAGCTCCCAGCATCTCGCTGGGACACAGCGTGTGGCCACGCTTGACCCTTGTTCTCGCCGCCATCTCCTTGGTGGATGCCAGCGACCGAAACCAAAGCCCCAGGTCCCACCACGCTGGCGCCGGCAGGTCAGGAACAACGAGCCCCTTTCAGGAAATGGGAAAATAAAGGAAAACAGAAAAGGACAATTTAACATCCAGGAATGGAAACAACTTAGGGTGTTGAAAAGGCAGAGAAGAGGAGGAGGAGAAGGGTCCTGGCCCCTTTGTGATGGCCACATGACTTTGTCACAAGTTTGCACGCTGTCCTTCGCATTTCCTACCTCGTCTCTTATGTCAGGGTTTGGCCCGTGCTGCCTGTTTAGCGGGGCTGGAGGGCACAGAGGCATCCAGCTTTGCTGCCTCCTTGCTGGGCTCCTCCAGTGATGGATTCCCAAAGGCCAGCTGAGGCTTGGGTTTGCTCCCACCTCTGGGAATCGGTTTTGGTGCTGCAGAGCGGCTGCCAGAGCCAGAGCCAGAGCCAGAGCCAGAGCCAGAGCCGTCAGCGGGGCCAGCTGGGAGGGTGAAGCTGCAGCGCCACAGAAAGTACTGGTGCACACACCCAGGAGCATGTCCCTGACCTTGTCACACTCACGAATCCGTGTTATCCCGTGGATGAGCAGCAGCCAGGAGGTTTCCAGCTGTGCTTTCCCCCTCCCTGAATTCCTGAGAAGGGACTTTGTGAGTGTACCTGTGGCATCACCTCCCTGGGTGCCCAACTCATGAAGAACTGCGGCAAAAATACCCTCGCTGCAGAGTGGGGATGTCCCCTGGGTGACGCAGGTGCTGGTTTTGGGATGTCCCAGCTGCACAGCAGGCAGTCCTGCCCTGTCCCAGAGAAGAGGAGAGCACCCAGGACAAGGCATGGGGGGGAGCAGGAGCTCCCCAAACCTCGCACGACTCTCACCTGGGGCCAGACCCAGCATGCCCCCAAACAAAGGGGGGTCTCAGGGCGCCAGCTCCAAGGCGTGGAGGCAACCTGAGCAATGGGACAGGCGGGAGCAGCACTGGAGCCACGTCTCAGGGGACGGCTGCCCGTGGGGATGTCCCCATCAGCTTTCTGATGGGACCAGCCCTGTTCCCCCCATTGCACCAGCTGAGCCCCCACCAAGGCTGCTCCCTAGGAAGGAAGGGATCTTTCCTCTCCTTCCTCCACTGAGGAAGAGCCTTATCAGTCACCAGCTCACGAAGCAGCAAGGAAAGGAGTGAGGGGACCAGGCAAAGGCCAGGAGGCCCCTGTTCCCACCCATGCCCTCCCCAAGCACATCGAGGAGTGTTCCCCATCTGAGTCACAGCTGTGGGAAAGGCTGCGGGAATGGGGTTTGCCCCCTCGCAGAGCAGCACCCCAGGGCCACACATCCCCATGGGGGGCAGAGCTGGGACACCCCCAAAATGGCACGACTCCTATTTCAAGCTGCTGGATGAGAAACCAGTCTCAGACGACGTGGAAGAGGAGTCGTGATCTGGCCTGGCACCTTGTGGGGGTGTCCCCATTACTGGAGCACCCGTCTGGGATGCTGGGTGATGAGAGGAAGGGCCCAGGTGCTGCCTTTGCTCCCTGCCCATGGGGATGCAGCACCCCAGTACCCTCAGGGACAGCCCAGGGCCCCCCCAGCCACACACCCCAGAGCCTAGCACTGGGAAACGTCACAGGAAAGGTGCTTGGGTGATTCCTTGGACTCCAGCTCTCCTCAGCAGTTTGCACTTTGAATCAGGAGCTTGGGCGAGAAGCAGGTATCTGGAGGGAGCTTTATAGGGCGCATTGCCAGGGAGCAGTTTGGGGAGTTCAGCATCCTGCAGCCCAGGGCTCGGGGGATGCTCTCACCACCACAGCCATCGCCCTGGGAGATGCACTGAGCCCAGCCTAAACCCAGCTGCAAAACTCCTCTCCATCGCAGGCACCTTCAGCTGCCTGCAATGCCCCAGTTACCCGGGCTCAGTGCGGCCAAGGCATTTTGGGAGCCGCAAAGACAGCCGAGGTGATCTCATCCCAAGAGTATTTTCTTGGCTCATTCGTCTTGCTCCAACGCCTCGCCGATAAGGCTTGGCGGTGAGGTCAGTGGGAGGGTTTTGCATTGCGGAGCCATGTGTCACCCCGGGGAGCCCGGGACACCGGCACCTGCGCTCGCCCAACGCTCCCATGGATCCAGCCAGAGCCGTAGGTCCCTGCCCCACGGCATGGCCCCGGCCGGGCTTCCCACCCACATGCTCCACCTGAACGAGGGGGTCGATGTGGGCAGCCCCTGCCATGCCCCCACTGCTGCCAGCCCAGCGCAGGGCTGCCAGCTGCTATTTCACCTTCTCCAGGGGAAAACAAAAAGATTGAGGCTTTTCTTACCACCAGCATTAGAAAGAAGAAGTGGAAACTCTTCAGATCGCTTTCCAAAGGGGTGTTATCAGCCCAGGAGGGGTTTCCTGCTGCCAAAAATAGAGCGGTGTTGAGATAGGAAGGGAAGTGGGATGACGCAGGCGTAGATAAGGCCAGTGGATGAGCCAGGAGAGGGGGCCTGGCTGCCCGGGGAGCTGGGCTGGCTCCCTCAGGGTGTGGGGTGGTTGCCCCATCCCCTTGGGAAAGTGCAGGGCAGAGCCACAGACCCCCCCCGCAGAGCTGTGGCTGTCGGGCTTGGTATCTCGGAACAGTCCATCCGTCCATCTACCCGATCCGTCCATCCACTGGTCCCAGGCCTGGGCTGGTGTTTTCCAGGCTCAGCACATGCTTGGGGACACAGGGATGACAGCCATGCTCTCCTCTCCTCCCTATGAAGGGGTAGACCCCCGCTGGGGCTTCGGGGTCTCCCCCACACCCTCAGGGCCAGTTCCCACCTCCAAAACTCCAGCCGGGAGGATTTGACTCGTCACTGGTAAAACTGGGCTGAAAAACTTTTGTTTCCTGAGCCCCGTTACTGTTTGATGACCTCCCAGGCACTAAGTACAGGCTCAGGACCTGCCTGGGTGGGGATGCTGTCAGGCTTTGTTAAGCCCGAATCCAGACTGACCATGCCAGAGCTACATCCTTCATCTCTGGATCTTGTAATGCAGCCCTCCTCATCCTCCAAGCGCTGACTCCTTCTCCCATGCACCTTCTCTGCATGCTCCTTTGAGCCTGTTACCTGCTCCACATTGGGGATTAATCTTTTTTTTCCCATTTTTGGAAGAGAACCCCAGTGGGAGAGAGCTGTGCCTGCAGCCCCCTGCTTCCTATCACATCCCAGGGTTTTCAGGGTGCTTGGGGTGGCCAGGGGGTGATACCAGGGTGGGATGGGGTGGCTTTCACACCAGCAGAAGCAGCAAAGCAAGGAGACGAGGCTGGAGACCACCATGTCGCCCCATCCCCAGACCTGCCTCTCGGCTTTGTGCTGGTTGGAGGATGCTGAGTTCCCTCTCGCAAGAATGGGAGCTTAATGTCCCGTAGCTAATTAGTAATTTTCCCCTGCACCTGCCTGGCCACTGCTGTCTCCCCTCCCACCATCTGCTGTCTCGGGGCCCTGCAGGCAGCCGCTGCTTTGGGCTCCGCACCAGCAGCCTTGGGCACTCAGGGCCCAGACCAGGCTTGCGTTTCTCTGCTTTGGGTTTGGGGTCCCCCCAAGAATGAGCTGGGGCTCTTTGGTGTTGAAAGAGGAAAAGGAATTCGGTCCCCGATGGCTCCCTCCATCCTCTCGCATCCCCAGGTGCGGTGGGTGGCCAAGCCTCGCCACGGTCCCGCCATGCTGCAAACAGCATCTGCCCGAAAAGGGAAACTGAGGCCCGGAGAGAGGTGGGGGCTCGAAGGTGCCCGACAGGTGAGGGCTGGCAGGGACGGCTGTGCTCGCAGCGAGCCAACGTCCCCCAGCCAGGGGGATGTGAGGAGGGGGGGCGCGAGGGCAGAGCAGATGGGGCCGGCAGGTTTGTGTGGGGCCGGCTTGGCCCCGCAGACAATGGCGTGTCTCTCCCAGCTGCGATTAAAGAGGCAGATTTATGCCGCCGGGCAGCTGGCGGGCAGAGCTCCCCGGCCCCCCCGGCCCGGCAGCTGCGAGCTCCCCGCACGCATGGGGCGTGCGCCGGCCCCCGCATGCTCCTGCGTCTGCCCCCCCGGCCCCCCCGCACGCCCGCGGGCCCCCGTGGCTCGTGCGTGGCCCCTCGCGCAGCGCGGCGCGCGCTGCGGGGCCAGGCCGGCCGAGCGCCCCGAGCGTCCCCGCAGGCTGCTGGTGCGCTCCCCGCACGCTTGCGGGTCAAGGAACGGCACCCCCGGGGGTGACGGTGGCCTCCAGTGGGCGCGGGAGTGGCCTTGGGCGAGTTTTGGGGTGATTTTTGAAGGAGGGTGGGAGTAGGGACTGGGGATGCACATCCAGGTCTCTCCCCTCCCCGGGGTGGGGTGGGGGGCTGAAGCCACCGGCCCGGGCCAGCTGCAGCTGCCGTGCCACCCCCGTGTCCGTGTCCGTGTCCGTGTCCGTCTCCGTGTAGGTGTCCGTGTTGGTGTCGGTATCAGTGTCTGTGTCGGTGTCTGTGTCCATGTCTGTGTAGGTGTCCGTGTCCGTGTTGGTGTCGGTGTCTGTGTTGGTGTCCCCGTCCCCGTGCCTGCTCCCCCTGCCGGCAGGCCCGGCCCGGGGCGGGGCGCGGAGCGGAGCGGAGCGGGCGGGCCCGGCCCCCGCATTCCGGGCATAGCAGCGCCCGGCCCGGCCCCCGCTGCCGCCGGGACGCCCAGAGCCGCCGCCGCGCTCCGCGGGCAGCACCTCCGCGCCCCGCTCTGCTCCGCTCCGCTCCGCCATGCCCCGGTAAGAGCCGCTCCGCGGGGCTGGGACCGCCACCGCCACCGGGACCCCCCACCGGGACCCCCACCGGGACCTCCGGGCGGGGCCGCCTCGGCTCCCCTCGGCTGCGGGGGCAGCGGCGGGGGGGGTGGGGTGGGGTCCTGCCCGCCTCCCGGTGCCTTCGTGCCCCGGTCCCCCGGGGCCGCCTCCTCCCCCATCCCCGGGCCGCGGGGCAGCGCCGGTCCCTGGGGGAGGTCCCGGGTCCGTGGGGAGCCCGCCCTGGCCCCCGGAGCCAGCCCAGACCCCCCCGAGCCCGCCTCAACCCCCCCGAGCCGGCCCCAACTCCTGGAGTCCCCCCGACCCCCGGAGCCGGCCCCGGCCATGGGTGCGATGAGAGCGCCAGTGCTCAGCCACAGCAGCGGGGAGGCTGCGTCTACGCAGCCACTGCCACGGGCTCTGGCTGGCGCGTCCCGGCCAGTGTGCCGAGCGGGATTCCTGGAAAACCAGCCCTCATCGATCAGGGTCTGCACTGCGTCCTGCCTGGGCCAGTTCCCAATTATCCCTTCTTTTCCCTGCACAGGTGCCTCGGCGTGGCTGGTCGCTGCTAAGGTCCCCGGGGACGCCCTTCTCGGGTGGAAACGTGGCTTTGCCGCCGGCACGGGCGGAGATGAGGACGGCAGAGGACTCGAATGGGACGGTCCTGCACCGCCTGATCCAGGAGCAGCTGCGTTACGGGAACCTCACGGAGAACCGCACGCTGCTGGCCATCCAGCAGCAGGCCTTGCGCGGCGGTGGTGCTGGTGGTGCCGGCAGCCCCCGCTCCTCCCTGGAGAGCCTCAGCCCGGAGGAGAGCCAAATGGTGCAGCAATCCACGCGGCAGGAGCCCCAGGGCCAGGAGCATCACTCTGACCACGTCTACTTGGAGAACAGCGTCTATCGGCTCTGCCAGCCCCAGCACAAGGGTGAGGAGCTCCCGACCTACGAGGAGGCCAAGGCGCATTCCCAGTACTATGCTTCACAGCGGGGCGGGCAGCAGCCCGGAGGGGCCAGCCCGGGAATTCGGGGTGAAAACGGTCTGCGTGGGGCCGAGAGCGGCTCCCGACGCCCTGACGAGGGGCTGAAGGACCTGAAGCATGGCCACGTGCGGTCGCTGAGTGAGCGGCTGATGCGGATGTCACTGGAGAGGAACGGGGCCAAGGCGCAGAGCCCCATCAGCGCCTCCCACAGCTACCCCCAGCTCTCCCGCCACCACCAGCTCGCTGCCCTGCGTGGGCAGCACCTCGAGGGGCCGGAGGCGCGGGGACCCCCCCCGGAGTATCCCTACAGCATCCCTTCCCAGGACGCTTACCTAGCCGAACCCCGACCCTGCTCCAGGGAAGGTCCTGGATTTCAGCATCCCGAAATCAGGTAACCTACGGCCCCTGGGCCACACTTTTGGGATGCCCACTGGGTGCCTCCCAGCCGCAGTGCCCCAGGAGCAGCTGGGATGGATGGTCGGAAGATGCAGGATGCAGAGAGCAGAGGGGTACCCGGGGCAGCTGTTGCCAAACATCTCGTCCTCCCAGGGCTCAGCCCCCGGGGGTCCACAGGGACCCCTCTGCTCCTCTCCTCTCCCCAGTTTCCCCCAGCACAGTTGGGTTTTCCAACCAGTGATGGAAATCCCACTGCCTTTGCAGACCCTCCCCCCTCCCCATGTGCTGGGAGGAATTTGGGGTTAATTTAGGAGCTGGAACCAGCTCAGGAGATGGCTAAATTTAGAACAGGCGTGGGGCAGGGTGGAAGGCAAACGCACTCCCCACTCTGTGGAAACCCATCTCGGTTTGCTCCCAGAGCTGTGGGATTGCTGCCAAGCCGAGCCCGGGCTGGTTAGCAGGGACGATGAGCAGCGCTGGGCGGCTCTCCCTGTCCCAACGGCAGCTTGATGCCTCTGGCAAAGCCCTAGGTTGTCCCTGAAAGGGCCACGGAGAGGTCTGGGGAGCGCGGAGGTGCAGGCGTTGCCTGGCATTTGGGGAGGGCTGGAACAAACTTCTTCCACTATGGGAAACAATGGGAAGAAGGGAATTGGAGGCTTAGTGAGAGGACGGACTCTGCTCTCAGCCCTGCTGACCTATCTGGGCAGAGAGCGATAGCATCTCCAGCAGGAAAACCTTCTCCTTCCAGGGAACAAAGAGGGGAAGGGGAGCCGCGAGGAAGATGTATTTATTCTTCCTCCCTCCTATATCATCCCGCAGGAATGCAGGCCCTTGGCGGGCAGCCCGCGGCGGAGCGGGGCCAGGCCACGCGCAGCCACCCCGCGCGGGGTATTCGAGGTGGCTGCGGGATGTCGAGGAACTCTGAGCGGCCGCACGAGGGGTGGCCAGGCTGGCCCTGCTCCTCCGAATATAGCGAGGACGTATTATTAATAGTTTGGTGGTGAGGAGCCGTGCCAGGAGCCCTCGCTTTGCCCAGAAAACAAGGAAAAGGGGCAGCGCTGCCAGCTTCCACGGTGCATCCTTGGCAGAGCTGTCGTCCATCTGCAGCATCCCCAGCAATCGGGGGTCTGGGAGCCCATCCTGAGCCACCAGCCAGGTCCTGGAGTTGTCAGGCCAAGGCTTCCCTGTGAGATGGGGTTTATTTTGTGTTCAAGGGTGCTCGGGCGAACGCCTGTTTGAAAGCTAACGCTCCCCAGCTCTGAAAAGCAGGATGGGTGCTTCCTGGAGCCTCTCTCCTCCTTTGGGGCGACCCGGAGGCACCGGCACTCACTTGGCCCGTGGGTTTGGAGCAGTTAGTGGGATGCCAGAGACGCGGTCGTCTCTCCTGTCCTCCCAAACCCCTTGAGCATCCCTTTTCTCCCTCCCTGCAGGGTGCTGCCCACCCACGTCCCCTCCACTTTCCTGCCGCCGCCGGGCGCCCTGTGCCCCGGCACGCTGGGTCCCGCCGGCGTGGAGGCCCTGGTGAGCGCCCAGGCGGTCTCGGCCAGCAGCCGCCTGGCCCGGGCGGATGCGGTCCTGCGGGAAAATGAGAGGCTCCAGCGGGAGAGCGAGAAGCTGCGGCGGGAGCTGGAGAGCTGTGCCGAGAAGGCGAGCCGCATCCAGAAGGTGAGGGATGGACGGCAGCCCCGCGGCTGGGGATTGGCGTCCCCCTACCCGGGGAGGGGACACACACGCACACTCAACCAGCTGCTGTGAAAATTCACCCCCTTTCGTGTTTTAATCCCTTCTCCCCCTCCCTCCGGTGGCTTGTTCCCCTCCCAGCAGCTGCGTTTCGGCGGCATGGCAGCCGGGACAGGGGAGAAGGAGCCCATTCTCCGGTGACCCCCTCCCTCCGCATGTCCCCCCCATCCCCAGCTGCCACAGAAAGCCCTTTGTGCTGCCGTGTACAAGGGGCGGCTGTTCCCTGCCGCCGGGCTACGGCGGAGCCAAAACCTGTGGAGGGACTCTTGTGCAAGAAGAAAGGCAGAAAAAATCAGTTTTCCCCCCAAAATGTGCACTGGGGGTGAACCGGGGGGGGGGTCCCACGGGTGCGCCAAGCTCCTCTGGCTGCTCGGGTAGGGCTGAGCGGCCTGGGTGAGCTTTGGCCAACATCTCCCTCTCCTTTCCTCATTCCACGAATTTCTAACCCCGGCCTGTCCCTTCCTCCACCCCAGCTGGAGAGTGAGATCCAGCGCATCTCAGAGGATTACGAAAACCTCGTCAGGGCGTCTTCCAAGCGGGAAGCCTTGGAGAAAGCCATGAGGAACAAGAGGGACGGCGAGATGCGACGGCTCCAGGACTTCAACAGGGACCTGAAAGGTGAGGGACCCTCCGTGTCCCCATCCCTGCGGGCGCTCTTCGTCCCCCAGCTTTTCCCCCTGGGTGTTTCCACGGGAAGCCAGGCTTCCTCCAGCCAAAATCTTGTATTTCAATCTTAATTGGGTTTAATTGCCTTTGGACCAGAGCGGTTGGAATCGGCGAACAAGCAGCTGGCCAGCAAGACCCAGGAAAGCCAAGAGAGCAACCAGGGCAGCGTGGCCAAACTCCTGGCACAAAGTAAGTCCCGGCGGATGCCCATGAGCAGGATGGTGGGGCTCGGCGGGCTCCCTTTCAGCTGGAGGAGGAGGGAGAGGAGGAGGAGGAGGAGGAGGCGGCGGATGGCGGGCGACAGCTCTCGCCCTTCCCCGGGGAGGATGGAGCTGCTCTTGGCGCTGGACTCGAGCCATTAATCCTGGCCGGCCGGCCGGCGGCGTGACCCGCATTCCCCACATTCCTGCTGCCGCGCTGGCTCTTCCAGCACCGAGCCCGCACTCCCGCCAGTCCGGCCCTTCTCTCCCTCCTCCCTCCTCTGCCTCACAGCTGTGCAGGCCTAGGCTTTTTGAACGAAAATATACCTAAATCTGTTATTTTAGACACAGTGTTGGTGTTAACGTGGGAGGAATCGTGTCCCCTTCCCTAAGGTGGTTGGATTCACGCTGGGCAGCTTTTACCCTCCACAAACCAAAATTTGGGCTGGAACATGGCAAACGGAGGCTTTTGGCCATCCGCCCGCATGGCTGCGATGCCCCCGACCCCCATATACCCTGTGTGCTGGGGGAGGGGCAGCGTGGCCAGGTTTTGGGGAGCAAAGAGCCCCCCTGGGGCTTCATGGAGCAGCCTTAGGGTGGCGAAGCCCCCTCGGCTGAGACTTGGGGTGCTCCCTTGCAGGCTATGAGCACCAGCAGGAGAAGGAGAAGCTGGAGCGGGAGGTCTCGCTGCTGCGCAGCGCCAACGAGGACCAGCGGCGGCGGGCAGAGCTGCTGGAGCAGGCGCTGGGCAGCGCCCAGGCGCGGGCGGCCAAGGCGGAGGCCGAGCTGCGGAAGAAGCGGGCTTACGTGGAGAAGGTGGAGCGGCTGCAGGCAGCCCTGGGCCAGCTCCAGGCCGCCTGCGAGAAGCGGGAGCAGCTCGAGCTGCGGCTCCGCACCCGCCTGGAGCAGGAGCTGAAGATGCTGCGGGCTCAGCAGGTGGGTGCCACCGAGATGCAGTGGTGGGTGCCACCGAGATGCAGTGGTGGGTGCCAGCGAGACGTGGTGGGTGCTGCCTCCTCCCAGCACCTCCTCATCCTCTCCTTTGTTTTTTCTTTGTTGTTTCGTTTTGGTTTTTTTGCTGCTGCAGAGGCAGGCAGGCGCTGTGGGTGGGGGGACGCCAGAGCTGAGCCCCCACACGCTCTCCGAGCAGCTGAGGGAGAAGGAGGAGAAGATCCTGGCCCTGGAGGCTGACATGACCAAGTGGGAGCAGAAGTACCTGGAGGAGTGCACCATGCGGCAGTTTGCCATGGACGCCGCGGCCACTGCGGCCGCCCAGCGGGACACCACCCTCATCAGCCATTCCCCGCGGCATTCCCCCAACAGCAGCTTCAACGAGGACCTTCTCCTGGCCAGCCACAAGCACCAGGAGATGGAGAACAGGTAGGTCCACCTCACCAACAAGCTCGCGCCGTGTTCTGGACAGGCAGTGCCTATGGCATCCTCCTCCCCTGCCTCCGGCTCCTCTCCCCAGTGTCTGCCTCTTCTCCTCTCCAGGTTAAAAGCCCTTCACGCACAGATCCTGGAGAAGGATGCCGTCATCAAGGTCCTGCAGCAGCGCTCGCGCCGGGACCCCAGCAAAGCCCTTCAGGGCTCCCTGCGGCCAGCCAAGTCCGTGCCCTCCGTCTTCACCGCCTCTGCCGCCCCGAGCTGGCCGGGGGCTGGCCAGAGCGACCGGCTGGCTGAGGGCAGCTCCCGGGGCAGCACAGGTAAATGCAGGCACCTGCCCATCCCCTGGCTTTGCTCAGCGGCTGGGAGCTGCCTGCAATTTCCCCCGTGGTTTTGGAAGTAGAGAGAGACTGGGAAGGGGGGGGGGATCTCTCCGGTCAGCCGTAGGGACCAGACGGAGGAGCCGGCAATCCCTAACAGAGTATCCTCCAGCAGGCAAAGCCACCGCTGAAGGGGCAGCAGCGCCCGCTGCCCTCCCCCTGCCCTCCCACTCCAAGCACGGCAGCAAGGACGGCAGCACGCAGACCGACGGGGCGGCCGAGAGCGGCAGCCAGGGCGAGGGCACTGAGCGCCTGGCTGGTTTGCTGGGTGAGTCTCCTGGGGATGGCATGGGGGAGAGCGGGGGAGACGGGCTTTGCACAGACATCGGTGACATTTTAAGGCATTTTAAAGGCCCCAGTTGAGTCTGGTGGGTTTAAATCCCTGCAATCGCTCATCACTTTTTTATTTTTAAGGTGCAGAGCTCTTTTCTTGGACACCTTGGGGGGAGGCTGGAGCAGTGGGACGCTTGCTGCTGGCCCTTTGGTGGGGTGGGCGCTGTGCTGATGCTCTGCACCTCTCCTCCAGCTCTCACCTTCTTTCTCTGCAGAAAGCTCGGCTGCTGCCAGAGCTCCGGACCTGTCCGACATGGTGGAGATCCTGATTTAAGGCCACCCCGGGGCTGCACGCCGGCCCCTGCCCGGGATGGAGGAGCCTGCAGGGAGGAGGACCGAGCCTGGAGCTCAGCAGCATCCCCGCGGCCAGCCCCCATCCGTGGGATGGCCACTGTCCCCACCTGGCACCCACACGGGTCCCCAGCTGCGCAGGGCGTGCTGGAGCCCAGGGACCCCACGGCGGTGGTGGCAGGAGCCTCGCGACCCCCCTGTAAATACACCCGGGTTTTGTACAATGGGAGCAAATGTATTTATGGTTTCAGCCTCTTCTGCTTCCTGAGACGGGGCTTCTTCCCATCCCCTCCCTCATCAGCTCCACCCCTATCCCGGCTCCATCCCCATCCCAGCTCTGGGTCTTGGCCGTCTCTGCCCGCCCAGGTGCTTGGCCTCTGACTGGAAAATCCCTCTGTGTTCGACCAAACTGTACCCAGAAGCCGATGTCTCTGTGTGAGGGCAGATCCTCCGTGGCTCCCATCAACCGCCCGGATCTCCATGTGGCCAAGCTGAGCACTGGGAGCCCCAAAACTCCATCATCTGCATTCATTATGGGTGGGTTCAGGGTTCATGAAGCGAAAGAGAAAATGATAATTGAGGGAATGAAAGATGGAGGAGAAACCCCCTTGGAACCAGGGCTGAAATGCTCAGAGTGAACCGAGGACGGCGGAGTGGGGTGGTGGGACATGTCACCCCTCTCCTGGCTTCGTCCCACCACCACGTCCCCTGGCTACGGCAGCTGGCTTCTGCCCATAGCCAGCGCCAACGTCTCGCGCCGCTGAGCTCGGACGCTTCCCGTCCTTGCCCTTTGTGTGTGTATATATATATTTTTTTCTTCTTTCCTCCCTAAACGTGTGTGCATTTGCTGGACAACTGCATTTTTTAATTTTTCTCTCCCAGACACATAAAAAATGCGTTCGGTTCTTGTGCATTGTTTACAAAGTGGAAAACAAGCAAACAAAAAAATTATGAAAGATGAAAAAAAACCCCAAACCCCACAACTTAATATATTTTATATTAATATTGGTATTTCTTTTTAAGTATTTTTTTTCGTGCTGTGAACTTTTTTTTTCCTGCCAAAGATGACGAAGTCTTGTTTGTGCGTTTTAAGTTATCTTAAGTATTTAAACGTAAACCTGGCTGTTTCGTTATGCCGCCCTATACCGAGATTGCTGTAGCATTCCACTTGGTATAACAATATTTTAATAAAAAAACCCCCAAATATTGTCCCATGGGTCCTCTTTTTTTCCCTGTGCGATGGGGCTAGTGCCCCCCTGGCTGAAGCGTTGCCCTTCCCTGCTCCCCGGGGCAGTGATTTGGGGTGCAGCTGTGGGGGAGAGGGGAAAAAAATGCTTAAGAGCTCTCTGCCTTCCCCCAGATCCCATTGGGATCCCATTTCCCTCACCTCAATGGGGGAAAAGGGTGGAGTTGCCTAGAAATGGCGATGTAGCTTCCTCCCTGTGCGTAGTGCTCCTGTAAGTCCATCCTGGTGGGATCCTCCTCTTCCTTGCAAGACCAAGACCAGTTCCTGCCCTCCTAAGGCCCTGCAGCAGGGACTCCTTGCCAGCATCTCCAAGCACAGCTGGACCCTCCTGGTCCCCAACCTCTACACCTCCAAGTCCTTCCCACCCTGCTCAGCTCCTTCATCTTCTGGAAGACCAGAGGTTCTTCTGGTGGTCAAGCTGGGTTGCCTTAAGCCATAGAATCACAGAATTGTTTGGGTTGGAAAAGCCCTTTAAGCTCATCAAGCCCAACCGTTCCCCTAACCCTGCCATCCCACCACTAAACTCTGGCCCTAAGCACCTCCTCTGCCGGGTTTTAAATACCCCCAGGGACGGGGACTCGACCCCTGCCCTGGGCAGCCCCTTCCAGTGCTTGACAGCCCTTGCAGGGAAGGAATTTTTCCCAATGTCCAACCTAAACCTGCTCTGGCACAACTTGAGGCTGTTTCCCCTTGTCCCATCACCCGTTCCCTGGGAGCAGAGACCGACCCCCCCCGGCTCCCCCCTCCTGTCAGGCAGTTGTAGGGAGTGATAAGGGCTCCCCTCAGCCTCCTCTTCTCCAGGCTGAACACCCCCACCTTCCCCAGACACTCCCCATCAGCCTTGGGCTCCAGACTCCTCCCCAGCTTCCTTGCCCTTCTCTGGACACGCTCCAGCAAGGTCTCCCACAGCCATGCTGTGCTGCTCCCCAGCCCTCCCCCTCTGAGCTTGTTGCTTGCTGCTGTCATTTCATTTGTATTTTTAATAGCTGTCACATTAATGCTTCCCAGGGAGCATCCCTGGGGACTCTGCTCTGGTTGCTCTGGTGCTGGCAGCCCAGCTGGAGCCATCGTTAGCTGGGCTGGGGCTTTCCCTTTTGTGCATCACTTGGCATTTATTGGCAGCTCGTATTTTTTTTTTTTTTTATCCTACTGGGGACTGGGAGATTGTGTGCAAGTCTCTGCGATGGGCTTTAGCTGGGATTATGCAGAACAACGGCCTAAGAGAGCAGTGTTACTGCCAACTCCTCCCTGGAAGGTGGCTTGGGGGTCTCTTGAGGATCACTGGTCTTGGTGGGACTGTGATGCTGAATGCTGGCTTGGCTCTCCTCTTCCCACCCAGGAACATGTAAGAAGCGTGGCTGAAAATTTGGGGCTTCCTCTGGCTGTGGGACAGGGCTCCATCCCTGCAAGAGCGGGCTAGAGAGACTCGGAGCAATGGGAAGCTTGGAGCTGGGGTCCTCCTTCCACCCATGGCTTCTCCGGGGTTTTGCAAGCAGGGTAACAAGCCCCCTGGCATGCACAGGGTATGTCTGAAGGGGACCCTTCTGCCCTCCCCGAAACAGGGCCAGCAGTGTGGAGGGCCATGTGGGAAGCTCACAGTGACCTGCTGCTGCTGGGGATATGTCAGGGGGTGTCCCAGGGGCCCTACCTGCCCTGCCTCCCCCCACTCCTGCTGCCCCAGAGCTGCAGGCAGCCGCCCGGGAAGGCTTGCAGCATTCCTGGCATACCGCAGCTCTCACGCCCCACGATTGCTTTTACCAGAATCCGGATGCGGAGCGGCCTTGCGGCAGGTCTGGCTGTTTGCAAGGCAGCTTTCCGGGTCCAGGGATTCAGGGAATGGACTCCCGGTGAGAGCTTTGCCCACTGCTTGGCCGTCCCCCATCCTGCCTTGTAGACCTCCATCCCCAGGGCTTTCACAGTCTCTGGGAGCCAGAAAATGGGGGAGCACAGCCCCGAATGAGGGAGGTGGCAGAGAAGCGTAAAAAAAAAAAAGGGGAAGGGAAGGGAAAACCCCAAAGCCCATCTGTGGATGCGGGAGTCGGGCTGTGGGGAGAGGCTGCCCGAGCCCAGCAGGTTGGGGCAGGAGGTCACGGCTCCTCCTGTGATGCCCCGAGGATGTGGCAGCAGCACCCGGATTCGTTTGTTTTGGTAGGGTTGCTTTTCAGCCAGAGCAACAGCCTGATGGAGCTCCCACACCTTGGCACAAGGAAGGCTGGTGTGGGTGTGGGTTATCGCCTGCTTTATCGCGCTGCCGTCACAGGCATTTCCCTCCACTCCTTCCACGCCATCTCACTGGTTTCACCATCAGCGTTGCTCAGACCCACAGTCCTTTATCCCATGTGGATCCTGCTCAGGCCAGGACATGTCCCTGTCACCGAGGCGCAGTTGCCAGTGACTCTTTTGCTGCTTCAGCTGAAATGCCACGCGAGAGCCAAACCTCGCACTCCCATCACTGTGTCCATGATCTCTGTGTCCTTGATCTCCGTGTCCCAGCACCCCTATGTCCCTGATCCTTGTGTCCCTGCATGCCTGTGTGCTTGATCTCTGCATCCCTGTATCCCTGCATCCTGTATCTCTGTGTCCCTATGTCCTTGCATCCTTGTGTCCTCAGCCCTTGCACCTCTGTCCCCTATGTCCCCGTGACCCTGCATCACCAATCCTTGCCTCTCTGCATCCGTATGTCCTTGACCTCTGCATCCCTGTGTCCTTGATCTCTGCATCCCTGTGTTCCTGCATCCCTGCATCCACAACCCTCACACCCTTACATCTCCATGTCCCTGTGTCCCCATGATGGGGTGGCTGGAGATGCCTGCCGAGCTGCTGGCTGGGCTGGTGCCTTGATGCGACACCTTCTGTAGGCTGAACATCCACAGCCCTGGAGAGATGGAAAAGGCCCAATGGGCTCTGCTCCGAAGGCCACCATTGTCACCCCGATGGCTTTGAGCAAGACACCCTGTCCCAGGGCAGCAGCCCTCTTGCAGGTGAAAGGAGGATGTCTCACTGGGCCTGGGGGCTCTTTGGGGAGGGACGGTCCCTCCTGTGGTCACCGTGGGTCAGGACAAGGCTGAGGATCCCCTGGGGGTCTTGTGGATGTCCACCAAGTCCCATTCCCAGCCAGGAGCACCTCGTTGCCCTGGTGGCACACCACAGCAGCACCTCTGCAGCTTTGGTTCCTGCTTTTCCTCATTCCTCCTTGGAGCCTAGGGGTTGGAGTTTGGTCCTTGGAACATCCTCAGAACTTGGCAGGTCCTTTGTTGTCCCTGGTGCTTCCCTGTCCTCTCCTCGTGCATGTCCTCTCCTTTTCCACTTGCCAAATGCTAGAGCTAGATGGGGAAAGTTGAGCTCATCACAACCTCCTCATGATGGAAAATGTCTCTTTGAAAAGCTGAAAAATCCCCACCAGGATCTGGGAGAAAGGGTATTTCACTCCCCTTCCAAATAATCCCGATTCTTCTGGGGGGGAAGTTGGGCAATGCTGCAGGCCAGCCCCGCAGCCGGCTTCCCGGCAAACCAGTCCGGTGAACCGCAGTGCTTTCTCCCGCCTCAAGCCCCAGCTTGCTCCTCAAGCTGGCAGGAATGAAGCTTTCCCCGCTGGGCCTGCTGAACCCTTCCCTTCCCCCTCCCTCCCTCCTTCCCACCACCACCTTCCCCGGGGGCTCTGCCGGACCCCCAAGGCCTCTCTGTGCCCAAGGCTTGTTGGGGGTCTCTCCCTTCTGATGGAGGGGCCAATGCTCCCCCCCCCCCAAGTCCTTCCATTGGGCTTTGCATCCCGTTGCAGTTACGAGCCACCCCCAAGATGTCCCCTCCCTGCAGAGCAGGCGCCAGAGCAGGGGTGGGTCTGGTGGGGTGGGGTGGGTGCTGTTATTTAGGGGAGATGCATGGCGCCACATGCACGGGGATCCCAGAATCCCAGAATATCAGGGGTTGGCAGGGCCCTCTGGAGATCACCCAGCCCAACCCCCCTGCTCAAGCAGGCTCATCCAGAGTAGGGTGCACAGGACATCGTTCAAGCAGGCTCACCCAGAGTAGGGTGCACAGGACATCGTCCAGGCAGGCTTTGAAGATTTCCAGAGAAGGAGACTCCACAGCCCCCCTGGGCAGCCTGTGCCAGGGCTCAGTCACCCTCCAAGTCAAGAAGTTCTTCCTCATGTTCAACTGGAACCTCTCATGCTTCAGTTTGTGCCCATTGCCCCTTGTCCTGGCACTGGGCACCACTGGGAAGAGTCTGGCTCCATCCTCGTGACGCCCACCCTTAAGATATTTGTACGTGTTGATGAGATCCCCTGTCAGCCTTCTCTCCTCCAGGCTAAACAAGCCCAGCTCCCTCAGCCTTTTCTTGCAGGGGAGATGCTCCAGGCCCCTCATCATTTCTGTAGCCCTCCTCTGGGCTGTCTCCAGTAGCAACTCATCTTTCTTGAACCAGGGAGCCCAGAAATGGACGCAGCGCTCCAGGTGGGGTCTCACTGGGCAGAGCAGAGGGGGAGGATAACCTCCCTCGCCCTGCTGGCCACGTTCCTCTTGATGCACCCCAGGAAGCCATTGGCCTTCTTGGCAACAAGGGCACCCTCCTGGCTCATGGTCAGCTTGTCGTCCACCAGACTCCCAGTGGCGCCATCCACCCAGCCACGAAGCAGCGCGAGCATCCTCCAGCATCAGAAGCATCTTCTCCATCCTCCCCAGCCCCAGGTCCCCTCCGAAGCCCTTCTTCCCGTGGCAGGGATGCCTGGCTCCTGCCCTCACAGCCAGCCCAGGCAGGCCAGGAGAGCCGCCCGGTGCTTTGCTGGGCTAAGCAGAAGTGGTTGGGCCGTGGCAAATTCCTCATTCCTCTTCCCTGCGCTGTGCTGCCTGCCTGCCATCTTTGCATGCAAACAGTAAACAGGCTGTTATTATCCTGGATGCTTTGAATAACTGTGGCTATTTTTTCTCTTCCCAGTATTCTAAAAAGGCAAAAAATTCCCTGCGGTTTCTGAGTCAACTTTTTTTTTCTTTGCTCTCTTTTCTTTCCTTCCCACCACCTCTGTGACCTTGAAAAACCAGGCGGATGAGCTCGCTGGCTCTCCTCGCTCGCACCCGCTCCCCGGCCGTGCTCCGGCTGCCACTCGCGCAGCTCCCTGCGGCTGGCAGTGGGCGAATTCGGAGTCAAGTCTGGTGGCAGAGCAGCCCTGGGCTGGTAGTGGCAGGCAGGATCTGGCCCATTGGGCACCTTGCCCATCTCCTCCTCTGGCCGAGGCAGCCAGGGATGCTCGAGGTGGCTGGGGATGCTTGAGGCGGCTGGGGGTGCCCCAGGGGGCTGGGGATACTCCAGGTGGCTGGGGATGCCCGAGGGGGCTGGGGATGCTCCGGGGGTGCAGCTGAGGCAGGCAGCTGGGGCAGGGGCACAGGATGCTGCCTGCACTCCTCAGTTTATGTCCCCAGGGGCTGGAAGACATACGTCCGGGGACGATGCAGGCAGCTGGGAGCCAAGGGGAGCATGAGAGCAGCCTGCCCATCCAGCCCTTGTAGGCAGCAGGTATTCCCCAGTTCGCTCTGCAGGTCCCTTGGTAGGGCTAGGACTGCTTCCTCCCATTTCCTACCTCCTCATCCTCCCGCAGGGCAGCCCCGTAGGCATTCCTCTGCCTTTGCTCTGAGGTGGGATCCCTGAAAGCCCTCCCTGGACCTGGTATCAGGGCCTTTGGGCTGGCACATGGTGGGCAGGGGCCAGGCAGAGGATGGCTGTGGTCGAAAGCCCCTCTCCAGCACCTGCAGGTCTCCAGGAGGCACGTGCAAGAGGCACGGGATGGGCCGGGGCCCCTGCATCCACGCCAGCTCCTCCGGCTCCTCAAATGCAAGGGTTTGCTGGCGTGTGGGGGTGTTTTGGGGTTTTTTTGCAGCATCTTCCTGTCCCCTGGGTACGTTACTTCACAGGAAAAATGAGCCCAGGTCATGCATCCCTGTGTCATGCCAGGGCCAGCTGCAGGCAGGAGACGTCCCCATGCTTGGCCACATCCCAGCCTGCCGGAGGAGGCAATGCCTGGCAGGGAGGGCTCCATGGTCAGCCCCAGGTTGCTTCATCTCAGCAACATTTTCAGGATGCTTCGGATGCTCCGGTGGCTGAGGAGCTTGGTGAGCCTGGACAGGTGGAGGCGCGAAGGCTAGGAAGAGGAGGTTGGTGCCAGCCGGGATGCGGAGGAAGGGTAGAATCCGTGCCTTGCTGCTAGCCCATTGCTGGTTTTAATGCCGTGATGGTGTGGCTGGATCTCTGCTCAAGTTTCCGTCTGGAGCTCGGTTTGGATGGCGGTGGCGATAATCGATGATGAATTCATCCTCGTGCAGCATCTCTGGGGGAAAACCAGGGCTGGGCTTTTGCAGGGTGCTGGGAAGGCACCAGGGTGGGAGCTGGGGGACAGTGGGTCCCCAGGATGGACAGGCTCCGGACACCAGTTCTGTGATGGAGGAGCACCCATACGGACGCATCAAGGCAAGAGTTGGATGGAAGTCTTGGGGACCAACAGCTCCCTCGGGGTAACGAGAAAGTGCTGGCAAGCAGGACGGGGGTGATTCAATGTCCGGAGAGATCCAAGTGCGAAGCTCCACCTCCGGGACCAAATGCTTCCCAGGAATACGAGCGCGGCAATAAGCAGGCGAGAGAGTGGAGTGAAGGGATCTCTGCTCGTCAAAGCTGGGTCATGAGAAATCCCAGCATCACTGAGGTTGGCGGGGACCTCCGGAGACCCCAGGTCACCTCTTTGCCTGGAGCAAAGCCCCAGTCGGAGACTCGGGACCTCATTGAGTGGAGCTGCCATTGCCCGCGGGGATGGGGCTCACAGAGGACTCGTAGGATGCTGGCCACAATGGCATAGCTGAATGCAAGTTGGGGGACAAGCAACACTGGCGACAGCCCAGCAAGCAGTAATTTTAAGCTCCTGCCTAACTGGGGGGGGCTCCAAAATCAGCTGGGCCTTGGGGATATCTCCCACGTGCCTGGCCCCACAGAGCTCGTGCGATGCCATCTCCTGCTGCACATGACACCCACTATACGACTCGTGTGTGTAAATTATTTATGTATCTCTACATTCCCCGACAGCTATAGGCGAGTTTTGTTATATAGGGCAGCAATAAGCATCCTCGACGTCACGCGCGTCGCCTGGGATCGCCAGTTCAGCGTGAGCAAAGGGGAGGGATGCAAGAAGCATTTTTGAGTGAAATACTTTTTTTTAGCTAAACATTATTTGCGCCACCCCTGCCAGTGTTTGAGCTGTCCCTGGCCCGGGTTGCCTTGTTATTTCTTCATTTATTTTGACCAAAAAACCAACCGTAAATGTTTCACTGTGACGTTTTGGAAGCCTGACTTCCCACCAGGCAGGGTTTTGTTCCCTGAAGCTTTTTGTTTTCAGGCATGCCACTGAAAATATTTAAGCAGAAAATGGAAAGAAAGGGAACTGAGCTTCGTACTAGAGCTGATGTGGGGTTTTTTGTGTTTGCTTGTTGGGTTTTGCTGCAGCAGGGAAGTTTTAGAGATTCATGGCAGGACCGGCATGAGCTCACGGGGCTGGATCCAGCACGGAGCGAAGGGCGCATCCCCAGGGCTGCAGGGCCAAGTCCCACCGCAGGGCGCTGCAAAGCGCTCAGGCCAAATATCTGAAGGGAGCCAGGGATTAATTAATGGGATGGAGAAAAATCGCGGTCGTTAGAAGCTCATTGGGAAGCAAAGGGGCTCGGAAGGGGGATGAGGCTGGTGGCACTTCCTCGGCAGGACAGGCAAATGCCGCCCAGCCGCAGGGGATGGAGGCAGTCGGAGCCATCGCTCAGGGCAGGGAATGCCTTTAAAAAACCACTGAACTTCATTTCCCAGGTCTTAACACCAGCACTGAGTCACTGCACAGTAACGCGGCTCAGGAAATTTCAAGTGAAACATTTTCCCATACAGAAGTGGCTCAGTTTTTTTTTTAGTAAAAAAATCTGGCTTCTTCCTTCCAGGAAAAATTGGACATTTGGGCTTCTTGCCCACCGGGGAGGGCGGGGAACATTTCATCGTAGTTTTGCTTCCCTTTCCACTTTAGAGGTAATAGTCTCCTAAAGAACCAAGTGCGTAGGAATTTGTATCGGTTCATCTAAGAGAAGGTGCCTATTTCTCACTGTTCCCATGCTTAGGGAAATCACAGAAATACCTAAATTTGAGGAAAACATTCAGCTTCAGGCCGAAGGAAATTTTTAACTCCCGATGCTCGCCATCACGTACAAGGTCTCCTGGAAATTTCTCACTGGGTGGGGAGGGGGAGAATCACTTCCCTTGAATTTCCTAATTCTTCAGTCGAGAAAGTCAGAGCATGTTTCATCTCAAGCTGACACCTCGAAGAGGTGCCAGGACAGGGGAGATGCCTGGTCCCCACAGCGGACGCAGGGGGAGACCCCCTTCCCTGCATGCCCACTTACCGGGGAGCCTGGCTGGCTGGAAGGAGGGGGAAGGAGCCTGAAATGAGAAAAAAAACCAAAAACCAATTTTCAGGGAGAAAAACACAAACAGCAAGAGGCAGAACGTGAATTTTGGCCTCGATGGAAAATGACACAAGCTGGAAAATATTCCCACCCGCATTTTTACAGCCTTAAAGCACGATCCTTTTATTTTTTTCCTCTTGCACGGGGTCCAGCGTGAAGTAACACTACCCTGGCGATCCCATGGCATGCCCCAGGAATTTGCAGGCAGTACCGTATTTGCCGAGTAAACAGGGGTCGGGACAGAGGGTAGGTCAGGGCCACGTGTGCTCGGACCTGCTGGAGAGCAGTGCCTGCCGTTTTCGGGAAGTGAGGGCAAGCCTCCGCCACTGTGACTGGCCGTCCTGGAACTCCTGGCATGTCTTGGACCCACCAAAAGTTTAGGAGCATGTTTCCACGGTAACCACAACATATTATTTTTTCCAGCTGTCCAAAAAAAAAAAAAAAAAGTGGAATTAAAAAAAAAAGAAACAGAACCAACGGAGGAAATTCTAAGAAAATTAAATCAGCTGGAAAACTGGCAGGCGGGTCCCTCTCCCCAGCCCTCCCTGCCAAACCTCGGCTGGAGATGGGCCGGGAGGATGCTCGTGGTACAAGTGAGGTTCTCTCTATGCAGGGAAGCACACCAGGGCGGCGCTCGCCAGCTGGGGCTATTCCGGAGCTGCTGCCCCACCCCAGAATAGAGCCACCACAGAGACATTGCCCCATGGCGGTTATTTCGGGTTGTTTCCCTGCAGAGCTAAATGCGTGTCTCCAGCACCTGGGAGGCTCTTGCTCTGGGGCCCAAAGACAACTCGCTTCTGCCCCAAAGCCCCTATATTTTCATCTTGGCCCTTGCTCCTCTTCCATTCATTTTTTTTCCCCATCTCGCTCGGCTTTAGGGCACGTCTGTTTAACCAGCAGCGTTGCTTTTTCTTCGCCACATTCAGCTGAGCAGTGCATGGAGCTGTCCTGGCTTGGGGAGGACCGTGGGCTGGCGAGGAGGAAGACTCAGTGTCGCCCAGCACCCTGTTGTCCCCGTGCATGGCTCACCGGCAGGTCGGGAAGACCAGATGGCAAATCCCAGCCTTTTTTTTTTTTTTCACTTTGCTTTCTTGTTTATTGCTGCTTGCGGGGTGTAATCCCTGCTGTCCACCTCTCCTATGCCAGGTGTTTGCTGGCCATGCTGCCGGGCAAGCTCCAAGCCAGCGGCGAGTCCCTCCCCTGCCACAGAGCTGCAGCCAGGAGGGTGCACAGGAAAGCAGGCAGCTAAGGCAGCAGACCCCACTTTGGCTTTGCAAGGTCCGAGAGGACTCTTAAGAGAGAAGATGACCCATGCAAGAGGGCAATGTGTGTGCCACGGCTGCGGCTCAGCGCAGGGAGGCATCTGGTGGCTTTGTGGGCATCTGTGCTGCAGAGGAATGTGAGTCACAGGGAACAAACATCACCCTGGGGACTGCCACACCTTGGGCAGCAGGAGGGCTTGCTTGGGACGCGGGGATTGCAGAAAGCATCACTCTGCAGTAAAGCCAAGTCAGGCATCACATCACTCCTCTTGGCTTCTGCTTGCTTCCATACAGGAGAAGCAGCCCCAGCAATTCCAAACAACGTATTCTTCACGCACCACCAAACACCATCTCCACTCCCATGGTCCAAACACCACCTCCATTCCACAATCCCTCTCCACTCCCACCAGACCTTGGAGGCTGGTGCTCCAGAAGGTGGAAGAGCACTGAAAATTACTCTGGATCTGGAGCATCTCCAGCTCTGCAACCTGTCCTGGCTCCAGCCCTGGGGGTCCTTGGTGCTAGAACTAGGGATCCTTGGAGTGACCATGGCACAAATACTTAAGAATGGAATTGTGAGCTTACAGGGGTCCTGTTGTGTTGTGGACCCCTCTTGCTGCCTCCACAGACAGCCTTGCATTGCACAACCGCAGCACAGCTGTGCATCTCTCAACTGTCGGATCTCTCACATGCCAGGGAACAAAATCCTGGGATGACAAAGCAGCAGCATGCCAGTGTGAGATCTAGCACCGTAAAACAAACATGAGGCTTAACTCTTGAAAGCCCGCGCAGGCAGAGCATTCCTGAGCATCTCCATTTGGGGCAGACTGTTCCCACCGCCGGTCCAAACCAAGCTCAGTCGCCTTCCTTTGCTGGAAGAAGAGAGGCAGATGGCCTTTGCCGTGAGTCTGCTTTCTGGGCTTCCCCTTGAAGATTAATGGTTCCCCTTGATTAATGGTTGGACTTGATGATCTTAAAGGTCTTCTCCAACCTAAACGATTCTATGATTCTATTAAAAGATGTCATTTTGGAGCAATGGGTCTCTCTGCAGCTCAGCCCTGCTCTCCCCCTGTCCTCAGTGGCCAGGGACATGGGTCAACTCCTTCCGTGTTTTGACAGCAGGCTCTGACAACCGAAAGACATGGGCTTGACTGTGCTACCCATACAGGAATAGTCGGTCTTCCCTCCTGCAGACAAGAATTTGCTGGGTAACCCTGGATGCTCCCTGAGCTTGACTTTAAGAGCGTGACTGGAAAGCGTTGGCTGGCTTGAACGTGCCGAGGCAAGCGCTGCCCTCTTCCTTCAGGTTCTGCAACAAACTGCTGGTACTTTGCTTTTGTGCAACACTTGGAGACTTTCCAGAAGCTGGGGCAGGTAGGGGAGGTATGGGAGCCTGCACCGCTGAGCCTCCCGGGAACGCCGGGTCGGCCTGCGGTCTCGTACTGGGTGTTTGCTGCTGAGCTCCAATCCCTGGCACAGCAGGTCAGGATGGTGTCAGAACCGGGGTGGATTTTGTGATACCTTATTTAATTTTATCCATCTGGGTCTCGAAACAGCATCCCAGGGGGCTTCCTGGGAATACTCCTCCTCACGTATTCTGGTGTTGGTCAAAAATGAGAATTCCGCAAATTCTTTCAAAATCCCCCAACTTTCTCAGCTTCCTTCCAATCTCGGGGCTTCACCACCTTTGAAAACTGGTGGAATGAGCAGCATTTCCCTGGTGTCGTAACGCTGGCGTAGCAGGGTGGTGAATCAGTGGGGATCTTTCTGCCCAAACCGTGTTGTATCATTGTTATTGCTGAAGTTTTGCTATTTTAAGCCACAAAGCCCTGTACAATCTTGTCTAAATAAATGGCGAGTAGCCCCGTCATATGCGATTTCAAACTTATGAACTGGTGGGAACTGTGTTAGTGCAAAACTATTCTGGTTCATGAGACCCCGCTCCAAACAAACTGGATGCCATGCGGTAATCCAAGCGGCGTGTAATATTATAAAGTGTATAAATAGCCCCTGCCGGCCTTCGCCTGGGTGTGTCGGAGGGGCAGGGGGAACTGTAACACCCGTGTTTGCCTTAGAAAGATGAACTGAAAGCTAGCAAGGGGCTCGGGGCTTGAATTTACCTTCGTTTCTGGCTTGTGCCACAATACAGACGCCAAAGCCGGTCAGCTTTGCTTAACAGAAACCTCATGAGGCCTTCAGCCTGCTCTGCCTTTGTCAGGTCTTTAAGTAACACCCACCAAACCAGGGTGCTTGGTTCCCAAACGGTGGTCCCCGCTTTGCTGCCTGGCTGCAGCATCCCTGCCGCCGGCCTCCAGAGGAAGGGTTTGCCGCGGGTTCCTGCCGTCTCCATTCTCGAGCTGCCTGCTGCATTGAAACCAACCCACCTGGCAGCAGAGGCCATGGAGCCACCAAAACAAGGAGAAGCAATTCCCCAGACGCCCTAGCAAGACGTGGCCAGCATGGGGAGATCCGTTCAGTGCCTGGGGGTGCTGGGAGAGTGCATCAGACCCCAGGTTACAGCAGCCTCAGCACTGAGGACTGAGCCCTGCTTGGACCCCAGCATCCCCCTCACCCGGGGCGTGGGGTGAATGAACTCCAGCGCTGGAGTTTGGAGCGGACACTATGTCCACATTCTTCAGCCCGAGGCTGGGAATGTCAGCTCCTGTCCCGACGCCAGGGGCTTGCATTCCTCCCCGACGTTGCTCCCAAAAAATGCCAGCCCAGAACGGAACGGTGCCGGGGAGAGAGGTGCCGCTTGGTCCAGGGGGACGGGAGGAGACATGCTAAGCTCGCAGAAAAGCCTTTACCGTGCTGGCAGGCGTGTGGCAGAGCGGGGCAGGAGTTAGCCATGTGTGTGCTCGCTTGTGTTTACTAAACACTGCTCCCATCAAGAGGGAATGGCTGGAATTCAGCCCCCTTGCTCCCTGCCAGACCCCAAGGACACGCGGGCGGACCCGGGGAATTTGCTCCTCCAGCCTGTTGCCATGGCTGAATATTTCAGAGACCCAAGCAGTAAAAAAAAAAACCAAACCCAAAACAAAAACAAAAAACCAGGAGGAGAAAATCAAAACATTTTATTGGGAAGGAAGAAAAATAGCAGGGGGAAAAAATGCAGAAGAGTAATGAGAAGGACTAGTGAGTCCAAGAAATGTATTAGATCATCCTTAGAAACTGGTGCCTGAGGAGCTCTCCATAGCTCAGGATATTCTAATATTTATTGTGTGCTATTTAAACCGTGGCTCCTGGTACCAGCTGGGGCTCAACGGCACTGCGTGCCGCTCAGAAGCATTGCTAAAAGCCAGTCCGGGGCTCCCGAACCACTTGAGAGGTGCTGGGATTCCTCATCCCATCTGTATTGGCAGCAGAAGGCAGCCTGCTCCCAGCGAGCGTGACCCGGCACAGAGCTGGCGAGCGGAGTAGTGTGGGCTATCAACGAGGAGGAGGATGAAATCCTTGGAGAGGCAAAGCACAGATTGGCTCCAGCGTGAGCATGCAGCTGAGCCGGGGCGGCACTCTCTCGCCATCATCGGTCGAGAGAAGGTGAGATGCAAACCTGCAGGTATCCCTAATTCCTGAAGGCACCTGTTTATATCGGTGCACTCCGCAGTTAAATCTCACTCCTCAGGTGGGTTTTCATGAGCCAGTTTCAGCACGCGGATTGCGAGGCATTGCTCCTGGCGCTTTGTGTCCGTGGCGCTCTGGGCAAAGCATGCTTTCCACGTGCAGGGGCAATGCAGGGCATCAGGAGCCTGGAGGTCCCACTCAGGCCGAGACCACCTAATTCTGGCTCGGTTGCCCCTTGCTGTACTGATTTGGGTTTGCAGGGGAGTGACGGGCGCATCAAAGCCCAGCCGGTTTTAAAACCCTGCCATGAGCTCTTTAGATGAGATCCAAGGAAGAAATTTTTCACGATGAGGGTGGTGAGGCACTGGAATAGGTTGGCCAAAGAAGCTGTGGATGCCCCACCCCTGGAAGCGTTCATGGCTGGGTTGGACGGGGCTTTGAGCAGCCTGGTCTGGTGGAAGGTGTCCGTGCCCCTGGCAGTGGGGTGGAACTGGATGATCTTCAAGGTCCCTTCCAGCCCAATCCATGCTACGGTTCCTATGATTCTATGTTAGGGCACCCTTGGCTCTACCCGGTATCTGCTGGGAGAGATCGCAGTGTTTGTTCTCCCGCGGGATTCCCCATCCTTGGGGTCACTGACAAGATGCAGACGTGGAAGGGGGGTGTCAGGGCCTCCGCTCGGCCTGACCCCACGCTACAGCCTCGCCGCGGCCGGGTGCCCACGGGAGCGTTTTGCCCCGGATCGTGGTGAGGGAAAGCGGGGCGGGACGCTAGCGCAGGGCAGCCCGGCGGCAGGCGGGGCCCGGCGGGGGCGGAGGAGCGGCGCGGGGCCCGGCGGCGGCCATGTCGGGCGGGCAGTGACCCCTAGCGTCCCGCGCTCCGCCGCCGACCTCACAGGCAGCGGCGTCTCCAGCGCTCCCCGCTCTGAGGGGGCCGGGGGCGCCGGGGGGCTTCGCTCTTCGCTGGGTAAAAAACCGGCTGGATGGCCGGGCCCGGAGAGCTGTGATCAACGGAGTTAAATCCAGCTGGCGGCCGGTCACAAGCGGTGTCCCCCAGGGCGCAGTGCTGGGGCCAGCTCTGTTTGACATCTTTATCAATGACCTGGGCAAGGGGATGGAGGGCAGCCTCAGTCAGTTTGCAGATGACACCGAGCTGGGCGGGAGTGTGGATCTGCTGGGGGGGGAGGAGGGCTCTGCAGAGGGACATGGCCAGGCTGGAGCCATGAGCCCAGGCCAGCTGGGTGAGGTTCAACAAGGCCAAGGGCCGGGTCCTGCCCTGGGGTCACCACAACCCCACGCAACACTACAGGCGTGGGGAAGAGGGGCTGGAAAGCTGCCCGGTGGAAAAGGACCTGGGGGTGTTGGTCGACAGGCAGCTGGATATGAGCCAGCAGTGTGCCCAGGTGGCCAAGAGGGCCAGCAGCATCCTGGCTTGTATCAGGACTGGTGTGGCCAGCAGGAGCAGGGCAGTGACCGTGCCCCTGTCCTGGGCACTGGTGAGGCCGCCCCTCGAATGCTGGGGTCAGGGTTGGGCCCCTCATTCCCAGAAGGACCTGGAGGGGCTGGAGCGTGTCCAGAGAAGGGCAAGGAAGCTGGGGAGGGGTCTGGAGCCCAAGGCTGCTGGGGAGCGTCTGGGGGAGCTGGGGGTGTTGAGCCTGGAGAAGAGGAGGCTGAGGGGAGCCCTTATCGCTCCCTACAACTGCCTGACAGGAGCGGGGAGCCGGGGAGGGGAGGGTGTTGGGCTCCTCTCCCAGGGAACGGGCGATGGGACGAGGGGAAACAGCCTCAAGTTGTGCCAGGGTAGGTTTAGGTTGGACACTGGGAAAAATTTCTTCATGGAAGGGGTTGTCAAGCACTAGAATGGGCTGTCCAGCAAGGTGGTGGTGTCCCCATCCCTGGAGGTGTTCAAAAACCATGTAGATGGGGCACTTTGGGACACGGTTAAGTAGGCAGGGTGGTGTTGGGTTAACGGTTGGACTTGATGATCTTGGAGGTCTTTTCCAACCTTAATGATCCTATGATTCTGTGATTTCATTAAGCATTTCTCCCTGCCTGCATTCATTCTGCGCACAACAACAGGTCTCTAAAGAAGGCCTCGCTGCTCTCACCCCCATGCGCGAGACAAATCTTGCAAATCAGGGATAGGAAATCTCTTGCCCTCTCCAGGAGGGATTACTGACATGAGCTGTGAGATACCAATATCACCAAAATATAAGCAGTCCTGAAACTAAACTGCCTGACTGTAAGCTTTCCGCGTGGCTTTCACCCCATAAAAACGCCTGTGGATGGTGTTCCGAGAGCAGCCTTTTGCTTTTAGTGACATTCAGGAGATGTTAAGCACCACAGAAAGCTGGTTTCCACCTGGCCTAACCCTCGCCCTGACCCGCAGAGGGAAGCGCAGAGCTGCCTCCAGTAGGAAATGGGAGATAGAATTAATTTCTGTGATCCATCACTGGGTGCCGTGTCCAGTCCCGTCACCCGCAACTCAGTAAAGAAGCTGAATAAATGGAAAATGCTGAAATAAGACCTGTGGAACTGATTTAAGGTCAGACTTCTGCTTTAGAGGGAGAGGCCAAGGGAACAGAGCTTATTTCGTTTATGCAGGAGAAATGGCTGATCACGGTGATCACAAAGCAAGAAAGTTCTTGGTAGCCAGTGATTTTTTAAAGACAGTGAAAGCTGGTGGCAGGGGAAGCTGCGGCAAATGCATCAGGGTAAGAGGCTGCTCTGCTCTGTCTGGGCATGGGAGCCCCTCTCTGCTCCCTGCAGGACACAGACCCTTTAGGTCCCCTGCCTCCTTCTCTCTTTCTCAATAAATCTCCACCTGACTTTCGAGGGTAAATGCTGGGCAAGGAGTGGAAATAACCTCCGAGCCATACGGCTGGGGACGACTCACAGCTGGACTAAAATCCAGCCTGCAGCGAGAATGGAGGCATCCAGCAGAGAAACTGTCCCCAATTCTGCAGTCCGCTAGGTCAGTGACTTGCTGCTGAATCAGCCGGTCTGGAAAATGCCTGGCTCAGGACTTTTGTCACAATGGTGACAAAGTTTTAACCGGCAGAGGAAGCAGCTGGTGAAAATGTGTGAGGATCCCATAGCTGTTGTCCAAGATGGGGCGAAACCTGGCCCAAGCAAGTGCCTGCTTACAGGATCCCTCCTCACCGACTCTGGGGGCCTTAAAGTGTTTTTCAGCACTGAAATCTATGCGCAAATACTGGTTATTTTTATGAAAACTATTTTAAAAATTATTTACTTTTGTTGTTGTTGAAGGAAGGTGTTTTCATTGAATTTGGGGTATGCCTGACTTCATGCGGTGTGAGGTGTTGGAGAATGAATGGTCTGGTGATGGCTATGAAAGCACACAGGAGCAGTTGGATGGGAGGAGGCCAGGTTGTCTTTCCATAGCTTTTTTCCTGACCCTTACCTCATTTTCAAGATGAGGGTCTGTGAAAACACAGCAGCCCTGGCAGAACAGAACACAGTCAAAAGCACGAAGCATTTTAATGAGGCAAAACATCCTGATAAGTCTTTTGGTTTATTGGTGTTGAGTATGCTCCAAGCCCAAAGAAAGGGACTCAGAAAGAATCTATTAAAATAGTTGGCTTATGGGATCCGCAACGTAAGCATGATTAAAATTGATCTATTTTTATCTGTATGACTATATATCAGCTACAGGAATCTGTTTTGTAGGAGTAAAATATGTTTGTCTTCAGTAAAGGGTGTCTAGTTGAGCTTGGGGTGTAAGAGTGCCCAGTGCTGGGAAGTGAAGCAGATACCTTCATTTGGCCATGATATAATAGTGACTCAGATCCCGTGTACGGCTGAGGAAGTCGGACTGGTGCTCTCCTTCATCCCCATGGGCTGGTTCTGGTGGCGTTGAAACACCCTCTGCTCCAGTCCAAAGGCCACCAGAAGCCACAGGAAGATTCCTGTTGCCCACAATGAGTTTGTTAGCATCAGTTAGCATTCACCAGAGTCTAGTTAATGTTCGGTTAGACCAGTAACTTTAGTACTGCCAAATCTGCATTATCATAGGTGGCCAGCCTGCAGACCGGGGCTGGAGCCCAGGTGTCTCTCCAGTGTGTGTGCAGAGGCCAAAATCTCCCAAGCATTCCTCCTGTTGAGTAGGAGTCACCTTGGAGTGTGCAGGAGAATCTGGGGATTGCAGGCAAGGGATTTCATCCATGCCAGATCCAGAATCCAAAATACTTGCTAGCAAAAGTGTCTCTTCATCCCCTGTGTGCAAGGAGCAAGCAGGGTTTGCTTTTTTCCAGCCACTTTGTTGGATGGAACTGGTGACACTGCAAAAATTGTAAAGCCCCTTGGCCAGAAAATGAGAGACAGGAGTTAGATCTCTCCAGCCTAAAGAAATTTGGACTTGCTGTTCCCCAAAACCATCTAAACCCCGAGTGGAGTGAGATAGTCATGTTCTCTGCTTCTTCCTTTGATGGAGACAGGGGTTCCAGAACCTCTTCTGTAAGGGGAGTGGGATTCAGTGAAGACAGGTGAGTCGGTCACTACTTCCTTCTGATTCTCATTCGCTGGTAACTTTTATCTTCATGAAAAATACTTTCGTACTTTCTCAGAAAGGAAGTCAAATATTTTCCACTTCCTGGGCAGATTGTGCCCCAATTATGCTTTTGTAAATGAATGATGGGGTGCAGTGACTCCTACAACTAATTATCTCCATTCCCATATCGTGTGTGGGCTCTGAAGACCCCTGGTAAGCCATAAACCGGATCAAACTGCCAGAGCACAGGGAAAAACTTATCTAAGTGATCTGTAAAACGTGATCACCTAAGTTTGTAACTGCTGTTCAGTTGACTTCCCAAGGGAAAAGGGAAAGGTACAGAGACGAATGAGCCTTCTGAGAATGGGCCCTGCTTTTGGAGTTGTGCACTGAACTACAGTGCAAGGTCTGTTCTTTCAGCAGAGACGTAAGAAAGACCCTGAAGACAAATTTTGAAAGTTCATTTGCACTGAAAAGCCAACAAAGGACCAAAGAGGAGACAGAAACCCAGGTGCAGGACCGCTGAGCTGGTGTTGGGCCTCTGCCACCCAGTGATTCTCAGGATGTTTGTGTCAGGGTGGTTTTAACACCAGGGGTCAGGGGTGTTCAGGGGTTGGTTTTAACACCAAGAGCCCTTTGATGAACTAGAAAAAAACATGTTTTTCAGTCTCGTCCAGAGCACACTGGTTCTGATGACCTGCGCTAGCCACAGAGCCAGACAAACTGAAGACAGCCCCTTTGACCCAAGGTGAGGCGGGGTATTCTGTAAGGTGGGAAGGGATCCCACCAAGTATCCATCGCCAGCTCTGGAGATCTGGCATCCCTCCGCCAGGAGGAAGTCCCCGGTTTCAGGTGCCTGCTGGCCTCCTCCACTCCCTCCAGCAGACACCTTTCCAAAGTGCAGTGGTTCTGTCCACACTGTGGGAATTACCCAGGCTGGTCAGTGCACATCACCCATGCTCTAGGACCCGCGTCTACCATAACAGTTTGCAAAGTGACATGGGTGTCATCGCCCTTTGGCTCTTGGACCTCTGCCTGTGTAAGAGCAGGGGGCAGGCGTGGGACTGGCCAGCATGACCAAGGACTTTCTGGAACAGCAGCTGGAGCCCGGGGGATACCTCCGGGTTTCTCAAGCAGTAGGTGTTTTTTCGGCAGCGGAATCCAGCCTCTCAGTCTGCCTCGCTCCCTTTGGGAATAAGCACTAGATCAACAACAGCAGGGTGATAACACAAGACTCCAATCACACAACTTTTCCCTCTGTCTTATCATAAAAAATGGTTTTATCCGCCATTTTGTGGCCTGTCCTGATAACAGCTGTCCTGAGCACTAAGCTCCAATTGTCTGAGTGCAGAACCAATGTGTAACGGCGTTACAAGCCTTACTGTGCAACCCATGCCTTAAAATGGCCCCAAATCCTGGCATCTGTTGGCAAGGAAAACGCTTCAGATGATGCACACCCCAGCCAGCATCCCCTGGGTGTCCTGGGGAGGGAAGAGGTGAGATGACCAACCCCCAGACACAATTTATTTCATATTTAGTGATATCATGGCGTGCAATGCTCCCCTTATAAGGCAAACAAAGGAACGGCATGTGCCTTAATGGCCACACGCTGGAGTCATATTCTGATGCTCCACTTTCCTCCAGCCTCTGCTTGCTTAATGCCGTAGTAGCTCTCAGTTAGCTTAATGTTCCCAGGATGGATTTTTCCGTTAAATGCTACATTTCTAGGAATTTGTGTACGGCATTTCCCTCTGCTGCTGCCTGAGCGACTTTTCCTCTCTTTATATATTCCAGCCCAAGTGACTCCACAGTGACTGATCAGCCAGCCCTTCCTTCTTGAGGGCGGCTTTATGGACCTGCATGCACAATTAGAAATTAAAAAAAAAAAAGCAGAAGTCAGTTGCAAAGGGAGCCAGCTGGAAATCTAAGGCTTTTAATCTTTGCTTCAGTGCTGGGTCTCTGCTCTCCCAGAAACACAAACACCAGCCTTCCCAGCTAGTGCCTCCTGTTTATGGCTGATGAGGTGAGGCAAACAGAGTTTGGGGGGGTGTTTCTGTATGTTTTGAACTTTGAAATTTCAGCTCTTCCCTACCCTGGAAGAGTCCACGGGTGACTGCTGGTCTGAGCAAAGCCATCTGCCTATTTATACGATTCAATACGTAGTCCATTCCCTCATTCTTGGTGCTCCTCCTTGGGCTGTGGGAAAAGGGATGGCGAATTTAGAGATGTGGGAGAAAAAAAGCAGTAAGCCCCCAGTCTGTTCCACCCAGACGAGAGAGGAGAACCAGGACCCCCCCTCAGGAAATGGCAGCAGGTGAAGCGGAGCAAACGAATGGGTTTTATCCCTGCACAGAAGCATACGCACGTGTCCCTGCGCTTGGAAAGGGATTCTTGCTGCCATTACAGAGCTCTTTAGAAGATAAATACTAAAAAGCCTAGAAAGCCTAGTGCTGACATGGGCTCAGCTCTTATATCTTTCTCTAGGTCTCCCAAAATCCCTTTTGCCCATTTCTAACGGCTGTCCATGAGCAAAGATGAAGCTCCACAGCATTTCCATGGAGAAGCCTAGCTGACAGAGGTCTTGGTGCAAGCAATGAGAGGAAGGTTCCCTGGGCCTTGCAACCAACATGCAGTTTTGCTGGAAGCAATCCAAGTGCTGAGGTCACCTGGTACTTGTGAAGAAGAGAAACTGTTGGAAGGCAAAAATGTTGGAAGACGGTTTGAAGGAGGCAGAAGGGCTTCATTCCCGTGTCTATGTGAAGGGGCCAGCTTTCCTCTACAGGGAATGTTACACGGTCATTTGCAGTTGTAAAGGGGAGGTGGGAAAAGCCACCCTTTAGTGCAGCAGCGCGTGTAAGCGAGTCTGGACACGTGGCAGTCGTTACCAAAGCCTCGTCTCCCATCTTCCAGCACCCACGTAAATAGCTCTTTATCGTCTGTCTTCCATGAGGTTGTAATGTATCAAATTCTCACCAGCACCGTTAATTGTCAGCTATTTGCTTTTGCAGATTTGTTTTACATCCAGAAATGAATACCAGCTCTTCCCTGCCTCTCGGGACACAGTGGTGGTAAATGCTGATATGATCATGCTCAGAGCGCAGGCAATGATGCATCCCACTGCCTAGCCAAGCAAAACTTTTCCATACGAGTGCTGTGAATTTGCAGATATTGCTAGCAGCTTTCCATGGAGAAACTTTGTGTATCCTCTTGCAATGTAATCTTACCCAGAATGGTTTTGAAAGACCGTGAACTCGATCCTGCCAAAAATAGTCCGTGCAGCCAAAAAAAATCAGCGGACAATCTTTAGCATTTGAGCTGGCCTGTGAGTTGCATTTTTCACCTTTTTTCAATGATATGTTTCTTGACATCCGTGAAACCATCATCTGACTTCTAATACCCCTGATTATTCTTCTAAACGTAGCAGACTGCATTTTAATTACAACTTCAGGGCCCAGTGAGCAACTAGCTTCACGGGTATAATGAAACAGACACACCAGCAATGGCTTTAGCCCCAAAAGCGTCTGCGCGCAGGCTGGCAGATGTATCCTAAGAATGTGTCGATTTGCATTTGGTTTATGTGGTTTTGGTGACCTTTTGTTAAAATCAGCCAGTGACTTCCAGGAGGCGAGTTACACGCTCACTAAAAAGAAATGCAGTGAAATAATCCAGCATGGGTCCTTCTGCTGAATGTTAGCGTTTCTGCTGAATATCACGCCCCTGTGTATGGGATATGACGGAAGTGAAGGTTAAAGTAACGTTACCGGTGGGCAGGGTGGCTGCGTGGATATTGCCCCCTTGCTCCTGATGAAGAATGGCAGCCCAGAAATGGGTTATGGGGAAACTGGGCCCCAGTGACCATGTGGGACTTCCTACAGGTCTGATCACCATTACAGGCTGTTCTACAGCTGGGGAGTGCTTGCGTTGTCCTGTCTCTTCTGCCAAGTCTTCAACAAGCCCATAGGAAAAAAGAGCTGCTTGTCTCCTGCCTGGTGCCAGCACCATGTTCTTCAGTCTCGCTGGGCTCGTCCTACCTCCAGAGAGCAGCGGCAATTTCTTACTCTTCCCTCATTGCTCCAAGAAGACTGTGAGTGAGGTAGGGATCTCTCAAAGGGGCAAATCTGCGCCTACTCTCGGGTGGCTTTGGCAGCATCTCAGCCCGTAAGCTGCTTGCTTAACTTCACCAGAGAAGGCTGCCAAAAGCTTGCTTGGTCTCGGGGCAGGCCTTTCAGGGTGCCCTGGTTGAAATCTGGAGGAGAGTGGCTCTGCCAAGGAAATAGCGTAAGTGCAAGAAGTAACACTGCGCTAGTTATCTCTGAGCAATGTTGGGATGCTGACGGCCTTCTCTTCCCACAACATGAGGTATGGTTAGTTCCTGCTAGTGTGGACAGATTCTTCAGTTCAGGAGACTAAACGAGGATTGCTGCTGCAACAGCCTAGTTTTGTGTTCTCTGCATTTCTCATATGGAGCCTGGTGCAAATTCATGCTCGTTTAGTGCTCATTTGTGAATGCTTTTGTGATGACTTGTATTGCGCAGCTCAGGAATCCAAAGGCAAAGGTGAGCCTCGGTTTTGGTTTTGATCACTTGAGACGTGCAAGTTGCCTGTCTGTCCATGAGTCCCGAAGTGAGGTGCGTTAGAAAAATACCCGGAGCCTGAAATTTAAACTGTGGCTGAACGGCAAATAAACACACAGGCCCAGACTTGGGGTTCAGCGGCTGGGGAACTGGTCTGCGGAGCAGCCATGGTATGGAGGGCTCACTCTCCATACCCAGTGCTGCTCCAGCTGCTCCTCACCCACCCAACTGAAGCCTTGCATGTAATTTTCAACTCCGTTTGCAGTTTGCCGTTTTATTTTTACACACCTCCAGCTGCTATTGTAAGTGCTCTAGGAGAGCCTGCTTTAGCAGGGGGGTTGGACTAGATGATCTCCCAAGGTCCCTTCCAACCCTTGCGATTCTGTGTGATTCTGTGTGATCTTTACTGAAGGGAGGTGTGCGAGCAAGTCCTCTTTCACCACAGTGATTAGAAGAGCGGAACTTTCTCTACGCTTTCCACTCTTATGGTTACAAGCTGAGAGACCCACTGATTAAAAACCCTCCCCAGCCAATTAGCCTGCAGCGTCCTCCTGTCACGGTGTCCCGTGTAGGTACATGATTCCTCCTGGCGGGTTAGCAGGGAGAGTATAATTCAAAGTTATTAATGGATTTAATGATCATAAATGAATATTGTGACGCATCTGCTGAAAAGCTCAGTCAAACAGGCAGCTACCAGCGACGAATTTGCTGAGACCAAAGCTGTTGCTGCTCTTCAGGGAGCCCGGAGGAGCTGGAAGGCAGCCAGGTGTGAAGGCAGGTAGGAAGGTGGTGATGGAGGTGGCTCTTCCATCATCATCAGGTCAGCCTGGAGGGGTGAGGGACCGGGCACATTTAGCTCTGAAAAAAACAAGATCCGCTCGCCGAGCCGATCGCAACAGAGGTTTTGCATTTCAGGGGAAAAGGTAGACATCTTGAAACAGGGTTTTGTGCCAAACTGCAACAGAAATCCTAACTTTTGAAATTCTGCACAGAAGGGGATTTTGGGAAAAGGTTGGGAATATTTGTATAGCAGATTCAAAGTCATGCTGGAATTTGATGTTGTTTTCAATGCTCGACTTGATTGTTATTGCATTCTTTCAAAATGTATCAGCTGTCAGGCGGTGCTGCTGCTGGCATTTCGTCCTATAGCAGAACAGCAGCCGTGTTTACAGTTTAGATTTTACTTCAGGATCAATTATAGGCAGCAACGGCTTGGCTGGGATTGAGATAGCCACCCTTTGTAGATCAAAGGCCCTCCTTTGTTGCAGTGAAATGAAACGCTGCTGCTATTTCTTAGCTCTGAATGGAGCAAGATAAAAGCGAAAAGCAGCATTAAAGCATTAACATTTCCAAAAAAGGAAATTTTCTTAAACTAAAATGCTGGTATTCCAGAAGTGTTTCCAGTTGGGTAACTTGCTGATCAGTGTCTGTTACCTCAGGGTATCTTTTTCTGCGATGTTTTGGCAAAGTATTTCCAGCCGTAAGGAAGAGACCCTGCAGGCTCAGCTGCAGGGCTTGCCTCTGGCCAGGCAGATGGTAGGTGATGGGACAGGCCACCACAGGTGACTGGGACAGGTGGTGGTAGGTGACGGATCAGCCTTCAGTAGGTGACCGGGACAGGTGGTGGTAGGTGACGGATCAGCCTTCAGTAGGTGACCGGGACTGGCTGCAGTCGGTGACCGGGTCAGGCTGTGGCAGGTGACTGGGACTGGCAGTGATAGGTGACGGGTCGGGCTGCAGTAGGTCACAGGATAGGCCGCGGTGACCGTGACCGTGACCGTCTGTGGGCTGGAAGGGACGGAGGAGATGACAGCAGGGACGGAAGGGCCGTGCAGGGGCTGCAGGCGAGCGTGAGGCCTGGTGGCCGCCCCCTTCCAGCCTTCCCTCAGGGCGGGCCCGCGGACCCTGCAGGCGCCAAGCATGGAGACCAGGAGGCCCCGGCAGGAAGCAGGGCCCGGGGAGGGCCTCCCACTCCTCCTCCTCCTCCTCCTCCTCCTCCTCCTCCT
>JADKXX010004805.1:0-140059 GCA_017310255.1 Butorides virescens | reverse complement strand
GGGACTAGGGCAAGGGCAGCAAGGCTGGGGGTGCAGGGGAGGATGGAGAGGGGTGTGAGTGGGGATGAAGGACCTGGGGCTCAGGAGAGGATGAGGGGCTATGGGACTGGGGTGGGGTGAATCTGGGGGTTCTGGGGACTGGGGGAGCAGGGTGTCATGGGGAGAGTGGATGAGTCTGAGGACTCGGGAAAGAGTCTGTGCTGCCTTGTGTGTGTGTGGTTGGGGTTTTAAGGAAAGAAAAGGGTCCTGGACTTTTCCCTGATGGCGAGGGGTTCCCTAGGTTGAATTGACTGGGGGTGGTGCCCCGTGGGAGCAGGGTAAGCCCTGGAAAAGGTGAGTTCAGGCCCACGATTTAATTAGCGAGGTGAGTGACATTCGGAGGGCAGCGAGGAGACCGGGCAATAATTGGGTGCGTGTGTGAAAGGAATCTTAATTTCTAGGCAGGCTGACAATTGCTGCGCAAGTACTTGGAGGCAGTTCATGAAGTCCCCCATCTGGCCTGCTGCAGAAGACTTTCACAGTAGTTTTGTGCTTGGAGAGTCTCTGATTTAAACAAAGATTTGTTTTCTGTAGGCTTTGGCTTGCTTAGGCTCTTGTTTAGAGCTGGTGGCTGGAGTCTCAAAACAAATATGTTGGTATCCCCAGCAATTTGTTTTTCAGCAAGCGTCCTGTATCTGCGTAGGCTGAAAAGCGAGCAGTGCAAGACTTTATTCACATCAAATGGGCAAAATAAAAAATATCTTCGGTTAATTTGAACCCTGTAAGCATGTTGCTGACCAAACTCAGGGGACCAGCGGAGAGAATAACACTGTAAACATTTTTTTTCCCTTATGGCTTGCTCTGGTGATTAGCGTTCTGTTGCCATCATTTTTACAGTGCGTGTGCTTGCTGCCAGATGCTCTGTTACAGATAGAGGATAAAAATGTCAGGCTTGCTGTTTAGCTGAGTTTCTAAACAAGTGGTTAATCTTGGAAATACTGAATGGTAAGGTTTGAGCTATCCTGGGTCCGGTGCCTGAAATGTGCATTAGTTGGATTTGCTCAGACTTCCATGGTCCACTAATGTAATTATTCATCATTAAGTAGCAACTGAGGAGGGAAGACCTGCTGCTGTTGTTATGTTTTAAGTTAAATTGCATCCTGTAACCTCCCTTATGGGTGTCTACGGCTAACGTGGCTAAAGTCCCTTATTACTCAAGCTGTCTGTAGCTGTTTTGTATCACTTTAACTATCTGACACTCAACGATCTGTTCTGCTTCTGCCACCCCAAAGGCTTGGATAAACTGGAGTCTGATATGGAGATAAACTGGTGCTTTTTGCAGTTAGCAGGATCCAGATCGCTAGAAATCTGTTGTAAACTAAGCTTTCAGGATCTACCTTGTGTTGTTGGCATGAGCAGGTTTAATTTTAGGGGTATCCTTTACAGGGTACTAGCTGTTGTAGGTGAGGTGTAGTTTAATGAAGAATCTAGACACAGGCAATCAAATCTCCAGTAACTTTATGTATTCCTCTGGCAGAAGAAAGCCCAAAGGGACAGGCAGGTTTGTTCCAGTTCTTCACACTTTTGCAAGCAAAACAAGCTATTTTAAAATGTTCACTTTTGCAGTGTCTGAATTGTGTTTGCATACAGACAGGTTTATGGTTTAAGCATTGCTGTTGGTGTGTGTGAACTTGCAAAGAGCAGGGAGGTGTTTCAGTTTCTGTAACTTCTTTGAGGAAGGCCATGGTTCTGCAGACACCAGAATGGTTATTGACAGTGGATAGCAAAATGGCATTGCTTGTGAAGTGAACTGTTGGGTTCGGTGAAGCTGCTAATACAAACACAAGCTACTTTCGTTCCCCATTTTGTTTCTAAACAAGCTCCCTCTCTGCTACTGACTTGCTGTGGTTGAGCAGAAAACTGAGACCGTCTGAAGTGCTCATAAACCCAAACGTTACGCAGAGTTACTACAGCCTGTGGTGTGTCTTCGTGCTTCCTAATATTGCCCCCAAACATCTTTAGATCACAAACTTGATCTGGAACAAATGTGAGCGTTTGATTGCGCATTATTGAATTGGCCATAGCCGGTGTGATCTGGTGCATCCTCTGTGCAACACTGGAGCATCCACAGGGTCTGGTGTAAGGTCTGTGTGGCTGTACCCACGTGCGGTCCCTCCACCGGTGTGGCTGTACCAGTTCAGTGGCTGCTGCTCTCCTCAAAGCCAGAGCTCGCTGTCTTACAGAACCATGGCCTGTGTTTTTAATTAGGTTGTGGCTCTTGTAAATGAAATTGTGACTTGCTTAAGGTTATGTGTGGCTGCTGTTCTTTTTGTGGCGCAGAAGCAGGACAGATACTGTGGTTTATCGTGAAAACTGCCCGCTACTTTCCTGCACGCTCATGCCAGATTTCCACCGTTAGGCTCTGTGATTCTGACTGTCTGTCTGCCTTAGGAGGAATTGTTTTGAAACCTTCAGAGCTTTACAGAGAAGTAAACTAGAGAAAACTGGCTTGTCTTGTTGTGCGAGATGGATTTTTATTTTGAAAAAGCTGCAGCGTTCTCATGATCTGAAAGCAGGGCTTGCTATATGGCAGGCAGATGGTGTGTCTGTCAGGAAATATCTCTTGCCATTCCCGTGGAAAATGTTCACAGCCATCCAAACTGCAAGTCTTTGGAAAAAATAATAATGTGGTTTTCACGTGCTTGGATGTGTCAGATTCCACTCACACCAGGCAGGATTCGGCAATAGATAAAGGTATAAGGAAGGAGAGGGGGGAGTTGGTCAAGGGGACTTGGTTGAGGAGACTTCAGCCGTGGCAGTGGGAGCAGGGGGGAGGTACGGGGTGATGGGGAGACAGGGAGGTGGAAGAGAAGCCCTGCTTGCTGGGGAGGGACATTCAGAGCACCACAGTCCTCCTTAGGCATGTCTGTGAGCTCTCTCAGCACCATGATCCGTAGCTTTTTGGAGTTGGTTTGTAGCTTTTTGGATTTGGTTCCTATGGACAATCTTCTTGGGGCCTGTGCATAAACCTGGAGAAAGTAGCATCAGTCTTAGGGAGTGGCTCACTGTATAGGCACGATAATACCACCTGATCATAGAATCATAGAATGTTTTGGGTTGGAAGGGACCCCTAGAGGTCATCTAGTCCAACCCCCCTGCAGTGAGCAGGGATACCATTAACTAGATCAGGTTGCTCAGAGCCCGGTCCATATCGCTTTTTTCCCCGTGACTGCCCTGTGATGCTAAACATGCAGGGCAGATGGTGTTAAATTAGTGATGAGTTATTCAGTAGAGGATCTGTACTTGATATAGTGACTTTCATTCAGATTTGCCTGTGAAATCAGAACGTGGTGGTTGCCTGATGTTGAAATATTCTATCGATCTGCTTTTCACAGGATCCTGTGATAGAAAGGCGCATGTATCCCTGCTTGGCAGGTAACAAACTAAGATTTAGAGAATAAGGTAAAAAATATCCATTAATATTAGGTAGCTACCCTTAATAATTAAGGATTTGATCTGATCTATTTGAAGTACATAGTATTATTTAGCACTTCATGCATTTGTGGTCTATCTCGTATACCTTCAGCTGTGAGTTCCCGGCGGTTCTGCAGCTCAGCCTCGCAGGAGGCCTAGGGTTATACCCTCCGAGTTTGAGGACCAGAATCAATACCTGCCTGTGAAAACTTGGCTTAAGTGCTTTTTCTTGCATTGCAGGCAGTTCTTTTGCAGCGTTCATGAGATGGCACCTAATTGTTCATGGCAGCAACAAGATGCTGAAGCAGTGAGGACAATCCTTTCTCACAGGTTTTGGTGTTGGTTTTTTTGTAGACTTATGTACCTTTCAGCTGTGAAATTGGTCTTGTGGAGAGCCCTCTTCATCACATGGCTTTGGTTCTTTTTTAGAGACAGGTCTGGCCTGAACACTAAATGAGACTTAAGTCCCACGGGGGGGAAAAATACCATGTTATCACATAACTAAGGGCTATCATAATACATACGTACGGGGTGGGCAAAATTAGAATTGTAGGAGAATCTTACAGTCAGAAGTCCTACAATGTTTGCATTGAGTTTGCAAACTTGATATTCTGTGGCCTAGTTTCTTCTGAGTAATCATATTGAATGCCATCTTCTGTTGGTTTTATATTTGTGCTTGCTTAATTACAGAGTTAAATTAATTAACGCTTATGTGACTTTTTCTTACGTGTTCTAAATTTAATTTGAAGCCAGCGTGCAGCTTACTGGTTGTCTGGCTGTGAGATGCAAAATCTGTTCTAGCAGAGTGTTGTTTGTTTGCTTTTTAAATTGTGCTGCTGACTCTCAGAGCGGTTGGGGTTGGCAGGGACACCTGGAGGTCATCTGCTCCAAGCCTCTCTTCAAGCAGGGCCACGCCACGCTGGTTGTCCAGCACCGTGTCCTGAAGCTTTTGAACATCTTCAAGGATGGAGACTCCACCACCTCGGTGGGCAGCCTGTGCCAGTGTTCCATCACCCTCACAGTATATGAGTTTTTCCTGATGTTCAGATAGAACCTCCCATGTTTCCATTTGTCCCCATTTCCCTCCGGTCCTGTCACCGGGCACCACCGAGAAGAGCCTGGCTCCTTCCTCTTTGCACACACCTTCAGATATTTATATACATTAATGGGATCCCCCTGAGCCTTCTCTTCTCCAGGCTGAACAGGACCAGCTTCCTCAGTCTTTTCTCAGAGGAGAGATGCTCTCCTCTATCACCTTCCTGGTCCTTTGCTAGATTCTTTCCAGTAGGTCCATGTCTCTTGTACTGGGGAGCCCAGCGCTGGACCCGGTACTCCAGGTGTGGCTTCACCAGGGCTGAGCAGAGCCCAGGTAAATTATAGGCCAAATGCAGTTTTATATATTTTAGATGGAAGCTAAACATCTGCTTATTGCAGCAGTTGATCTTAATGAAGATGTCTTAATTTTATACTGTGAGACAGTGTTCTAAGGTCACTATTTTGGGGAGGTAGCAACAGGAGTTCACGTCAAAAATGCTTTACAGTACTTGCACTGAGTTCACAGTGACTGGAAATCCTTGTTCCTTTTTCTGCTGCCTGGTTACTTGTCCCTGTTAGCAAGGGAGCTGAAAATCAGCATGCTGCGATGAGCTGGATGTTCGAATTATTGAAAGGTTGAAGTATTTCTTTCTTCTGATTCTCCAAATGCTTCAGAGCCTTGTTTAAAAGCCCAGTCATGCCTGTCTCTGGCAGCATCGCTACCTAGACCACCACCAGTGAGCTAGAGCTGTGCTCTGAGTTTTTTTAGTAGCACCCAAGATGAATTTCCATGTGAGATGGGTGATTTACAGGTGCTTGCCTGTGGTGCTTCCTTAGGACAGAAAATATTCAGCGAGGAGTCTCTGTGTAGCTGCAGGAGGATGACTGAGATGTTTGGATACCCTAAGGTCTTGAAGTGTCTATGTGCTATGGAACCTACAGTTCAGAATCTGGTTCTGCTGCATACATGCTCTGAAATCTTTGTTTTCTAGCTTTTAAGTGCTTGACTCTGAAGAATGGTAGCTTTTTGCATGTTGTATGCAAAAATAAGTATTGTGTTACTATGGTCCGCACACCTGTCTTAGAAGTGCAAAACCCTGTGTGTTAAAACTTCACTTTACCCTTCGACAGGGAGTTACAGTTAAAGAGTACTGTAGTTGCATGGCGCTGGTTGGAAAGCACGCCTCTAATCTTGAGAGATGCCGTGCGCTGTAACAAAACTGAATTGCTGACGGTGGCCTGAAAATACTCTGATATATTCCACTTAATCGGAAGCGCTGGTTTTAGGGTAATTATTTTATTCCCTTGCCCTGTAAAGCCCTTTAGCATAATGATAGCCCGTGATTGGTGTTTATCAGGTGGGGTTTTTAGTGTTGCAGGCGAAAGTCTGCTTTGGAGAAATAGGGGGATGAAGGCTGGCGGGGCTCTTGGAGGCTGCGTGCAGCAACATCTGGCCGCTTGCAAGCTGCAGCAGGTTGTGACAAGTTACTCGCACGGCGGAGTTGAGCAATCTGTTTTCGTTTTGGAGCCTTTCAGTGTGCTTGGATGCTTGTCCGTCTGATTTACCGACTACCACGGTTCATGTCAATATTGTTTTGAGGTTTATGAGAACAAGCTGCATTTGGGGTTCCTCTGCCCTTTTCCGTTCTATTACCTCACTTTTAATTTGCAAAGTTCAAATAGCGTGTGTGGATAGCTGTTTCTTTGGAGATGCCTGTAGTCGTATAAACCCACTCCAGCATTTGTAATGCTTGCGAACTGGCAGAAGAATATGCTTCCAGGAGTTTGAAATAGCCTGTGGAAAGCCATCGGGAGCGATGCCAGTGGAGGCAGCTCCTACCCTTAGGATTGCTTTGAAATCATTTATTCTGTGTGACCAGAGGGAAGTCTGCGAAATATTTAAGTCCTCGTGTGTTATCAATCTCCGCAGCATTGCTGAGATGGGTGGTTGATTTCTGCACCCTGCTTTATTTATCACACCAGCTTGTGTGTTAGGATTTCAGTCTGGAGCCTACCTGGAAGAAAGCAATTTGCTTCTGCAAACTGGCCGTTTGGGAGGGACTGCATGGGCCGCGGGCGGCTTGGCTTCCTCCCGCAGCTCTGTCTGCCCTCAGCCCTGGGAGGAAAAACAGCCATTTCGGCTCCCGAGAGGCCAAGGTCTGTCTAGTGATAAATGTTTGTGGCTCTTGTAACATTTTTGTGTCCGGGACTTGGAAGAAATCTGACCTCTGGGACTGAAGGCTAGCCTGATGGGGTTGGGGGCAGTCCCAAAGCTGCATTCCTCACTGCTGTGATTTTACACCTGTGTTCTGTTTGGCAGCATCTTATTTATCACTGTTGATTGTTTGGCCTCCTTGAATACATGCTCTCTTTCTCCCTCCAGTGCATGGACAGAATGGGAACAAGGGAGAGGAAATGAGGCAAAGAGCTCTTTGCACGCATGAGAAAAGCCAGCAAGAAGGGCTGGGGTACTAGGAGAAAGGCAGGGACCAACACTACTCCTGAACACTACCTGGGCAGAGGGAAATACAGGAGATAAGGATCATGCTCACAGGCATGAGAAATCCCAGGGTGGCATTTTCCATTCTGGTACCCATACTTTTAAAAGATTAAGCATTTGGGGGAGTCTTGAGTTTTTCTCCTCCCCTTCTGCTATTCAGACCTGTGTTTGAAGACTGGAAAAACTGAATTAATGAGACAAATTCCAAATGTATCTTGATTCACATTTGTTCTGAGCTCTAGCGAAATGGCATTGCTTGATGACTAATTCCTACCTGAAACTATCCAGACTGAAATATCACTGAGGCTCCTGCTTTCCTTGCAGCGGAAGGGCCTTCAGTTAGAGGCAATACCGCACAGTAAGTTACTAGAGGAATAAAAATCGTACTTGAGGTCTCAACTGTGAAAGCAGGGAGTGCGTAAAGGGTGAAGTGCATTTAATGAGTTGTGCCTGATGAATTGATTCCCCCCCTTTTTTTTTTTCTTCCCTTCCCTGAATGGTAGCAGCACCAGCAGATCCCATGTAAGAATGAATGCTAACACTCTCTGAAAGTGCCTTGTGGCTGTACAAAGGGCACGATGGCAGAGGCTTCAAACGCATTATTTCTCTTCCATCTCTGCCTTTGTCCTTCTTTCAAGCGGATAGTTCACATATTTGCACTGACTGCTTTGGAAATCTGGGAGCAGAAGCAACAGCATGAAACTAATGTGATGCTTTAGAATTTCGCTGCCACTTACTGGGTGTTGAATAGCCATAATTAAATTAACCAGCATATTGATTTCACCATGCTGCTTGGGAAAAATAAGAGCAGTAACGTAAGCACTGGAGCTGCTGCTTGAAAAGCTGCAGCCACTTGGAATATGTAATGCCAGTGGTACCAATGGTGAAGCTGGTAAACTGAAGATGGTTATACTCTCAAAACTGTTTTAGCCTTTATGAACTTGGTGGATGGCTTTGCAAGGTAATTCCTAATAAAAGAAAAAACTACTAAGCTCTGTGGCTTTTCTGAGTGTGGAGATTGCCACGGAAGCCAACAGTCCTGTTTTAATTCGTGTGGAGCTTGGTTTTGTGTTAAACCATTGGTGTCACCATGATGGAAGCCTTCCAAAGCCTCTCAATGGATGGGAGGGGTGCATTACCCCTTCAGCAGCCCTGGTGGCCACAGGAGTAGAAGCATGAGTTTAGAGGCTGAGGCCTGATGCATTGAGGGAGGGGTGTGTGGTTTTTTAAAATTTTTTTTTTTTGTACTCAGTTGGGTACTTGTTACTGAGATAGTCTTGGCCACTGGCAGGGCCACTGTTCTAAAGGTGACTTACACTGTTGTATCTTACAGTCTTGCCTATAGGGATAACTGAATCAACATGTGGGTGTATTACTATAACTAAAAAAAAAAAAGAAAATGAAGTGACACAACTTCTTGGGGTAAGTGACACTAAAATATTGCAAATGCACATTGTTCATGAGTCCAAATGATGTCTGACGTACCTTTGTTAAGTGATTGAGTTTTAGCTGGTAAGATTACAGCAGTTCAGTTCAAAAGCTGTGTGATACTAGTAAGCATCTGATCTGAAGTGATTTTATTTCAAGCTGTGCGCTCCTGGGCAGCTGCGGCTGTTGTTCCGTCCAACACGAGGATATATTTTTATATTATAGACTTCCCTTTCAGTCGCTTCCAGCCCTGTACCTGCACCATTCCTACTGCCATCTGTCCCATTTCCCCTTGCCTGCTGTGTAGGTCACTGGCACTAATTGAAAGGTAATTGTTGCTGTTCTTCAAAGCCAAAAGGGTAAGCAGCTCGGTCCTAGGAACAATTAATGTCTTCCTTTTGGTATGGATTGAGTTAAATATTGCTCTTACTCTTTCACTTCAGCAAGTGCCATCTCCTGGGCGAAGCTCCTTCCTCTAGAGGGGAAGAGGTCTGCTCTGTGACTTCCACAAAGATCTTTCAGTGAGAAAAATCCTGTTTGCCTGTGGTGTTGAACTTGCAAATTCTATTTAACAGCCTTAATAAGGTGAATTGCGGGTGATCTGTCAGTGAAGATTCACGAGGATTTAATGAGGGCTCTCAGCTAGGAGTTTTTCCTCCTGTGTGCTGGATGTTGGGAAGTTTCCTACTAAGATTCCCTGCTAGGGAGTCTTGGTTGGTTTTCAAGGACGCGGTCATTGCCTTGAAGTGATGTTGAGTATTTCCTCACATTGAATGCCTTACATATTGTTTTCCATCTCCAGCTCATGAAAAGTTAACTCTGCGCAGGTAACGAAGCCCTCTGTGTAAATAACCACCATCCATATGCTTTCTGCTACCGCTGGGCAGAGTTAGGTGAGCTTGCAACGCAACCGCGCTGTTCACAGTGAGGCATCAGTCTCTGGTGGGAGAAGTCTTCCTTGGAGTTGAGAATGGATTTAATTCTGGAGCCTCACCAATCAGTGTTACGCTAACGACCTAATGTTAGAGCAATTCCACAACAAATTCATAGAATGTTTTGGGTTGGAAGGGACCTTTAGAGGTTGTCTAGTCCTGGCACATTTCAGCATGCTTTGGTGATGTGTCAAGCTGTGATTTTAATTATGATGCTGTGTTTTCCATGCACTTGATACTGGTTGTTTTTTTTTTTTGAAGGTCTGATCCTGGATTATAAGATATTCCTGTCTAGCAAAGCTTAAACTGAAATTTAGAAAGAAAGGGTTGAAGAGTTCTTTTGTGAGATAAATATGCGTAGGCAGTGAAGAACTTCACGTAGAGGTAGGAAGTTGTCCCCAAAATGAGGGATTCTTTTGTCTTGGTGTTTTTTCCTAAGTGTCAGGTGGGTGATGAGCAGAAGGACAATTCAGCAGTCGGGGAAGAAGTGTTTTTAAGCAAAAGGTAGAAAGTATGTTGGTGAAGACTGATGGATTTGTGCCTGCTGATGTGTCTTTCAAGCTTGATGCTAAACAGTGTCCTTTGACGTTCTCTGGCACCGGTGTTGAGAGTGAAAAGCTGTTTCTTCGTCATCTTTGTGTTACTTAAGATTTAACTTTTTTCCCTGTAATATTTGTCATTGGTCATCTTTTCTAGAGAATCATGGTCTGCAAGCTGTTTAAAAAGCAAGTATTTCAGCCTAAATTCCTGACCGACAGCTGTAACTGGCAGGCTATAGTGTTGTGGAAAACTTAAGTAAAAAATGCAAGTAGAAGGCTATAATCTGTCACTTGTTTTATTAAAGGAAAGTTCACTTTCATTGTAGTATATCTTGGATGTGTGCAAATAGGATATCAGAGGGTTTTTATGCATGTGTGTATGCGTATTCAGATGCTTAGTATTATATTTCCAATAGTTTGCTGTTTTCTAAATGCAATTGATCCATGTGGATCAGTTTGTATTGGATTGCCTCTTTTTTTTAAACTCTCCTTGGTAGTTTCAGCCTTGTGTAAGCTGTTTGTTGAAGTGAACTAATTAAATACATTCAAACTGAAAAGGCTTGCCCTGCGAAAGTGTTCTTTCCACCCTGAAAAAAAAAGTTTCAGTAGTCAAGAGCTGACTTTTTTTTTTTTTTAAAATTCTTCAGCCACATTTCCTTTTGCTTAGGCTGATGTTAAGAAAATAGCAGAACTTTTCCAGTGCACATTTGCAGAACTTGTTGCCAAAAAAAAAAGGGGGGGGGGGGAAGCTTAGGATTTAAAGACAGTGTTTCAGACTTACGATGCATTTTTAATGAAAGGAAAATGGAAGGGGCAGAACAGTATAATTCTTCAACAAGGTAAATTGTCCAGTGCTGGGAGAATCCTGTGTGTTTATGGAGTGGGTTGCACAGCTGTGGGAAGTGGATGGTAATGAAGGGATGTCAAGGCTCAACGTTCACCCTGGAGTGGCAGCTTCTGGTCTGGCCGGAGGGCTAACCCAGATGAGCCGCTCAGGAGCAGAGGTGTTGTTCTCTGCAGCACGTAAACCTCTGAACAAATGGAATATTTGTAAGACAATAATAACTTGTTTAACTGTGTAACTCTTCTCAATTTATTTCAGTGGGTGTGAGTCAGGAGCAGGAGTGGCTTGCTTTGCGAGGGCTGTGGTGGTTTGACGTCGCGCTGCAGAGATTTCTCAGCTGCTTATGAAGAAACTCTTACAAATTACAGACTGGTGCATTAAGAAAACAGGGGCTAATTTCGGTCATTTCTGTACGCAGACAGGAATCTACGAGAGGGTTGGGTGGGCAGCTGTGAGAGCCAATTATCTCCGCTATCGTTAGCAGATTGCTATTAGACTAGGGCTAATATTCATATTGCAGCAAGCAGTATTTTGGTAAGAGTGACCTCCACTAACTCTTACGTTGCACGTTCCGTCTTGATTTTTAGACATAATCTTCCGGAATTATGTTATAATGTTTTGAAGTCTGTTACCTGGGGTAACAGATGCCTAAACACAGTTGTCGTCTTTAAGAAGAATGTGCATGGTGTAGGATAGATTTGCTTCATAAGAATAAAATCTAATTTTTCCCATGCTGATAGCGGCAAGATTCTTTTGTATATTGTGCTTAAAAAGAAAAAAAAGGGGGTGTGTGTGGTGAAGCTAGACTGCCTTTACACAAGGGCATTTGAAAAGAAGTGTTTTGTTAGGCTGCTAGACTGACATGATCCAATTTTGTCATGAACACAAGGGCTGCTCAGCATCTTTTGCATTTGGGAATGAAAATTGGCCTCTCCTTTCTGAGCTTCTTCAAATGTTTTGTTATGTTAAACAGCGTAAAGAATGACAGACTTTCTCTATGGTGCTGCTTAAATTTACCTTTTTGTTTGTGTTCAACTTTAATTTATTCTTTCAAGTTTGCGCCCGAGGGTGGGAGGTACAAAGATGTGGAAGTTAATAATGAGATTTAGGGGTTGCCTGGGTAAAAGGGTGGTGGTTTTGCCTTGAAATCAAAGCAAAGCGTTGGTCTCACTGTTTTCATGTGGGTTGCTGTAGGTTAGTCAGTCCAAGCAATGAGAAACGAGATCCTTTAGTGCTGTGCATTGTCTGCATATGGACTTGTTTAAGGAGGCTTGCCAAAGCAAAAGTGCAGCCTGTGTTTTAAAACTGTTCATCACTGATTGCCAATATACTGCTTAAACCAATAGAAGCATTTCTGAAAAGCTTCTTTTCCTCCTCTGCAGTTCATGTAACCCAACAATTTTTTGGTATTTCTTTGCAAGGTTCTCCGCCCTTTTCTTCTGTTTTATTGCTTTGCCTAGAAAAAGATTGTTGAAGAAATGATTATTGAATTATTGACTGTTTTCTCTCACTGTTTGTAACGCATCTGTGTTCTTCCAAAGCCACCTGTTTCCATATATGACATAAACCATTACATACCTGTTTGGGTTTGTTCCAGGATGCTGGTGCATTTACCCTACAAGGTGGTGAAAGTGTTCAACACCTTACGAGGAACCCAACATCTTGCTGAATTACATTTTTCCCCCCCATACCAGTCAGTCGGTTTCAGTGTAGTAGTTCAGTCGTTTAATAAGAATTCTTGAAATCTGAAACAATTGGGAAAGGAACCTTATTTCTATCTTTTCCCCAGCAACCTGCTATGAAGGCTGATTGCATCTTGTGCTGCTACTGTGTTTTGAAAGACATTTACACCTTTAAAAAAAGTAAAAAAATTGAGGTCGCTGGTTTAGGCTGTGTATTCAGTGACTTGCTTAATTTGATACCATCTTTCGCAGATACCTACACCCAAAGCACGCTTTGAAAAAAGCCTAGGTAACGGTATCATTTTAGTGTAAGCTCCATCTAAGTTAGTGCTGCTGTTCTATATGGGGTGCTCCTGAGCATCCTCACTAATCCAGGGAGTTAAACTGACTGAGGGGTGTTGCCCCACTTTATTTTTTTTTCTCTCCCCGAACTGTGCCAGCTTGACTCCTTGAACTTCGCTTGCTGAAGGTTTAAATAAGGAACATTGCAGGGCTGGCATGAGTATGCACGTCTGAAGAAAAAAGGTGAAATGCAGAATTAAAGCAATTGTGAGTTAGACTTAAACTGTCACGGTAATGGAGCGTTTTCTGCAAACTCCTTAGCTGTTTGTAATGTCTACTCCAGTGAGAGTTAATAGCACATGATCAGTCTGGAAATCTAAGCAGAATATGCTGTGTGTTAGAAGAAAAGAAAAAAAAAAAAAAAAAAAAGGTAGGTAGATAACAAGGAACAAAGTGTCTGGTTGCATAGGGGTAGCTCAGAGCCAGTACCCAGTGAAGAGAACTGAACCTGCTTGACATTTCCTCTTGATCCAAACTGGTGGGAAGAAGAGCGCTGGACGTGATCCGCCCAGCGTGTTTGCAGTGGTATCCTTGGCCTCTCTCTTCAGCAGCACAGGGCTGTTCAAGCCTGGCATTCTGTGCTGCGTTTTTTCTTGGCAAGAATTTAGCCTGTGCAACCCATGAAAAGCCTACCTTATCTTGGCTAAAACCTGCTAACTGTAGAAGCCTGGAGTCCGCCCGCCGTGGAGCTCTTGAGCACGCACGGTTCTGCAGCATTGCCTGGGCGCTTTCTGTGGGTACGGGGAAATTTTCTCTTCCTCAAAGTGGAAGGCTCCTGAAACGGAGGAGACCCAGGAACGTAGTGAGCAAAGCGATGGCAGCCTGCATCAGGAATACTCGGATCATGCCAACCAATCAGTAATCTATGGCTCTGGCTTTCACCACTGCTCGCCGCAGCACCCTGCGTGATTCCCTGCCTGTATGTACCTTCCCAGTGCCCTCCCTTACGGCTGGGACGTGGCACAGATCCGGCATCACTGGGGATTGGCACCTGGGCTCCTTTGTTCTGGGCAGAACACACCTACCTGCCTGCAAGGTGCTCTTTTTTTTTTTTTTTTTTTTTTTTTTTGGACTGGTAGGTTTTTTGTGTGTTTTGCTGGCCTGATTGAGAGAAATTATATAGACAAAATGCTTCAGGAAGTCAAGATTGAGGTGAGGAGGGGATGAAAAATTAGGGATGGAAGGGTGGTCTGAAAGCAAAACTGTACTGTGGTGGATTGGAGGTAGGGAGATGGGAGCTTGCTTGTCTGGTGTGGACACAGGTTCTTAGATGCTTGTGGCAAGCTGAATTTTGTGTGTAGTTCACTGATGGGAAAAGATGTGCTAGAGAAGAAATGTTTTAACCATTGATAAACTTAAAAGGAAAAAATGCCACACAGTATCGAAACACTGACATTTCTCAAGTATGTATCTATTGGTTTCCAGGGTTTGAGAAAGCATTATGGCCTCAAGTTGTGCCAGGGCAGGTTTAGGTTGGACATTGGGAAAAATTCCTTCCCCACAAGGGCTGTCAAGGACTGGAAGGGGCTGCCCAGGGCAGGGGTTGAGTCCCCATCCCTGGGGGTATTTAAAAGTTGGGCAGAGGAGGTGCTTAGGGCCAGGGTTTAGTGGTCGGATGGCAGGTTTAGGGGAATGGTTGGGCTTGGTGAGTTTAAAGGGCTTTTCCAACCCAAACGATTCTATGACTCTCTGATTTTTCTTTAATAACCTGTACTTACTGGGTTTGATTTGAATACTGTGTTTAGTACATTTATGCCCATAAAGCTTCCAGTCTTCTTGATCTGATCTAACGGCGAGTGAGTTGTGAGCTCTTCTCCACACTCCTTCCATGTTGTCAAAATCTGAGGTAGATTTCAGATATCAAATGTGTATGTGTGAAAATTACCTGGGCAAGCTGTTCTGGAAGTTTGCTGTTTCATTTACATATTTTGAGAGTTTTATTTTGTTTCGGGGGGTGTGTGTGTGTGCGCTTACCCCTCCTCCCTACTTTACATGTGGATATGCTTTTGCATTTGCCAGTTGTTATCGATTGGAAATATGGACAAATTGGAGAAGAAAAGTTTAACGTTTTTTTTTGTATACTGTCTCAGGCTGATACATTCAGCACTTAAGGCATCACTGCATCTTTTTCTGTTCAAGATCTTGTTTGAGAGTGTTTCTCCCTGGGATTACTCTGTTCTGTCAATTCCTTTCATGCTTCCAGTCTTGAGGGGTTTTCCCCCTCGCCACCCCCCAGTATCTGTGGTTATATACTCTTGGGTTTTGATTAAGTTTCAGTACACTAATGAGCCAGCAGGGAGCAAAAGTGGTTAACAGCCACAAGAATGAAGAGGAGTGACTTGGCTGCATTTCTGTATCTTGTGAAAACAAGGTGGATTAAATAAAGTTCTGGAATAAGAGAACGCTTATCACTTTGCGGTAAACAGGAGGAATTATTTCTCTCAAGCTAATTCTCCCTTTCTTCAAATGCAGCTTGTCTACACAGTTCAATAGTTATCTTTGATTTATTTTTTTTTAACTTAAAAGAAAAACCTTCCATGCTTCCCTAGATTCTTGGAATAACTTCAGGATGCCTTAAATGCTGTCATCTTGGAGTCACAGCCTCTCCAGTCTTCTTGACTTTCTAGCCATAATAAAAAATAACTCCATTATGTATGTTCCCAATTGTACTGCGAATACTTTAATTGAGCTCAGTTTCCTCTCTGTACGATCGTGCTTGGAGCGTGCACCTGTGTCTGATTTGCCCAGTCGTTCCCTTAGCATGTCAATATATCGCTGAGCCTGGAGAGTGTTTAACTGGGAGCAAGGGAGGAAAAGCTGCATGAGATGGGACAAACTGGTACTGATTACAAATACAGTATGGTTTTGTCCGGAGGATATGGAGCTGGGATTAATTTTACAGCTGCAGGGAAGGGGGTTAACTTGTGGGGCTTACTACCTCCCTGATTGCTAATGACACCCAGGGCAAGCTGTAGGGTCCTACCCTGTATTCAGTGTGACCTTGGAATGTGTACCCCAAAAGATAATGGCAGCTTCAGCATTTTTAATATTGGAGTATGTGCCTTATTGAGGAAAATGCACCATAGTGCTCTGTAGTAAATAGTTCTGTGTGTCTTTCAGTTTTCTAGGTTTATTTAAAAGTCCGGAAAGCAAAGGGTAGACATAAAATATTAGTATCACTTGGTGTACAAATGCCATTCCTTCTCTCATTATGTGCTTTGTGTCACTATCTAATTACTGTGAAGTTAATGTCTCCGTGCTTATGTGTCTCAGCTCAAGAAATGAGCTATTCCAGGAAGAATTACCTGCAGTTAATGAGCTGATTATCCAAACCAGTTTGTTTTGAAGGTACAAAGTTGTAAATAAGAGCAAAACTGGACCTGTGATTCCCAGACGCAGTCGGGGTACATTCAGGAGAGTCTGTAATGACTCTTTAGGAAGAGTGTATGAAAAGTCACATTTCCTTCCATCACATTTAAACTTTTACCTGCTTATTGGGCTGCGGCATCTCTCCGAAAATTGTTGCTTTGTAAGAATTTGAAGCACTCGTGTTAATGCTGATATGCATGAACATTGATTTCCAAACCTGCAACTGAATTTATGGACTCGAGGAAGTCTTGACGTAAACATTAAATACGAGTGGAGCTGGTGATACTGAGAGTTGTTTGTTCCAGTGTGTTACTGCTGGTCCTATTCCTTCCCGTCTTACTCTTGTCTTTCTCATTACAGGTCTTGATGCAGAATTGTCTTATGTGAGGAATGATGTGGTTAATCACTATGCGTTGTCCTTCAATCTCTTAATACCCAGTGAAACCAACAACCTTCACTTCAGCTGGCATGCTAAATCCAAGGTAAGCAGGCACAGCTTCTGTGTCTGAGTAGTCGATACGTGATCTGTATCGCTTAGTGAATACACACCATTAAAATTTAATGGCTTTTTTCCTTTGCAAAAATTAGCATATGCTAGGTGCAAATGAATTATTTATATGATTGCAGGCAGTAAGTTAAGATGATATGTATCCAAACTGTCCCTTTACTGTTTTAGAAAGGTTCAGCACTTGAAAATAAGTGTTTTAAACTTCTTACTTCTGGCAAGCTATGCGTGTATATATACAAGCTACTGGCTGTGGGATCTCTTCTGGTAGGGCATTGAACATAGAGAAGGGGCAGCCATGAACCGAAGCCTCTGGAAATTGAATGTAGAGCAATTGTGTTTTAGAGAGTTCTAGAAACATATGTTTGGAGACAAGAAGAACCTATAAAAGTAGCATCTAATGTGTTATTACTGAGCACCGATTGAATGGAAAGGGATTTTTATTTCACTTAATCACCATGGCTGGAGCATGCTGCAACAGCTGTCTTAAAGATTGCATATGCTCTTACATTTTGAAGGATTTCCAGTTACTTAACTGTATTTTTGTATATGAAAGGATCTGTTTAGTCTCTGCCAGATGTTTTTTCTTTTTTTAAACTGGAGTGATGGTTATTCTTCTGTCCTTAAGACTGCAGTAGGAAGAGTAATATTTAACAACTCCACCAATGCAATTTCTGAAGATTCCTTCTGCCATTGTTCTTCCCTTTGAGGTGTAACTTCTTAACAGATGTGAATTTTGGTCTGCAACAGTGCTGGGTATGGTGCAAGCCAGCCCTCCTGCTTGATATACTGTCCTGGTTTCAGCTGGGATAGAGTTAATTTTCTTCATAGTAGCTGGCATAGTGCTGTGTTTTGGATTTAGTACTAGAAGAATGTTGATAACACACTGATGTTTTTAGTTGTTGCTAAGTAGTGCTTAGACTGCTCAAGGACTTTTTGAGCTTCTCCTCCTCGGCCAGGTGCATAACAAGCTGGGAGGGAGCACAGCTAGGACAGCTAACCCCAACTGACCGAAGAGTTATTCCATACCATGTAATGTCATGCTCGGGGGGGTTAGTTGGTCGGGGAGGGGGAAGAGTGATCAGGCTCGGGACGTTCTGGGCATCGGTCGGTGGGTGGTGAGCAATTGCACTGTGCATCATCTGTTTTGTATCTTCTGTATATTCTCTTACCATTCTCATTATTACTATTATTATTATTTTCTTTTATTAAACTGTGTCTATCTCAGCCCACGGCTCTAACCTTTTTTTTCTTCCTGATTTTCTCCCCCACCCCACTGAGGGAGGGGGAAGTGAGCGAGTGGCTGCATGGTGCTTAGTTGTCAGCCGGGTTAAACCATGACATACTGCATTCCACCTTCACGGGCAGTTCAGTCACTTCTCATTTGAATAGAACCCTTGAAGGAGTTTCCTTGTTCTTACAACTTCAGCTATGAGCTACCTGCATCCCCGTCCCTCCCTGGGTTTCCTTGGGCCTGTCTGTGAATTTGGAATAGGAATTTTTGAGCTTCTGTAGCTCTGCTTCCATTACCGTGATTGCACTGCTTGGCATCTTCTGTGCTAACTTTGTAGGATGGGTGTAGTGCAGTTTATAGGAACTCAGAAACTGGGTTATGTTTCTTCCCTTGGCATCTTGACTGAAAAATAAACTGATAACATAAATGTTTTAGAAACAGGAGGGAAAAAAAAAAAGAAACTAATGGGGCAAAGTCAAACCAAATTAATTCAACAGAGTGTGGAGGGATAGGACAAATTTCCAACTGTAGTTTATGGCTTAGTTACAACAGGTCCTGTACTTTTTTTTGAATGAATATTTGCAGAATCAGCTTCTTGAGTGGAAATGAAATCTTGACTGTAATTGAATAAACTGTTTGTAAGCAATTTTGGCTGTGCAGTTTATAAAACTGACTAGAAGAGGGGGAATTTTTGAATTCCTATGGTTTTAGCAAACTGGCTTTGGAACAAATAAGTTTGAAAGTGTCAGCAAGTGAGATTTGTGGTGTGGTTTTTTTTTTTGTTTTGTTTTTCAATCTAGCACTTTAAATTCTGCCCCAAATTTTCAAGAGTGGCTTCTATTTTGGCTTTCTCAATTTGAACTGTCACAAAAGTCAGATATTTAGACTTCATATAAGAAAACTTGAATTTAGGCACGTAAAATCACCAGCATTTTTGAAAATAAGATACATCTTTTTAATTTCAAGAATAATTATGAAAAGGTATGTAGCATTTCTTTCTACTACTGTCAAGATTTCTTATGTGTTTTTCCATCTCCCAACTATTATTACAGGTTGAGTATAAACTGGGATTTCAGGTAGATAATCCCATGGCTATGGCTATGCCTCAGGCCAACATTTCTCTACAAGGAGAAGTTCCTCGCACCCTTTCAGGTAAACTCCCTACCCTTCAAAAGTGCACAGCTACTGCCTTATCCGGTATTGCTTTCCGGTAGTACTTTGTTTTTTCCAAAATGTGTGTAGTGTTGTGCAAGAGCACAATTTTTCTCTTAAACATAACATGTTTACAGGCCTTCTGCAACAGTTACGACATTGCTAAAAGGCTGTTACAGATTAGAATCATGGGATTGTTTAGGTTGGAAAAGACCTATAAGATCGAGTCCTAACCCTGCCATTACACCACTAAAATATGTCCCCAAGTGCCACATCTACACACCTTTTAAATACCTACAGGGATGGGGACTTGACCCCTTCCCTGGGCAGCCCCTTTCAGTGCTTGACAGCCCTTGCGGGGAAGGAATTTTTCCCAATGTCCAACCTAAACCTGCCCTGGCACAACTTGAGGCCGTTTCCCCTCATCCCATCGCCTATTCCCTGGGAGTAGGGATGGACACCACCCCCCTGCCCCCGGCTCGCCACTCCCCCCTCCTGTCAGGCAGCTGTAGGGAGTGATAAGGGCTCCCCTCAGCCTCCTCTTCTCCAGGCTGAACACCCACAGCTCCCCCAGCCGCTCCCCAGCAGCCTTGGGCTCCAGACCCCTCCCCAGCTTCCTTGCCCTTCTCTGGACACGCTCCAGCCCCTCCATGTCTTTCTGGGAGTGAGGGGCCCAACCCTGACCCCAGCATTCGAGGGGCAGCCTCACCAGTGCCCAGGAGAGGGGCACGGTCCCTGCCCTGCTGGCCACACCAGTCCTGATACAAGCCAGGATGCTGCTGGCCCTCTTGGCCACCTGGGCACACTGCTGGCTCATATTCAGCTGCCTGTTAACCAACACCCCCAGGTCCTTTTCTGCTGGGCAGCTTTCCAGCCGCTCTTCCCCACGCCTGTAGCGTTGCGTGGGGTTGTTGTGACCCCAGGGCAGGACCTGGCCCTTGGCCTTGTTGACCCTCACCCAATTGGCCTGGGCCCATGGCTCCAGCCTGGCCATGTCCCTCTGCAGAGCCCTCCTCCCCCCCAGCAGATCCACATTCCCGCCCAGCTCGGTGTCATCTGCAAACTGACGAGGGTGCCCTCCATCCCCTCGTCCAGATCATGGATAAAGATGTTAAGCAGAACTTGGTCCAGCACTGAGCCGTGAGGTATGCCGCTTGTGGCCGACTGCCAGCTGGATTTATCTCCCTTGACCACAACTGTCTGGGCCTGGCCATCCAGCTGGTTTTTTTTACCTAGTGAAGAGTCTGCCCATCCAAGCCATGAGCAGCCAGCTTCTCCAGGAGAATGCTGTGGGAAATGGTGTCAAGGGCTTTACTGAAGTCCAGGCAGACAACATCCATAGCCTTTCCCTCATCCACTAAGCAGGTCACCTTGCTATGGAAGGAGATCAGGTTGGTCAAGCAGGACCTGCCTTTCATGACCCCATGCTGACTGGGCCTGATCACCTGGTTGTTCTGTATATGCCCCGTGATGGCACTCATGGTGATCTGCTTCATAACCTTCCCTGGCACCGAGGTCAGGCTGACAAGCCTGTAGCTTCCTGGATCCTCCCTCTGGCCCTTCTAGTAGGTGGGCGTCACATTTGCCAACCTCCAGTCAACTGGGACCTCCCTGGTCAGCCAGGACTGCTGATAAAGGAAAGGGGCTTAGTGAGCACCTCCACCCATTCCCTTAGTACCCTTGGGTGGATCCCATCTGGCCCCATAGACCTGTGTGTGTCCAAGTGGTGTAGCAGGTTGCCAACCATTTCCCCTTGGATTACTGGGGGCTTCATTCTGCTCCTGTCCCTGTCTTCCAGCTCAGGGGGCTGGGTACCCAGAGAATCATAGAATCATAGAATGTTTTGGGTTGGAAGGGACCCCTAGAGGTCATCTAGTCCAACCCCCAACAACTGGTTGTTGATAGATTAGATAATAGATAGATAGAATATTGATATTATTAGTCTGAGAGTAGTATTTTTCCCCTTGCTTAGGGGAGGATAGAGATTTTCCTGGAAAGGAAATGTGACATTTTTTATGTGTGTGTACACATACAAGGTTCCCGTTCCCTTTCAACAATAATCATTAGTAATTGCATGGATTTGAAAATCCACGCCTTTTAATGTCTCTAGCCTATAGAGAGACATTTCAAGGTGTGTGGGAGTCGTTTATGCATTAAAGTGTTTATGGTAAGTTTTAAAACTGAGAAAATTATTTTGAATACGTGTTAGCTCCTCCATGGAATTTATACCAGAAACAATTTTGTTTCAGGAAATGTGCAAGTGAGCATCATTCCTTGCTCATTCAACTAAGGTTCCTTGTACTCTATTAGATAATCAAAGGGCAATAAAATATATGGTGATGTTTTGGCTTTGTACAACTTCTTTGTGAAAGCAGACACTAGGGAATTAGGCTTGTGTCTGCTCTGTTGGCATAAATAATACTGGTATATAAGCTAGAAAGTAAATAATGTCATATTAGTTTAAGCTTTGATTCCAGTCAGATTTGCAGAAACCAAAATATTTAAACTTAACAGTTGTGAAAAAAGCAAAGCTTCGTAGGATTTGAAAAAGCAATGAGGAAAATTTTCTGGGTTTCTGTGATAACGGAGGTTTCTCTTGTGATGGCAGTTCGGTTCCAAAGCTAATGGGTGGCTAATGGTTACTTATCCATAGATATAGTCTTAGGAATCTGTAAACTTTTAATATAACTCACCTAAGTTCATTTAAAAATCTGTGCCCTTTAATGCTTCAGTAGTTGTCTGAAATTACAAGGCATGAAGGCTAAACCAGCAAGTTCTTTAAAAAGTGTATGTTATAAACATCATTTATAAAGACCCTTATTTAAATATTCTTTCACCACAATGTCTGAAAAGTGCTTAAACTTAACCATGATTCCTATCTGTTGTCTGTTTGCAGTGTTTCGTGTCGAACTCTCCTGCACCAGCAGACTCGACTCCGAGGTCACAATATTAATGCAGCTCAACTTGACAATAAATTCATCAAAAAACATCACAGTTTTAAATTTCAAACGAAGGAAAATGTGCTACAGAAGTAAGATGTTAAATTTCAAATAGTAAAAAGCTTTTAGTGTTAAAGTATGATAGGAAAAAAAGAGTAGGAAGGTGTATGATCCAGGACATGAGTTCCCAAGGGTGAATGTTGGAGAGGATGGGAAGAAACCAGGTAAAATTTTGCTTTTTGGAGGCCCACGGGGACTTTTGGTAGAAGCAGAAGCTGAGGGATGAACAAATTCCCCAGGTGTTCTGCTGCAGTGACTGACCTTTCTAAATATATAGCAAAAAGCATTTTCTCTGTTGTGATTGTAAAGAAGAACCTGGTTTCCTCAAAACGGCAGCGCTCTGAATATTCAAATTGTTCTAAGAATTGCCAACAAAATCTACTTAGATTATAAATTGTGAGAAACTTAAAATTGGCAGTTTAGTGGATGTAAGCAGGTGTTAGCCTTTCAGATTGGAGTACAAAATGTTCTTGGTAGATAATGCAGATGTCAGAAGTCCCAGATCGACTTTTCCTTGTTTTGACTTGAGAATCCCCAAGCACAATTTATTCTTGGATTGTTACTATCTCTTTCCTAGAACTATTTTCAGAAGTATCAGGGAAAAAAATTATTTTGGAGAATCCCAAGAACTGTACCCTCCTTAAAAATGGCTGTGGTGTCCTGTTTTCAGGCAGCCTTTGAGGATGGCCACCTCTCTATTTACACGCTCCTCCTGGCACTGTTTGGTTTACTCGGAGGCTTTGAGGACAGGAGTTGGCTCTTTGGAGGGGAATTTGTCACTTCGCTTGAGTATGAATGTCTAAGGGTGAACTTCTGTAAGGTGCAGGTGAAAGAGCTAGCATGGCTTTTCAGCCATGTTGTGATACTCATGTTCCTTTTCTAGTGAAAAGGGAGGTCTGGCTGATAATGGTGACACTTCTACCTTTATTTCAGCTTTTCCTAGGTACTTTTTCAAATGTTCTAAGCAGGGGAAGTCAGCACTGCTTATGCATTCACAGCTTATTGAGCTGCTGAATGAGCAGAGGAGGTTTCTGTAGGCACTACACAGTTATTAGGGTGTGTGAGATAGGGCCACTTCCTAAGCCATGCAGAAGTGATTTTTACAACGATCGTGTTTCTGTGGGTTCATAAAAATGTCAATGACTTTTTTTTTTTGATGTGTGTTGATTGGTATAGAGCATCTGTGGATTTCTGATTTAATTTAGCGCATGAGTTAAAAATATGCAAGAACTTGCTAGTGGTTTTGCTCAAGGCATTCGTGATAGTTCCTCCTAAACTTTAAAAAAAGGAGAAGGAAAAAAAAAATAAAAACTCTCAGACTTTTCCCACCCCCTTCCCCAGGTTGCTTTTTCACAAGTTTATCAGGCTGAACTGGCTTGCCAAGGAGTTGGAAGGGCTGTGCTGGGGAGGAAGCAGCTCTTCACAGCTGGGAGCAGGAAGGGGGATGTGCAAGTGGGACTGTGCCTTTGCAGCCACAAAAATCCATTCTATTGCCTCAGCTGCATGCGAATCCTTGGTGAGGTGCATCTGAAGCCATCACTGCCGCCTGCGTTCCCTCGGTTTGCACTGCTCCTCTTGGTGACTCGTAGTACACTTGATGAAGATTTATCCCCTTTCTAAAGGACTACATACACACACAAACCTGAGTATTGTCTTTGTGCTTTTTGTTCCATGTTTATAAGTATATAAACAGCCATTATTTTTTTTATCCTTCAATTTTTAAACCCTCATGACTGTAGCATCAGCTGAGAAGGCAGAGTATTAAGAACTGCATCTCTGTCTTCTTCCTAGGATGAGTAGAGTTAGAACGGAGCTGGAATTTCTTCCAAAAGGTCAGGGTAGGATTGATTGACCATTCAAGAAATTATTTTCTATCCTGTAGTAACTGATTCTGTGAGGTCTCTGCTGTTCAGTGTCTTAGCATACACTCACATACTCTGTACCTCCTCTTTCTGCTGTCTGCTGCTTTGGACTTTGGACAAGCCGGAGGGTTTTTTGAGGTAGGTAGATTCAACGGGTTCAAGCATGGCCTCAATGGACATGTGTATCGGTGGCGAAATACATCCGACCCATGTATCTTAAGTGTGATTTTTCTTATTATCCAGTGGTTAGGTATTTAAAATGGAAATCTAGAGATAACTATAGACCTTGAGTCAGCTCACCTATTTGGAAAAGCAGATTTGTTTTTCCATAAATGCAGCAATTGTCTTCCTGTGAAGGGCTACAGTATTAAATATATACCAAACTTAATGGATTTCTCTCATGTTTAGAGCTTGAACCAGAAGTAAAATCTCCAGCATCTGATAAAAACAGCAGCAAGGCTATCTGTAAGTAATTCTGTGTACAACTTTGGGTGTAAAAAAACCAAAAACTTGTGATAGTCTTTCTGTTTCCACAGCTTTCCCTATGAAAACACTTCTCAGGTAGTCTGTTCTATACCCAGCATTTAATGGGGGCTTTTTTGTAATTATTTTAACTGGGGATATATACTAGTGAAGAGAAAAAAACAAAACCAAACTATTCCAAGTCTCCTAACAGCTTTTTTATTTTTTTATCACGTCTTGGTGGGGCTCTGGTTTCTGTACATGACTATGATCTATTTTCTTGACTTCAGGACCTGTCTGGTTTGCTGTTTTAACGTGTCAGTATTGAATGAATAGAATGAGATAGTTTCTTCTTGCTCCTCTCCTAGCTGGAAGTATCATTGACTGACTACGCTCAACCTCTGTAGTACCCAAAATGTAAACATTTTTGCCAAAATGCTTTTGGAAAGCAGTGGAGCGCATTGCTCAGTTTTCTCTTTACCACCTGCTGTGTCTTCCAGGGCAATGGTTCTCCACAATGCGTGACTTTTAAAATTGGGGCTGGCTAGGGCTACTGCCTTGTCCTGCCTCCCACCCCTCTGCCCGTGATGGTGCTTAGCACCAGCTGAAGGCCAGCGCAGCAGACAGCCCTCTGCTGCCAAGGTGCAACTGCAGAATTTTGCCTTAAAACCCAGTGCAGTTGAGATCCTTTTGAGAAGGAGGATTAACTGCCCTGTTAAAACTGCTTTGTTAAGATTCTGGCTGGAGAGCAGCTTGGTGGGAAGGGACCTTGGGGGTCCTGGTGGCCAGGAGGCTCAGTAGGAGCGAACAGGGTGCTGCTGTGGCCAAGAAGGCCAACAGGGTGCTGGGGGGCATCAGGGGCATCACCAGCAGGGATAAAGGAGTCCTCATCCCACTCTGCTCAGCACTGGCCAGACCACCCCTGGAATCCTGTGTGCAGTTCTGGTCCCTGCTGTACAAAAAAGCTGTGGGCAGGCTGGAGGGGGCCCAGAGCAGGGCCACCAAGGTGATCCAAGGGCTGTGAAGCCTCTCTCAGCCGTATGGGGATGGGCTGAGAGAGCTGGGTTTGTCCAGCTCTGAGCAAAGGAGGCTCAGAGGGGATCTCATCACCACGTACCAGTACCTAAGGGGTGGCTACAGGGAAGATGGAGACTCCCTTTTCACAAGGAGTCCCATGGGGAGGACGAGGGTGTATGGACACAAGTTGCTCTTGGGGAGATTCCCATCGGACATGAGAGGGAAACTTTTCCCCATGAGAACAGTCACCCATTGGAATAATCTCCCCAGTGGAGGGGTTGACTCCATCACATTGGACACTTTGAAGCTTCAGCTGGACAGGGTGCTGGGCCATCTTGTCTAGGCTGGGCTCTTGCCTAGAAAGGTTGGACCAGATGATGCTTGAGGTCCCTTCCAACCTGGGATTCTGTGATTCAGGTCAGGGGGCTGTAATCCACCCATTTTACCCTAAAATCGTGAGGAGAAGCTGATGTTGTATACTCTGGCACATTCGGTCAGTGAGTAAGTGCCACTGTCACGCCTGTACCTAGGTATTGCTCTTATTTTATTTACTCTGCTGGTGTGTGTCCCGGTGTGCAGGTGACTCCTGCTCTTCTAGCCCCAACTGGTAAGTCCATGCCACTTGTGCTGGGGCTCAGCTGAGCTGGAGGCCGGGTTTGTCCATGCTCCCAGTGAACTCATGAAATGTCATTTGTTGTGGGGTTTGTTTGCAGGTTTTTTTTGTTTCGTTTTTTTTTTTTTGAGAAATGCTCAGTAACTTTTCACCTTTCTATTTCAGTTGATCCTGTAAACACAGCTCCCACCACTTCTACCCGTGTGTTTTATATCAGTGTAGGTGTGTGCTGTGCTGTTATATTCCTGGTGGCAATAATATTAGCTGTCCTGCATCTCCACAGCATGAAAAGGATAGAGTTGGATGACAGGTATGTATTCAAGCCTTTCAAGTGCATTTTTTGGGACACATTTACCCAGATTTGTGGGCGTTTCTGTCTGAAAATGAGTACTCTGTAGTAGCTTGCAATTTCTGCTCTTGATGTCAAAGCTGTAGCAAGTACTACCTGTGCAGAGTTGTGGTAAGTGCTGTGCTGCAGAAAGGCAGCAGTTGCAGGTGCTCTGCTGTTTATGGGGTGGGGAGGGTCTTGGCTGTTGGGTTTTTGCCAGAGTAGTTGTGTGGAGGACACGCAGTGGGGAAATTTTGACAGAATCAGATTACAGGGATTGTCATGATTGAAGGAAAATTTGATAGATACCTGGGCACACTGAAAATACTTGTTTTTTACTGACTTCTCCAGGAGATTGAATTTCAGCTTTCTCCTTTCTCTATTCTGATCGATTTACCGGTATTCACTTTGGCCTTAGGGTAAAGTCCGGGGATTACCACCGGTTGGTTATAAAGCTGAAAACGTGGTGCTCTCCCAAATGTATTTTCAATGCAGAAAAACCAAACTGGCACATGCATGCAAAAAGGACTTGTAACATGAACCCAAGGGCAATACGGTCAGCTGAGTGGGGATTAAACCCTGAGGCGGAAGGGAAGCTGGAAAAGCAGGTGGACTGAGGCACTGCTGAGCAAGCTGTGTTGGATGCCACTGTTCAGAAGCAGGCAGTTTTGAAACAGAATACTCTGGAAAACAGTCGGGCTCGTGGGTGGTCACCCCTGTTGAAAGGATATCTTGAACTGTTTCTGTTCCTGCCTGCAGCCTCTCAGAGCAGCTCTCTCTTTTCATCTCCACCTCTATCTATTCATCTCTCTCTTTCTGTTTTTCTTTTTGCCATTTACTCCTCTGGTGTCCCCAGACCACTTGGGCTTTGGGGGGGTGTCAGTGTAGTGAATAGCAGTGGTTTCTCAAGGCCTGATTATCTAACCAAATGACTTGTCAGCTTTCCTCAATTCATTTGTGCCTAATTGTCTACTGAGGGGTTTTAATCAATAGAAGGTGTTAAAGGATGTGCAGCTTGCTTTAATTCAGAAGGGAAAAGCATTAAATTTACAGTGTGTATGAATAGTGCCATCTACGAGTTTTTGAGACTCTCAGCCTAGCAGTGTGCTCATCAAATGTCCTTTCATCCACTCCATTGTACTTGATTTCTGTGGAGATAGAAGCTGAAAATTCATCTAACATTAATAACCTGTGGCTTTACAGGTATTAAAGAATTTACTTCAAATCCCTATATGGCTTACTGATAATTTCTGTGAAGTTTGTGTAGATAGTGGGATTTAGCTCTTCAGAGTGCCGTGTGATGACTTGGGGTTTTAGTTTTTTGAGCCCAAAGGTGCCTGACCTGACAAAGCCTTGGATGGGCTCCTGGGTTAAGAGCTGTGATTAATTAGTGTCATAGCAAAGGTGTAGCAGAGGCAAAATGGGCCTGAAAATCCTGATCTGTGGAGTTTTACTTTCAGAATGGGCGGCATGCCCGGGAGCCACCAAAGAGACTGCGAGGTGATGTCTCAGTGCTTATTTGAGAAGCTGGTTCAGTTATAATTTAGCCTCACTGTTGTGCACTGGCATTAGATACAATCAGTGACTGCCTGATGTAGCAATCAGTCAAGGAACTCGTGAGAGAAGAAATAACTTTTGATTTGGTTTTGAATAACAAGCTCAAAACCTCTCTGTAAAGCGGTTCTGAATCAAAGATGATAACGTCATTGGGGTTAACAACCTCCCAGGAGCAACAGAGGCTGAAAAACCCACTGCTGTCGCTCTTAATTTCAAAAACCAGAACGAAATAAAAAATGAGGAAGGTTGTTAAATAGAAGCTGAAAGCAGGCAACTGAGTTTACAGGCGGCACTTGGGCTATTTAAGAACGTATTGGAAGTTCAGAGCAAATGCTTGCATACCTCCTATCAAAGGCGCTTGAAAAACTGCCAAAGAAAGTTGGCATGGCTTAACGGCAGGATAACGGGGTTATTAAAAGCAAGAAGGCACTGTTCAAAAAGCTGACATAGCACACAAGTGAGAAAACTAAGAAAGCTCATAAACACAAACAAGTTCAACCTGAAAACCAGAATGAATCTGACAAAAAAAAAAAAAGTTGGTTTTCAAACTTGCAACAGGCAGAAAAAGAATAATTCCTTTTTCAAAATTGCCTGCCACAGGAAGGCAGCCAAAGAAATCTGTGGGGCTGGTGGGTGATCAAGTTACAAAAGGAGTTTCCAGGGAAGATAAAGTTATAGCAGGGAAATGGAATGCAAGTTCTCTATCTGTGTTTAATGCAGTGACCATGCCAGGGCGCTGCGGAACTCACTGGAGAGTGGTTCACGCCGAAGCAGCTTGTAGGCACAAAAGTGCGAATGGTTAAAATAAGTAGTAATAAGTTGCTGGCATCAGAGAATATTAAATCAGAAACTAGAGGAAGTTAAAGTGGAGTAGCTAGGCCAACTGTGGCTTTTAACCTCGTGCTAAAAATGATGCTGGAACCCTACACCTGGAAGACAGTGACTAAGTATAAAAAAGGTTTCCAAGGAGAGATTGAGACCAGCTCTAAATCAGTAAGCCTGATGTTTATATTGTGGAAATTAGTGGATTCTGTTCTAAAGAAAATAATCGTGTGCGTCTCCCCTACGAGGAAAGGCTGAGGCAGCTGGGCTTGTTTAACCTGGAGAAGAGAAGGCTGAGAGGGGATCTCATCAACACGTACAAATATCTGAAGGGTGGGTGTCATGAGGACGGAGCCAGACTCTTCCCAGTGGTGCCCAGCGACAGGACAGGGGGCAGTGGGCACAAACTGAAGCAGAAGAGGTTCCAGTTGAACGTGGGGAGAAACTTCTTGACTTGGAGGGTGACCAAGCCCTGGCATAGGCTGCCCATGGGAGCTGTGGAGTCTCTTTCTCTGGAGATATTCAACCCCTGTCTGGACGATGTCCTGTGCACCCTGCTCTGGGTGAGGCTGCTTGAGCAGGGGAGTTGGACTTGTAAGTTTAAATAAATAAATAAATGGGGGATGTTTGTGTGTGTTTGGGCAGGAGATCAAAAAAGCTTCTTCCAGTCCTGCCATTTGAAGTAGTAACAGGTACTGCCTTTGCCTGTAAACTTTCTCACCTGTTTTTTCTATAAGGATAAGGCAGAAAACATCCTGCAATGGTTTAAGCTATGGTTTACCTGTCTCTTGAATGCTACAGCTTCTTGAAAGCGCATTGTAGGCAGCCCTGGAAGGGGCAACAAGTATCCTTAGAGAGAGGAATGAGGACGTAGGCTAGGGCAGTTTGGTCTGTAAAAGAGAGCTGAGACAGGTACCGTGGTATAGGGCGAACAACTGTTTGCAATGGTGAGCTAGGGAATATCTTTTCAATGTGTGCTCCAGCACAGGAATTAAAGGCCAGTAGGTAGAGCTGGCATGCCCAGAGCAAGGAAGGGGAGATCGCTCTGGCTGAAAAAAGCTCATTAAGCTTTGCAGGGAGTTAACGGGTGCCTCTCCGTTCGGCTCAGGCTACTGCTTTCAAACTTTTGTAGTCATTGAATCTCAGTGGGGTGTTGATAACATGAAACAAATGCATAAAAGTCTTCTCTGGGATATAATAGTTTTGTTGTTTCATGTATGACAGGGTGGTTCTTGCAATAAATGTTTTATCACCTTGGTTTTTGAGAAGTGAGGAAAAGTACTGGAAAATAGGGCAAATTCTGCAAAACAAATAGGAGGAAGCTGTTCACGCTCAAAGGACAGAAGTGTTAAAATTTTTTAATTACCTGAAATACATTTTAATGTGTGAGAGACTGTTCTTTCAAAGTCTAGCCTGGAAAATCTTCTGGTTTTAACTTTAATATGTTAATTTTGAATTTACTACAGTGGCGAGCAGTCACGTTCATGTCCATTTTTGTTTTAAAACAGCATTAGTGACAGCAGTAGCTCACAAGGTTTATCCCAACCTTCCACACAGACGACGCAGTACTTGCGAGCTGACACGCCAAACAATGCAACGCCGGTTACCAGTAAGTGTTAATCTAATTACAGACCCTTGACACAGACCCTCTTGGACACATCTGGAGTATTTGAGGTTCACCCATTAGTCTTTTCATCGTGTTGCTGCAAAGGAAATGAATGGGGGAAAAAGTGTTGTAAGGATGATCGTTCATGATTTCTTTTTGTTTTACGGCTTTGCTTGAAAGGATGTTAAATAGTTGAAAAGAGCAGTGAATTAAAAGGAAGGGTTGCAGTGTTTTATATACTCTGTGGTAGACTGATACTAGCAATGTTCTCTGTTAATTCTGTAATTACTGAAGGTATTTGTTATCTGCAGAGTGTTTCCTCCTCCAATTATTGTCCGTCTTCTCTAGTCTTCTATATCCCATGTAGCATCACTCCAGGGAAGGGACTGGTCAGACTGTAGGGAAGCTGGGCAGTGTAGGGACACACTTGGTGTGCAGTTCCCTGGCGGTTCAGTCTCAGCTAAGGTTGGACTGACCATGAGCGCTTGCTTTTTCCCCTGTGCTGGCACTTATGCTGCTAGGCTGCAAGACAACTCAGGGAGCCAAGTCAGCCAAAAAAATGACTTCTTTTGTAGAGTGATGGGGTTTTGGTTGACTCAGCTCCCTGAATCATCTTGCAGCCTAGCTGATGGTGAGCACCAAGGTTGGTGTGGAGGCTACAGGTCTACATGACTGAACATTGGAAGAAGGCAGGACTTAACCCAAACTCAATTTGCTTAAGCTACTGCTGGAGAGCCAGCTTTTAAAGATCTAAAGTGAGGTAAGGGCTTAAATTACAAAGTGATAAAAATGGGTGAGCCTGGCCAGACGAACAAACTGTATCTCTGTTAAACTCCAGTTGCTGTTTTTCTCAATGGAGTGGGAACTGCCAAGCTGAAATAGTACCCTGGAGCTCCTGACCTTTTCAGAAAGGATAAATTAAATGGCTCCTGTTTACATCTACTGCCGCCAGTGATTTTTGTCTTCCGTAATGCTCAATAGTTTTGTATTAATTGCCTGAAGAGACTTTGTTCAGCAATATAATGAGTAGAAGTGTCAATGTAGCTATGTCATTTAGAACTAGGTAAAAATAATGATAATGACTTGATGTTAGTTTTTTTTTTTTAAAAGCAGCCAATAAGACCCAAAAGTCTCTCCTGATTGCACTTAGTGCTGCAGATCATCTCAATTCATGAGGGAGCACAAATGTTGTGATTACTGTTCAGCCCTACTGTGTTTCCTTGTTTCTTTCCAGGTGTGGAGGCAGGTGTTTACCTAAGATTGAACTCCCGCAGCTTTGGGAAAGCTTTGGCTTTCTTCTAAATTGTACTATATGTCCTTAAAAAAAAAGGGGGGGGATCTTTTTTGCAATCTGAGTCCATCTTTCCTTTGCGAAAAAACTACCTTTAAAATTTATATAGTAGAAGAATTAATGAAAAAAAAAAATACAAAAATTTCCTTTCCACAGAGTTTGGAAGAGACTTTAGCATGCAACTAAATCTTGAGCTGGTTTTCCCTCTTGCCACCCAGAGTGTCTCCCCAGCCTTTTTGTTTTGCATCTCTTACCCCAGATCACGTTCTGCTGTTGATGTCCTGCCAACCTCAGGCTTTTAGGTTTGCCCTCTAAGTGGCTCTGTTTGGTTAATTCGAATACGACCCCAGGAAACTCATTACTGAGCCTCTGGCAAAAGGGGAGAGGAGGCCTTGTCATGAAGGTGGCCTACAAACCGAGCCCACAGCGATGATTAAACTCTCCTCTTCTTGGCGAACACTGTGCCTAAATGGGACCAGTTTGCTGTGTTTCAGAACATCTCTTACCTGTTTTGGGACATCCCTTGTAGCACGGGGGAGGAGAAGGAACATGAGAAGAAGAAGAAAGGTTGGATGCACGAAATAAATAGGAATAACATTCTTAGTCCTTCCACAATAAAAAAAACCCACCAAAACCCATCTTGTTTTCAGTAATGTTTAAATTAAAAAAAAAAACAACCCAACCACATCATCATCAAAGTAATTCTCAGGATTTTTCTCTAGTGATTCCTAAACTTGTACAAAAATATTCAGACTTTTCTGACTGTATTAGTGTACCTAGATACCTAAAAATGCCAGAAGAGGGCACTCGTAGTTTTGGTTACATCCTTTTGGGGTAAGGCATCTTCCTTGCTCTGACAAGTCTCTGACAGTTGGACCGTGATCTCTCATTTCCTTGTTGTCAGGCAAGTGCAGTGTCCTGTTAGTCAGCTTCAGTACGTAAGCAGGAGTTCTGTTTGCTTGCTGTTAATAATGAGACTTGATTGCATGACACTCTATAGAATTCCTCTGTGATTATTTTTTTTTTTGTTCTGTGGATTACTACATTCACATGACTTCTCTTGTGTTTGCTGTTTAATACTATAATCTTTTAGATTAATATATAATCCTTTAAAGGACGTGTTGCTTGCATGTCTTTATACCTGTAGGTGGTGCTGAGGTGAAGCAATGTGCTTGACTTCTCATTATAAGGGTATTTATATTGGTTTGTTTGGCTCTGCTGGCTCCTCAGGTTATCCCACGTTACGGATAGAGAAGAATGATCTTAAAAGTGTCACTCTAATGGAAGCAAAAGCTAAAGTGAAGGACATAGCCATCTCCAGGGAGAGGATAACTCTAAAAGACGTGCTCCAAGAAGGTATTTACATGACTCGGACACTTGTTGACTACAACGTGGTGTATATACATACATCTTAATAGCTAGATTTTTCTCAAATTAATCATGGATGACGTTTCTGATCTTCGTAACTTTGGTGAAGAATAATGATGAATGATGTTTGCATTTGGGGTGGGGGGTGGGTGGGGAAAGCAGTTTGCAGAATTCATTGGAACAGGGGAGCAACTAATCATGCTCAGTTAATTATTCAGCTTGTCTGTCTTCATTATCTGGCCCTTTAAATAATGGGTTAAATGGCTAAGAAATGAGATAATCAGTTGGGGCCCTAAATGGCAAAGTAATTCACTTTTGTAAGTTACGGCAGGAGAGCTTCTCTTAACAACAACAAAAAAAGGCAAAACAAAAAACCCAAAGCCCAGAAAAACCTCAGTTGTCTAAACTTATCTCAATTTAATAGCTTCTGATTTGGAAATCTAATCAGCAGATGCAACATTTACAGCTCTGATATGAAAAATTCAGACATTATGTGATCCTTTTGTCTTGTTCAATGTTTGCTTTGGAAATGTTTGCAAAACACTCATGGGTTCTTGTTGATGTTGAATTTGGGAAATAAATATTTAGAGGGGGTTTGTCATTAATCTTTACTGCTGCAACTTCAAGTCTGTGCTCCCTGAGCCTCATGAGAAACCAAACTTCCCAAAGCTGGAGATCAGAGATACTCATCCTTTGGAGGTAGAACTGCTAAATCCTTTGTGTTACTGTCTGAAAAACAATGGGAGGATGCTAACACTCCCCATTTAATGTATGCCTCTCTGAGGAGGCAGCTTTGTGCTCGACTCCAATGTTGATTCTGCAAAAAGCTCCCCTCGCATGCGGGACGTGCTTTGTGTTCCTTTGTACTGTCTGTTGCCTGTAGCTGTGGTGGTAGGAGTCATCCGATGACTAGAAGTGACTCAGCACCATGGCCACGCTTCAGATGCTTAGCACCAAGCGACAGAGCTGCCCTGTTCTGTGAGATGTGGCTTAAATGGCTGTTGAAGGCAATGTGGACCCAGTTAATGCTGGGATATTGTTTCTTGGCCTCCAGTTGGTATCTGAGCCCGTCAAAACCTTCAAAAGTTAGTCAGAGGACTAGCAGGCAGATCCTGATGGAACAATCATCAGTTTTAGTTCAGGATTGTAGCAGAGTTGAGCCACTCATCTAAGAACAATGAGCTTCAGAGGGGAAGAAGTGAATAATAGAAATGGTTGTATCAAATTTTCAAGAATTCCAAAGTGCTGCAAATGGAACTTAAAGATATTTTAAAAGTCTTGGCCAGCAATTCATTATAAACTTCAAGTGGGTTCCATAACTTAACCTACTTCAACATTTTATAAATTTAGGAGATTGTGGCTCTGCTATGGTGGAACCAGTTGGAAAATGCAAAGCACCAGGGTTTGAGAGTGCGCAAAGGAAGGGCCCTTTTGTATTGCTGGGCTTGCGCAGCACCTGATTCTGAACCTGCATCGAGCTCACATTGTGCTAGCTGTTAGACAGAAATGTAGGTGTCTTTAAAATGGAATAGCTATGTTTTAGCAAGTGGAGCAGATGTTAGCAGTGAGAGGACCTTTACCATTTTCTGGTGAAGCAGGGAAATGACTTAGATGTCCAGTCTGGAATATAACCAGCATAATCTGCAGAAAGCCCAGAGAAGAGTGAGGCGGAAATAGGATGTTCACAGTGCTGTCTCTTAAGTGTTACAGCATGCCGGTGACACACACGATTCCTGCTAAGATACAAGTCTTTCAGGACACCGTTAAAAAAAGCCCAAACCAGCAAACACCCAAACAGTGGACCATACAGGCATGCTGCATTACAGTCCTGCTATGTCTAGATATTGGATTGCATGACAATGATTTTCTAGTCATAACTGCTTTTACATGCTTCCCTGTTCTCTTTATTTTCAGCATTTAAAATAGATACTGTAAAATAGATACCATAAAATAGAGACCGCTTGATACCATAACATGTTTTGGTACAAGATGCTATCTTCCCTTTGACTTTTACATATATCTGTATATTGGAAATATGTATTTAAAGTACTTTCATGGTGTCTTCAAGAACCAAGATAAGAAGGGTTTAGCTTACTGTTAAATAACTCATTATTTAACTCATGAGTTAAATAACTCCTTTATGGTTGCCTGTAGTCTCTACTTAAATAGCTTCTTAATGGGATTACTTTGAAGATCCCTGTCTTGCAGGGTTTACTTGCAGTCCCAGGGTAGATGATGGAAGTGTAGCACTGTCCCTGTTAAGTATTTAGGAGCCAAGTGGGACCCATGCTTCATGCCAGAAGGTGTACAACCAGGCTAAGGCAATCCCTTTCAACCTACTCGGACAGTAGTTGAAATCAATGGGAAGGGGACGCAACATATGAATATGAAGTTAATTCTGTGTGTTATCATGATGCAGTTGTTCTTACTCTGGCTGTTCAACGTAGCTCCTCTTCCTGCAATAGCTTCATTAACATTTTGTGAATGGAAAAATGTTGGAGAGACTGAAAAAAAAACAAAATCCCAAACTCAAATGAACCCAACACCTTCCAGTTGAGGTGAAACATTAGAATAATGTGATACTGCTTTTTTTCAAACTCTTCCGTGCGTACTGGTTGGCCGAAGCCAGTATTTTCCTGTGAATTTAAAAAAAAAAAACAACCAAAAACCAAAACCACATCTTTGTGAGAAGTATTTTGACTGGAGTATTCCAGACCTGCTGGATGAGAAAAGGACGGAGCTGGAGTTTTTAGTGCAGACAGTTGACAAAGACTGAACTGCCACAAATAAACCCATCGTCAGTATTGATACTTAATTTAACTGGATTCTATTGCTATCATTAGTTCAGTCTCATGCTTGTCCCCCTAAATTTTAGTTACCTAAACTTTCAGCATTTACTGCACATAGTTCTGAATCCAGAACCGGATTCAGTGCTGCAGAGGTGGCTGGGTTATGTGTTGCTGACTTACGAGGGTGTCCAGGACTTGTCATGCCTTAACAGCCATTGCTCATAACGTTCTGCTGTGGTTGAATCTTCTTAAGGTGATGTTTTCATATAATCATTTGATTGGAAAAGACCTTTAAGATCATCGAGTCCAACCGTACCTGTCCTGTTTTCTTAATAGATACTGAATTCTATTAATGTTATCAGTGTATTTTTACCACATAATGCTAATTGTATGTTCTCTTCATAGGCACATTTGGGCGCATTTTCCATGGGATTCTAATAGAAGAAAAAGACCCCAGTAAGGAGAAACAAGTTTTTGTCAAAACTGTTAAAGGTACGTTTACATAAAGGAGAAGGTTTTTTGTGTCCAGTTGTTTGGATTGTGGTGGGTGCTGAGTGTATCAAGTCCGTCTTTAAAAACAAACCCCTCCTTCCCAAAATACGTAAATGGCTACTGCTTAAAAAGCAAAAGCAATTTGGATGCTGCCTTCAGCCAGAGGGAACACAAATCTTATATGGAAGAAAAATGCAGTAACTGAAGGCACTGGTGGAGAACACACGCATCTTGGATGCTTTTGCTTATTATTCTTCCAAGTAAAAAATATATTTCTGTGGTTCCCCCCCCCCCCCAGTCTGGTGTTGTTCTTTCCATCCACAGCCTTTTTACCCTGCAAATTGCTGAAAAAGGCACCTGCGATGCATCTTACAAATCTTTTATAAGCATGCGTGGCTGTACAAAAGATAGGGCATAGTTAGGCCATCCTTAAACTTTGCTAATGAGAATTGTCATTTAGAACTTAATTCATACAAATATAGTATCTTTGTTCAAGAAATGTGTTGTTGGAGTGACTTAAATCGCGATAGGTAGACTTAAGAAACAAGGAATAGTTGGAAACCATATTTCCTATATCCTACATATATATTACATATATCCTACATATATCCCTTCCTTCCTCTACACTCATCATTGTAAGAGTTCTCTAGTGGCTCACAACAGTTTTGCTGAATTCCCTGTAAAGTAGTTGCTTTGCCAGTTATTTTTGTCATTCCGATTGCTTTTGGTTTTTCATTTTACAGCTTCTTTAAAAAAAATAAAAATAGGCTTCTATAATAAGTTAAACTTGTTTTAATTTTTTTGCCTGGCTAGTAATTTTTAAAGATAGTAATTTTAAAGAGGAAGGTGGGAATTGGTAAAGCTGCTGAATTTTGTTGCTGTATCTTTCTGGTACCCATTTATTCCATGCCATTTTTAAGAAAAATATATTGCTTAAAGAAAGCAACCTTCTGTTATTCTTGATATATTTCTCACACAATCAGATGTGTGCTTGTGATGATAATTAAAAAACCCCCAAGTTTGGGTGGAAAGCCACTTAAGAAAAGATTCATGCTTATTTCAGTGGGAGGAGTTTCTTAAAGTCAACCTGGTTTGGAATAAAGGCAGCTGAAAAAGGGATCCCTGCTTCTTGAAACAGTCAGATGCTGCAGTTTGGGGTGGATTCTGTTGTGTTCTTCAGCTGCACGTTGTTCCTGATGTAGGCCTGGCAGGATGGTGTGCTTTTGTGGTGAAGACAGGTTGGTGCCCGATACAGTACCTGCTCCTCTAACAAAATCCGTTGAACTTCAGAAGGTCCAACTTGTCAGTGCTACAAGCCAGGTACCAGCTGTGAGTAATCAACATAGGCAGTGTGAAATTAGCCTCCTCTCCTGGCTAACAATGCTGTGCCTCCTGACCAGCCTGGTGTGCCTGAACTGTCAGGTCCCTCCATTGCAATGGGATGGGCACCAACAGTGAAACAGGGCTTCGTGGGCGGCAGGAGGGTAACCTGTGAGTAAATCTGTCTCTGCGTCGAGTCAGCCAGCAGAGCTTGATCTGCGTTCTGGGACAAGCCCTTGTGTTTCTGCTAATGGAGGGCTGAAGTTTTGCTGCTGTCACTTCTCCTGCTTTTTTCCTCATGGGCGTTCCTAGATTCAGGGTGACGGTTGCTCTCGTACTCACAAATACTTCTGTTACTTCTTCAGGAGCACCTCTGAGGCGGTACGCTTTCACTCCGTAGCACTTTTCCTCCTCATTGAGTCCAGAGAGGACTTTTGAAAACTAGATACGCCAGCCCTTTAGAAGATGTTGGTAGCTACTATTTAGCACAATGGTGGTGGCTAGAACTGTGTCTGCGGAAGTGGTCATAGCTGTAACAAAAGCAATGGTCCTCTTGTAAAAAGGGAAGTATTTTCTTGTAGTGACTTCTAGCAAGAAGTAAAGGAGCATCCTCTAATTAATACTGCTTTGCAGTATTTTGGGAACTTCTCCCAAATTCTTCCCTCTTTTGTTGCCCCTCCCTGCCAAACAGTTCTGACTAACATTTTATTTTTATTTGATATACTTACCCCATATCACGTGAGCCTGGCGCTCCTCTGTGTATGATGAGGCTGTCTAACTCGGGGCATCATTCACCAGCGTTACCTTAACCCGTGATCCCCATTGCTGTGTTACTTGGTGGTTCTCTGCCCCAATTCAGAGTCAACAAACGCTACGGCCTTTATGAGCCCCCAAATTGTTGTGAGCTAGGGCAGTTCGACATCCGTCCAGCACTATTCAAGCATGCTTGCTTTTTACAGCATTGGATTAAATGACAGGATGACATCTGTGAGAACAGATCTTAATTTAGCTGCCTCCCCTCACCACTTGTCTAATTGCTTTACCAAAATGGGCCTTCCAATCCACTCTTAAAGCCGCATTTCTCCCTTGCAGTGCATCATATCTTTGACACGGCACGCATCCTGATTTCTCTAGCCCTTTCCCTTGCGGGGAGAGATTTGCTGGCTGCAGTGAACTGGAGCATGGTCTTCGGGGAGTAATGGTATTGACATAATAGTCTGTAAAGAATTTCTCAGCTTTAAAAAGGATCTATATGGACAAAGTTTATAATAGATTTTGCTGATACTTGTCTGTGAAACAATACTGCTCTGGGCAAGCAGAACATTGCTAGGAAAATAACTATAAACATCCCCACTTCTCCTTACAGCAGTTCATTTGCAGTGCCAATATTAAGCAACTTTGTCTTCGTACCCTGGCTGTGATAGCTATGTGTGCAGCTGGGTCATGTAATAAGTGGGGAATTTGATCTGCTTGGAAAAAAATAACCTGCAAAAATTCTCTCTTAACCAGACCTTTTCCTTGATCTCATTCTTCCTGTGACCACACACACGCTTGCTGTTCTGGCACAAATGCAGGAGTAGGGCAGGACCACAAAAACGAGATGGGTATGAGAACTATTAAACTGACTGAAGTCTCCCTCTTGCTGAAGGCAAGAAAGGAGCCTGAGGGTCATGGAAAAGAAACAAAGGAAAAGGCTTTGTCTGTACCTAAATTATCCTCCCCAAAGTATTGGCTGCTACAGAACTTATTTCACGCAGTGGTGTGCTCTGATAAAATAAAGTCCAGGGGTACCCCAAATGACAGAAAATAATGGGGAGGGGGTGTGGGGTGTTCCACATCTTCTGAAAGATGTGAACTGAAATTGTTTCAGCAGGTGCTGTGAGGAAGAATAACCTTCTTGACAGGAAAAACCTCTGCTAAGCAGGGTTAGAGCTTGAGAAGCTTAAGACATTGCATTGGCTGTTTTGATATTAGGGTAGTTGCTACAGCTTTGAACCTGGAATTGCCAATAGAAGAAACTCTTTGGAAGGAGAACACCTGGACATGGCAAATACGATTGGTATCCTTGTGTCCAAACTAGAACTTTTGTATTAGAATCATAGAATCATCATCATTTGTGTCAGAAGGGACCTTTAAAGGTCCTATCTAGTCCAGCCCCACTGCCGTGGGCAGGGACATCTTTCACCAGGCCAGGTTGCTCAAAGTCCCGTCCAACCTGACCATGAGCACTTCCAATGACGGGGCATCCACAGCTTCTCTGGGCAACCTGCTCCAGTGCCTCACCACCCTCACTGTAAAATTAAAAATACTCTTCTTTATGTCTGATCTAAATCTGCCCTCTCTCAGTTTAAAACTGTTGCCCCTTGTCCTGTTACTACAGCCCATGATAAAAATCTCTCTCTGTCTTTCTTATAAGCCCCCTTTAAGTATTGAAAGGCCACAATAAGATCTCCCAGGAGTATTTTCTTCTCCAGGCTGAACAATCTCAACCCTCTCGGCCTTTCTTCATAGGAGAGGTGTTGCAGCCCTCAGATAATTTTCACAGCCCTCCTCTGGACCTGCTCTAACAGGTCTGTGTTTTTCTTGTGCTGGGGACCCTAGGGCTGGACGCAGAGCTCCAGGTGGGTTTTCATGAGAGTAGAGAGGGTGAATCACCTCTCTCAACCTGGGAGCTTTGTCTAGATATGACCTTACTGGGTGCAGTTGTCTACTGTGTCACAGGATATAAGCCTTCACCCCTGCAGAGTAACACCAGCGTAGTGGCAAGTACAAGTGGTTTTGGGGTGTTCCCGTTGCAAGCTATGTTGATCGTAGCAAGTTTGCATTGTGCAGAGTGGTAAAGCTAGTGGATTAAGTGATTAGCCACTGGACATGCCCCAAAAAGCCCAACAAATAGTATAGATGGGACTGGAAGACTTCCTTGAGCCCTGGGCAGCTCATGTATGTTGGCTTTTAGGAGAAGACCTTGGCTGTACTAGGAAAGGTGTCAAAGAAGGGTTATTGTGCAAGTCAAGTAATGGTTTCTAAATACTACTTTTTAAGAAAACCTGTGAAGAAAGGTCATGCCATAGATACAGCAGCAGGTGCGTATCATAATGGGTCTCTTCTTTCTTGTGTTCCTTCTGGACGGAGCCAGGCTCTTCTCAGTGGTGCCCAGCACCAGGACAAGGGGCAATGGGCACAGTCTGAAGCATGAGAGGTTCCAGTTGAATGTGAGGAAGAACTTCTTGACTTGGAGGGTGACCAAGCCCTGGCACAGGCTGCCCAGGGGGGCTGTGGAGTCTCCTTCTCTGGAGATATTCAACCCCCACCTGGACGATGTCCTGTGCACCCTGCTCTGGGTGAGCCTGCTTGAGCAGGGGGATTGGACTGGGTGATCTCTGGAGAGCCCTTCCAACCACTGCCCTTCTGGGATTCTGGTACTCACATTAGTGCATTTATAAGATCCATAACCTTTCAGGATGGGTTACTTCCTAATAATGTGGACAGAGGAGAACAGGCTGTCAGTTTTCTCATTTCATATTGTGGAGAAGATAAACATTGTGGCTAATGTGCTCATCGGGCAATAGTTAGATCTGTGAGTATTTCCTGCTCCGAGAGGGCTGCGTTTGCAGCCTCTGTCACTTTGCCTCTTCCCTGTCTCTTTCCCTCGTCCTGGGGTTGATCCTTTTCCACAAAGGATCAAAAAGCAAAGAGAGTTGGCTGATTATGGCAGTAACTGCACCAGCCCTTCCCACTTCCCTTCCCTGATGTTTTCTACCCTTCTGGTACGGTGTTGAGCATTACCATAAACCAGAATAGCGCCAACTGAAATCAAGAAGCCTTGATTTTTCTGAACTTAGTGCTTGTTCTCCCTTCTGACGTGATCTGCTGTTAAAGGAATTGGTAACTGAGAAAGCCTGGACCTGCCTACCTTTGTCCTGAGAAACTCTGTAAGTGAAAGGCCATTCAGAGAGTGTGAGACTGGTTTCCAGGAATGTATTGTATTCCCCGTTTTCTCAAGCTGGGATTGACCTGTTAGGTCAGACTCTCAAAGGGCAAGTTTGATCCTAATAAAACAACATCAGTGCAGGAGGCAAATAGATTGGAGTTTGCTTGTTTGGCATTATTTGACTGGTTTCTCCTGCGCCACAGAATTGTCTGGGGTCTTTCATCTGAACTGTCCATTAATTGTTTGAAGCGCTTTTCGACCGATTCAGTGACTGCTTGTTCCATAGCTTGTAAATTGATACAACTGAGAAATCAGTGACACTTCTCTTGAAATCTCAGCACTGTATCTTTTATAAAGATACAATCTGAAGGCAGAATTCATCCCCGAGTGCCAGAAGTTCACTCGAGATCCCTTAGGAGAGGTTTGTCTTTCACCTAACTGTAGCGTGCTCCAGAGAAAAGTTGTAACACGCCCTGGGTAGTGACAAAGCTTCTACCTGCATGTTCATGAAATACATTATTTTTTAATGTGGTTTGTTTTTTTTTAATGCTGTATTATCTAACACTTTATAGTGCATCTGGATGCCGGAGCCTTCCATTACGTGCAGTGCTCTGTGCCAAAGAGGAAAGCTTAAAAGAAAAAATGGGTATCAGTTGGCAAAATTAGAGGTAGCTTTCTGGAAGCTCTGATAACTTTGGGAATACAGAGATCACAAGCCCTGGCACAAGGTGTCACTTGTACTTCCATTATTCATGTTCATCACCCAGTTGTTCTTTTCTATTTGCAGTTTACAGTTGCACTGCCTATTTAGCTTGCTAGGCATCGTCCTAGAAGTTTTAGCTTCTTCCAGAGTTGGACTTTTCTATGGATAATTTGCCTTTGTTCTTTCTTTAAATGGACATTGATGAAGATGAATGACGTGTGTCTCATTACCAGTAAGAACAGGAATATATTACCTGTACTATATTTGGGATATTGGAATCTGTGGATCAGCACAGCCTGAATAAGTTCTTTGTTAGAAAGGTGAGAGACATAGCTGGCATTTGCTTTCTTCATTGTGTTTCTTGCTCTGCAGTAGAATTGTTTTAGGAGGTTGTAATGCTTCGCTTTCCTTTCCAGTAGGTTTCCAATCACTCTCAACTTTGGGAGGTGTCTCAGCTGGCATGTTTCTCAAAGCTGGCATTGACACATCTCTTCTGCCTTTATATGGCGTGAAATAGACTTTCTTGTGAATCTTTTAGATCATCTTACGTCAGAAGTGGAAGAAAACATGGTTTTCACCTTTGATTTAAAGAACACATTGTTTAATGGTGCTTTTCCTGCAAAGGAGAAAGTTCTTCGCAGAACAAGTAGAATTGTGTTATTCCAGGAACATACGCAGTGAGTCTGAGTTGTGCAGAGCCCTGACTCATTTGGTACGTTCTGGCCAAGGTACATTTTTGTTAAAAACAACCTATGGTGCTGTTCAAGATAACCTGGCTGTTTCCATTTCATTTCCTATCCACTTAAAATTTTTCTTATGTACAAGAAAGGAGTGTTTGAAAACAAACCAACCATGAAAAGCACTGGAAACAAAGTCATAGTGTGAGTGAAGACTAGCTCTTAAGCCTTCATCATTTAACCAAATTTAACAAAGCTTTGAGCTTTGATCATGACATCATAGGTTGCTAAAGGACTCTTTCAGCATTCTTGGCTACCTCTATACTTCTAAAAATTTTTATTTATTCTTAATCTGGTTAAGAGGGGATGCTCAAAGCACACCCACATAGACAATATGGATCGGGATGCTCTAATGGAGAAGGACCTTACAGTGAATTCATCTGCTACATCTGAGGACTTGTAGGTGCCTTCAGAGTATTTGTAGTACACAAGACTTTTCTAGTATAGAATCACAGAATTGTTTAGGTTGGAAAAGCCCTTTAAGCTCACCAAGCCCAACCATTCCCCTAACCCTGCCATTCTACCACTAAACCCTGGCCCTAAGCACCTCCTCTGCCCAGCTTTTTAATACCCCCAGGGGTGGGGACTCAACCCCTGCCCTGGGAAGCTCCTTCCAGTGCTTGACAGCCCTTGCAGGGAAGGGATTTTTTCCTAATATCCAACTCGAGGCTGTTTCCCCTCGTCCCATTGCACATTCCCTGGGAGCAGAGCCGGACCCCCCCCTCCCCCAGCTCCCCCCTCCTCTCAGCGATAAGGGCTCCCCTCAGCCTCCTCTTCTCCAGGCTGAACACCCACAGCTCCCCCAGCCGCTCCCCAGCAGCCTTGGGCTCCAGACCCCTCCCCAGCTTCCTTGCCCTTCTCTGGACATGCTCCAGCCCCTCCATGTCTTTCTGGGGAGTGAGGGGCCCAACCCTGACCTCAACATTCGAGGGGTGGCCTCCCCAGTGCCCAGGACAGGGGCACGGTCACTGCCCTGCTCCTGCTGGCCACACCAGTCCTGATACAAGCCAGGATACTGCTGGCCCTCTTGGCCACCTGGGCACACTGATGGCTCCTATTCAGCCGCCTGTCGACCAACACCCCCAGGTCCTTTTCTGCTGGGCAGCTTTCCAGCCCCTCTTCCCCACGCCTGTAGCGTTGTGTGGGGTTGTTGTGACCCCAGGGCAGGACCCGACCCTTGGCCTTGTTGAACCTCACCCAATTGGCCTGGGCCCATGGTTCCAGCCTGGCCATGTCCCTCTGCAGAGCCCTCCTCCCCTCCAGCAGATCCACACTCCCACCCAGCTCAGTGCCATCTGTAAACTGACTGAGAGTGCCCTCCATCCCCTCGTCCAGATCATTGATAAAGATGTTAAACAGAGCTGGCCCCAACACTGAGCCCTGGGGGACACTTGCTTGTGACCGGCCGCCAGCTGGATTTATCTCCCTTGACCACAACTCTCTGGGCTCGGCCATCCCACCAGTTTTTTTACCCAGTAAAGAGTCCACCCGTCCAAGCCACGAGCCCCAAGTATAACCATGAAAGCATAACCATTACTCAAATGCCTCTCTTGCTGTCTAGACTGGTGCATGCAATAGTGTGGCTGGACAGGAGCAAGGAGATTTTCCTTCCATGGTAGGCAGAAAGCTATCAGATGTGCTACTGGCTTCCATGGTAACTTGTCATGGTCTTAACTGTTAGGGCCTCTTGAAATTTTAAAGCATAAATATTTTTGTGTACATGCTTCCCCTTCTACCGGTAGAAAAGCAGATTGGATCCTGCCTACTTGCATTCTTTGAGCTGTTCATTCTTCTGTTGAGCGGAAGTTCTGAAAACGTCTGCTAGCAGCGTTAATAATGTCACATACAACAGATGTGGACTCGGGATAGTCTTGGGGTGCTGAATTTCTTAAAAAAAAAAAAAAAAAAAAAAAAAGCAAAGACTTGTGTAGAAGGGTTAAAGCAGTATTGAGGCATGTGTTCTCTTTGAACTGGCATTGAATTCTTCCTTGGGAGAAATTTTACATAGTGAACTACTCTGCAGGAGCAGCAGTAATTAAAAAGGATGTGTTGGTACTAGGAGCATTTCTTAGGTGAAGCTGAACATTTAGGGCAGTTCTAGTACTGCCCTCTCAATTCCTATGGGCACAGAGCTGTGAGTGTTGTGCCTGTTTGTATGCTTTTCACGCTTCAGTAATTGAGCTTGCTGGACTTTGTCACAGTATATTTGGCAAAGCCCGCAGGTTTGAAAGATAATAAGGGTAATACAAGCTTTGTGAAAACAGGTAGCCCTATAGAAAATGGATTGTATAAGTGTTCTGATGTTGGGGAATATTAGCTTGCGGTGTGATATGGAAGGAAGTTTGCACGGGAACAAGACATTACAAACGTTCTGAAGGTGAGAGAAGCTTCAGGTAAAACATCTTTTTAAACGTTGCTGCCAGGAAATGTGGTTATCGGAAGTCTTAGACTTCATAGCTATAGCATTTGCGGAGCTGCTTCTGGTAGGAGTGCTGAAAGAAATTGCTTTGTGACTGCCCATAGCAGGCTGTGGAAGGGCTCTGGAATGATTGACTTCAATTTTGAAACCTTTGGTTATCTTGCTTTTAAGATTCTGCTTAGTCTTCTGTCTGAAGAGGCAGATTTCAGGGACCGTGCTACACTCCTTAGTCTTTAAGTTGTAATGCTCTGCTTTGCTATGTTGAGATTCTAGGAGGTCTGACTTAAAATGTTGCTCTTGAAAGCCATCCAGCTAATCGGGTAATACACTGCGATACCCAGGTAATTGCTGCTTTTCATCTCTGGTAAGTAATTTGAGGTGTGGAGTGACTCTTTTTCCAATATACTACCACCTAGTGAGTGTAGAGCACGATGCTCTGCAGTTGTTAGGAGTGCCTGGTCTTGCAAGCAAGGAAATCGCTGTGAAATTGCTGCCTTAGTGTCATCACAAAACTCGCCAGAGATTCTTTTCACTTGCACATCACAATGATTTGTGTGACTGATGAGTGACGGTAAACAACGATTTAAAATGCAGTTTTGCAGGTGGCCTTTCAGAAGTCGGCAAAAATCAAATAGGTGCTCTTTCTCCCCATGAACCAGGAAGGGCCTTGGCACATATTGCACTTGCCAGAATTGGGTGGAGAGATTAGCCTCTTATATAAAAATAGCAGTGCCAAGAGCCCCATTGTGCCTGGCTATACACAAATAACGTAATATCATGAGATAAACTTGCAGCTGTATCAAAGCTACTTGAAATCCTACCTTGTTCTTGCTCTGTGCCTTCGGGTAGACTTTCACAGCCAGGCTCTTGGCACAGAAAGGGTAAAACCAGTGCTTGAAAAGCATCTTCCTCCTTCTGGAATACATTTACATCTATCTCAAATAGTCTTGTTTTTAAGCACCTTCTGGAAGTTGGACCTTTTTGGTCCTAAGTGAACATCTCTAATTACTCCTGAGTATTAAATCTTTCTCTTAACTCGTATGACCTGAAGCCTTTGCTGTTCAGTTACTCAGCTGTTGGTGTGCGATAGCCTTGTGAAAATAGACACGCTGTTTTGGGGCTAAGAACCACCAACCGGGCTACACCAGGTCATCAGACTGCAGCTGCGTGAACTGTTGAGCGTTGATGTATTCTTAATCACAAATAGCATTAGTATTTTGGAGGGAAGCTGAGCTTTTTTTTCTTTAGGGCTTTGAAGAAGTTATGCAAGAAGCCCTTGTTGCCTTGCCCTGGAGTGCTTGACTTAAACTTGGGGCTGTTTCCTGATGCACAGATTTAATATATGGGAGACTGTGGCTTTCTCTGTCCTGACTTTAAGTTACTATTCTAAATTAAGAGGTTTCTGGCTCTGTGGGAGGCTTTCACCCTCTTTAGCTGCGTGTATGGCTGTGTTCATATGAAATGACTTCACAGATCAGTACAGAAAAAACTAGCTGCAAAAAGCCCATGGGCATTTTTGTGTGTTTGACAAGATCATACCCCAGGTCTCGCTTTGTGTAGCTATGCAAACAATTCTGCGAATAAAATGCCCACGTGTGTGTGCTTACATGTAGTGCTTGGAGATTTGATATATGGTTTTGGTGCAGTTACGCTTTGGCCCAGGCAGGAAAATGAGATCTATAGAATTCACTGGAGTGTGTCCTCATAAAAACATATTGCCAAGCCGGAATTGCTGGGGCATGGCTGTCGCTGGCTTTGCTCTGGGACTGCATATTTCTTGCATCAAAGCCAGAAATGCTGTGGATTTTCTGGATTGCTTTTCACAGAATCACAAGGGTTGGAAGGGCCCTCTGGGGATCATCCAGTCCAACTCCCCTGGTCAAGCAGGCTCACCCAGAGCAGGGGGCACAGGACATCGTCCAGGCGGGGGTTGAATATCTCCAGAGAAGGAGACTCCACAGCCCCCCTGGGCAGCCTCTGCCAGGGCTCAGTCACCCTCCAAGTCAAGAAGTTCTTCCTCACGTTCAACTGGAACCTCTTCTGCTTCAGATTGTGCCCATTGCCCCTTGTCCTGGTGCTGGGCACCACTGAGAAGAGTCTGGCTCTGTCCTTGTGACATCCACTCTTAAGATATTTGTATATGTTGATGAGATGCCCTCTCAGCCTTCTCTTCTCCAGGCTAAACAGGGTTGAGGCTTTTAAGGGTTTTCAGTGCAGGATGGTCAGATTCACCTGGTTCTCCACAACAAAACGTATCGTTACCAAAATAACCTTCGTCCTAATCCATGAAGACCTGTCTGTTGGATGCTCAAAAGTGGTTATAATCTACTAAATGTGACAGAGTTTGTTTAAATGTACTTTTTGTTGTGTAACTAAAGAAAATGGCCTTAAAAAGGAAGTCTAATTGCAATGCGGACTGTTGCAGTAGCATTATTTTGGTATTGTTTTACCCCCTTTTGACTAGAATGGCTCAGAAGTGGTGATTTATGTTCTGTTTTGAATTACGCCTAGTACAAACCCACAATAATCAAATGATGTGGTTGCTCTAAATTGGCACCTGGCTAAGCTAGGGGAGGATTAGCCTTGTACTGCTATTGTTTGTTCTGAGTGTGTTGAATTTGTTGGTGTTGTGTAAGTTTTGTTTTTTTTTTTTCCATACAGAAAACAAGGAAATAATATTGATAAGAAAACACAATACGGATACTGGGACTGTTTCACCAGATAAGATTTAGATTTCCCTATATACTTGAATGGGAGTCAATTGTCCTTTTTGGGTGCTCAGCGACGATAGTGTGGTGTCTCCGAGCTGAAAGAAAATAGTGAAACCTAACAGTGACCTGCTGAAAAACACCCTGCGTGATGGAAAGGGAAAGGCATCGACAGAATAGTGTAGTCTCTTACATCGTTAGCATGAGGAGATGAATAGGTGCATTGTCCAAACCAGATGAACTCGTTCTGTAGAATTTTTTTTTTTTTAATAAAGCCGGTCTTAAATAATCTCTGATTTAGAGCTTCGAATTCTTGCATGGTGGATCTTGTAATTAAAAGCAAACCAGTTAAGCAAGCACAGGGCTAAGGTGTGTATAAGCGTGTTAATCACCTTAAGCTCACACCTAGCAATCTCCTTCCTCTTCGTTGTATGCTGGGATGAAGAGGTTGTGGTCTTTGAGTTCTAGTAATTACTGCCTTTAAACCTGAAGCTATGTACTAGTAGCCTGCCGACAGTTCCTCTAACTTCTTACCATATGTACTTTTACACCTCTTATTTTTAGTGCTTCTTGCCTTTTGTAACAGTTGGATAATTCAGCCACTCGTGCCTTCATTTTAATGTAGTATCTTGGGGTTTTTTTGTCTGCTTACAAACCTTTGAAGTCTTGTCTCCTACATGTCAAATTTGTTGCATACAAAACGCTTCAAGTGCTGTTGCTGCACAGTGGGTAGGACCTTCTATTTCTCATGCTTCTGTGCATTGGAGCTCAAACTGGAGCCACTTAAGCATGGCCAGGTGAGGCCTCCTGCACAGCAAGAACCTGTTCATACCCTCCCCCATATGTACTTGTCAAATACAAGGAAGTCCACCGGTTTGATGCATCCCATAATAAGCCACAGACATAGTTGTCGCTAATATAGTGGTACCTCTGAGTCCGGACTTCGCTAGAGCGTTGAGTTTTGGACTTGGGTGGTCTTGGTCCTGCCAGCCTGCATGGGGTCTAGGCAGTGATGCCCCTTTGGGGTTTCCAAGGCTGCTCAGGGTTCAGCGCCTCTGGCTGTATCTGCATTTATAACCTCCGTTTCCTGATCTCCTTCTTTTAGTGCCTGCATGCTTTTGGGAAGGCATGCCTTCTTTTTAATCTCTCCTGAGCTGAGGTGGTAAAGCCTTTTGAAGTAGTTCCACTTGGGATATCATTCCTTTCCCTGTCTTAGGGGAACTTTCTCAATCCAGCTGGTGTTTTGTGGCTTGCAGGTTCTGGCGTTGCACGATTCCTCTTTTGATGAACCCTTCTTAGCCAGGAGCCATGCTGTGCCTGAAGTTGTCTTTCCAGACCACTTGCAGCATGCCAATTCATGTGTTATGGTTAGAGCCAATCTATTTGTCTACCTGGACAAGTTGGGGAGGTGGGCCTGTGTGAACCTCATAAGGTTCAACAAGGCCAAGTGCAAGGTCCTGCACCTGGGTCAGGGTAACCCCTGGTATCCATACAGGCTGGGGGATGAAGGGATGGAGAGCAGCCCTGCCAAGAGAGACTTGGGGGTACTCATGGGCGAAAAGCTGGACATGAGCCGGCAATGTGCCCTGGCAGCCCAGAAGGCCAACCCGACCCTGGGCTGTGTCAAAAGAAGCATGGCCAGCGTTGAGGGAGTGATTCTGCCCCTCTACTCTGGTGAGACCTCACCTGGAACCTTGCGTCCAGCTCTGGAGCCCTCAGCACAAGGAGGACATGGACCTGTTGGATGGGGTCAGAGGAGGCCACAAAAATGATCTGAGGGCTGGAGCACCTCTGCTATGAGGACAGGCTGAAAGAGTTGGGGTTGTTCAGCCTGGAGAAGAGGAGGCTGCAGGGAGACCTGATTGTGGCCGTTTGGTGCTTAAAGGGGGCCCGTAGGAAAGATGGGGAAAATCTTTTTAGCAGGGCCAGCTGTGACAGGATAAGGGGTGATGGTTTTAAACTAAACCAGGGTAGGTTTAGACTGGATCTAAGGAAGAAATCCTTTACAATGACGGTGGTGAAACCCTGGCACAGGTTGTCCAGAGAGGTGGTGGAGGCCCCATCCCTGGAAACATTCCAGGCCAGGTTGGATGGGGCTCTGAGCAACCTGATCTGGTTAAAGGTGTCCCTGCTCCCTGCAGGGGGGTTGGAGTGGGTGACCTCTGGAGGTCCCTTCCAACCCAAAGCATTCTGTGATTCTATTTAGCTTGCTATTGCCATGAGGGGGAGGCCATGCTCTCCCTCTGGGCTCTGTGCTTTCTTTCCCTACCTTGTGCTCATCTGCAGCGACCATGTTCATCACTCTGAACCCAGTCAAAAGTCATGTTTTCTTTTGCAGGGTTAAAGTTCAGTTAGGAAAGGGTGTCAGAGCTGGGACAGGGAGGAGGGTAAGACCATGAAGAAGGGAAAAGAGCAGATGAGTTCTCTCCATGTCTTCCTCGGGCAGTAGAATAATGTTGATTTGACTCATCTGTAATACGTAAAATCATCTTCATGCGGCAAGGAAAACTGCTTGGCCTTTGCTGGGCTCGCTCCTGTGCTAGCTTGTTGCCTAGGCACACCAGTACTAGTTCTAGCACGAAGGAGGGACAGAAAATGCACCCAGGTATGAGGAGGGTGGGATTGCGAGAGCTCTGATTTACATCGCTTTAAGCTTCCCTGTTGCTTCTTGCCACCATGGGGTGGGGGGAACCAAACACAAAACTATTTGTGGGGAAGGGGTTACAGGCAACACTTCTGCTTCTGCCCAGTAGATGTTCTGATTGCTGTGGGTTACTGGCGTTATCACAGGTGCTTGGATTTTAGCTGGCAGCAGTGATTTTTTTTTTTTTTTTTCTTTTGGAAAGGTGAGGAAGAGAACAGCAAACATTTCTAAGGTTACCCAGAGTAGAGTGTTTCAAGTACAGAGCAGTAAATCTAGAAGTAAACGGCCTCCATCAGCGTGGAGGTAATCTGCAGGAGCCCGTCTTGGTCATCGAGCACTCTTCTCTCTGCTTTTGGGGAGCACACAGCATGCTCCCCTTCTTCCAGCAGCGCCGGCCCCGTGCGCAGGATGCGACCTGCGCAGGCAGTTCATGCCTGCCCAGAAGCTGTCAGGAAGTGGCAAAAGTACAATCTGTCAGCGCTTGGAGTGTGTTTTATTTCCTTTTTCAGCTTCACCCCGTTTGTTTAAACAGAAGTATGCCCTCAAACTTGGCTTACTCCTTCAGAGTTTTTAAAATTCCATTTTAAAAAAAGTAGGCAAGCAAGTTCTGTTTGTGCTCAAATGGCCTTGACTGACTTGCAAATCTGGACCAAGTGTTAATTAATGTGTTGATTTGTTTCCCAAGTTATATCTCTGGTTCCTTTTTTTTTTTTATCAGACCAAGCCTCAGAGGTGCAGGTGACGATGATGCTGACAGAAAGCTGTAAACTCAGAGGACTTCATCACAGGTAGGCTAAGCAGTATTTATAAACAAACCTGTATCTGCCTGAGTTGAAAATACTTGTGCTTAAAGCTCCCTAGGGGGAGAGGAAATTATTTTTTTAGAACTCAGCAACATTTTGTACGTTTGAAACTTTTTTGAGCCGTAAAGAACTGAAACTTTTTCTGTGTCACTTTAATATACGAAATGCCTGATATGCTTCTTGTTGCAAAGGGTGCTTAAGCTTTTTTCCAGCTGCGTAGTCAGTAAAATTGAATAGTAGCAGCGTGTCGGAAGATAGGGAAAGCCTTTGGTTTGGTATTCCAAGCCTTGCAGGGAAATATGAAATATTCCTTTTATATATTCTTTATTATTATTGAAAAAGGTGCTGTTGGCATGTGTTTGGTTTGTGCTTACACAGGCTAGTTGTTACATGTGCTGGGATCTTATGATGAGAGTAAGTATGCATGCAGGTTGATTATCAATTTAGCTAATTTACTAATCTGGTTTATATTCCTAATTTTCTGCATGGCACAGACAAGTACCAGGATTAGGTACCCTCCCATGTGGAGACAAGGAAAATGCATTTTATCAGTCTTGCATACCGTTGTCCTGGTATGACATCGCAGCACCTCTGATGGGATTAATTCCTTAAGAATTACTGGCATGATCTTCTGGAGGGATGGCTTAAGTCTTTAAATTAGTGCCCCCAAAGAGCTTGAATTAGTGGGAGTTTTGCAGCTTGGATTAAAGGCTGAAACTGGCCTTAAAGCTCTTCATTACTGGCAAGAATGGAGCTAAGAAGAAACTTATGCACATTGTCAAGTCCCTAGACAGGTAATTGATGATTTTGCTGGTAATGTGAAGGAAATGAGAATATTTCAAGCAGAATTATTAGTCCTGTGGTGCATTTAAAAGCTGCTTTTCTAAGAATTATTATAGTTAAGACCTTGCCTAAAATACAGGGTTATCAAAATAAAAGTAGCAGCAGGTTCTGGCAAACGTACTTAAAATTCAAACAAAATGAAATGCCCTCCCTCTCATCATTAAAAATCAGTTGTTATCCTCCTTTTATAAGTCAAACTCTTTAAATAGTCCCAAAAGCTTTTATTCTGTACGGTGCCTGTAAGGCTGGGACCTTGGATCTTGATCAAAGGCAGAGCTACGTGGGTACGTAGAGCTCATGGGTTTGATTGACTATCAGACTGCTTCAAGTAAGAACAGGAAATTTCAAAGTTCCCTTCTAAAAATCATTATAACTCCTTGAAGATGTCTGAATATGTTTTCAATGGAAGAACATACAGGGGTTTAAAAAATTAAACCTCTAGACAGTTTGTTTCAGGTTTCTGCAAATTTGTATGTTGATACTGTAGGAAGGTGGTGAAGCCATGCAGCATGGGGGTAATCTGAGCCCTAAGGAGGATCAAATTCCTGAGGTACTCCTGCATTTAGAGTGCAATTTAACGTTTAGTTGATGCAAAAGTAAAAACTCCATTCTGTCATTTTGAAGTGAATTAAATACGATGTTTTGACTTTTTTTTAAACCACTCTGTAATGGAGTTATATATTTTATAGCTATGCTTGCATTTAGAATGATATATTCCAAGTTGAAGATAGATCGCTTCTTAATATAAAATATAATTTGTATTCACAAAAGTTTATTTCAGCCCTTTTGGACTGAGTGAAGAAATGTGGAGGGTTCTTCTAATGGGAAAGTACTCAAATATAAATATTTTTTTTTAAATGTCTAGGGCTTCAGTTATTTGGAGACCTTGTGCTCTGCAATTCGTAATGCAAGATTATTGCTTTTCTTCAGCATTGAATTACTTTCGCTTACTTTGTTTAGCGATCAAGAAGACTTTTATCAAATTTCAGGTTCATAAAATTAGGGATTCCTCTCCGTGTCTTCCAGGAATCTGCTACCTATCACTCATGTCTGTATAGAAGAGGGAGAGAAACCAATGGTGCTGCTGCCGTACATGAACTGGGGGAACCTTAAACTGTTCTTGCGACAGTGCAAGCTGGTGGAGGCCAACAATCCTCAGGTACACTCAGAAATCTGTGGCTTCTTGCCCATTAAACTTAGACTTGGGTTTGTCATCTGGGTATATGCCTTAAAAGAAATAGTTGTGGTATTCACCTGCTCTGTTGTGACGGTGAGAGAAGTGGCAGGCAGGTTACCCTGCAAGTGTTTGTCTTGATTCATATAGGGAAAATATTCTTGGCTTAGTTTATCACAGGTGTTCAGAGGGTGTGAAGCAGAGTTAAACGCTGGTTAGGGTAGTAGCTGGTATATCAATACATCTTAAAAAATATGGTAGATGAGTGTGGATTTAAGTTAGAATACATGGGAAAATTAGGTATGGAGAAACTTCAGATTTACTGATCTTATTTTTGGTATAATTAGTAGACCATCCCTTTAATTACAGTGGTTCTTAATTATTTTATAGTAAGCATAAAGCGCTTCTGTTAAACTTTTAAGATGCTGCTGTAGATTTGCTATTAAGTAAAATAACTGGATTTATTTAACTAAAAGAAGCAATCTGATTTTTTTTTTTTTTTTTTTACTGCTGTGGGTGCTTTTTAGCATTCATAACTTTACTGGTTCAATGGAACCTGTCGCATATGTTTCATGACAAGTGAGAAAGAAAATACTCCTAGATGAGAACATGTTTTGCGTATTCTTAAAAACCTGAGTAAGTGTTTAGTGATGGATGTGTATATCTAGTAAAACTATCCCTCTTGGGGTTATCTTATCTTCAGCTCCGCCTTGGTTTAGCTTCTGTCTTTAGGCTAAATCAAGCACAAAATGAAATCCTGTTTCCAGAGGTCAGCATTTGTCCCCTTTATGTGCCGTATTTCAAATGGCAAGGGCCACCTACCTCCGTTAATTTACAAGTCATGATAAGCTGCTGGCATCTTTCAGCTCTGATTTTACTTGTTTTGCTGCTTAATCTGAGTGTTAAACACCCATGCAATGCAGCTATATCCCTTTCCAAGAAATTAAGCAGAAATGGTATTTTTAATCTGTATTATGTCAAACAGGAGCTGCCTCTTAGTAGCTAGGTATGACTGTACTTAACTAACCAGGGCTTTTGGTGTCCTAGATACTTATTTTAAGATGGAACTTTTCTACAAGTACCTGAAGCAAACTCTTGAGTTTTCTGAAATAACACATGGCTATTGATCTTAATAACAACCTGTTAATGAAGAAACCGGTTTATTACTGTTTTAACTTAGTATTTGGTTTATTTTAACCCCAGTCTTGCAACTTCAGTGTGTCCACCTATGTGCTGAAGTTTCTGAAACACCATAGCAATAGAAGAGAAAACCCAAGATATAAATATGTTTAAAAGTTTAATGTATATGGGACTCTGAAGTTGTAAAATTAGATGGAGCAACAGCCTTTGATACCAGTTTTCAGCAGTAGGTAGCAACACAAATTTTGACTGCTGTTTGTGCTCTGCTACCTGAGAAGGACTTGGTTTTCAGGGAAACAAAGTGAAAAAAGGGTGGTAAGAAGGGTAAAATTACAGAATCCCAGGATGGCAAGGGTCGAAAGGGACCTCCAGGGATCACCCAGTCCCACCCCCTTGCTCAAGCAGGCTCACCCAGAGCAGGGTGCACAGGACATCGTCCAGGCGGGGGTTGAATATCTCCAGAGAAGGAGACTCCACAGCTCCCATGGGCAGCCTCTGCCAGGGCTCGGTCACCCTCCAAGTCCAGAAGTTTTTTCCTCACATTCAACTGGAACCTCTCATGCTTCAGTTTGTGCCCATTACCCCTTGTCCTGGCGCTGGTCACCACTGGGAAGAGTCTGGGTCTGTCCTTGTGACAGCCACCCTTCAGATATTTGTACAATATTGTAAGATATGTAAGATATTGACCATTTTTGCCTATGTTCACCATTAAGCAAAGGAAAAGCTGTGAGGCAGTTGCAAACTGGAAACATTTGCCCCTGGCATGTCCAGAAAAAAAAAAAAGTTAAAATTTAGAAAAATAGAATGAGGAACCTTCATACAGGTGGTAGGGTCTGTAGCTACCAGAAAGCATCAGCCGCTGAAGGGGAGGGGGCACTACAGTACAACAACCCATTAACCTTGCCAGCGCTGGGCTTGCTGTTTTGCGATGATTGTTCTGTGCTCTTGCAGGCAATTTCCCAGCAGGATCTTGTACATATGGCTATTCAGATTGCCTGTGGAATGAGTTATTTGGCCAGACGGGAGGTCATTCACAAAGACCTGGCTGCTAGAAACTGTGTGTAAGTACTCAACGGGGTAGAGTCATCGTGTAGACAATGTTACGTCTTAAGCCCAAAGAAATGGGCTTTCTCTGATTGACCTGATCTCTACTTCAAAATACACCGTTGTTTGGGTTTTTTTCCAAATTTTGGGTGAATAATCTTGTCAGTGAAGTTGTTTTCCTCTAAACGTAAGGTGAACCAGGAAGCGAGGTTTTCAGGAAAGCAGAATATCCTCATCTTAAATACATTTGCTACGTTTTGTCTATCCTTTTTTTTTTTTTTTTTCCCAAAAGCTTGAAAAATGTTAAAGCTTCCCTTAAACTTTAATAAAAACCTGGAATATCTTTGACTGTTTGCCAGTGGATAGATTTTTATATGAAGTTGGTTTTCTTTTTTTTTCCTGAAAAAAAATAGTCTAATGGCTTCAATCACTGATAGATTCCTTAGTTGTTAATTGTTGGATGTGCTCTCTAAATGGTAGGAATGCTGAAGTAGGGTTTGAGACCATCTTCTGACTGGAATATGCCCTTAAAATGTGGATTGAGGTGTCTGCTGGCTTTCTCTAAACCAAATTGCTCTGAGACCACCAACTGTGCTCATTCTCCACCTGCTGTCATACCTGATAAGGGGAAACACAGAAAATACAGGGTTCTGCCTAAATTTAACATCTGAAACTACCTGAAGGAGTGGTTAGTTCCTGAGCTTAGTCTTGTGATATCTACAAATAACATAATAATTCAAGTAACACAGTTACTTCTCAGAATTCAAGACCATGTCTGAAGCCTTGAATTTAAGTTCTTGATTTGGAGAGACACTTCTTGCCTCCCCCTGGCCAAAGGACGTGTACAGGTCTATTAATGAACCAGCAGTGAAAGAAAAGGGAGAAAGAAGCAACCTCTGGGTTATACCCCAGAGCTGCATACAAATTGTCGGTCAATGAACTAAGTTCTAATGAGGTAACTGAGCTACTGATGAATATAAAGTTTTTAACCTGAAATAGGCTATTAGAGGCAATTCTGAGATTTGATGAGCTCATCATTGGATCACTTGGGATGAATGCACATCTTGTGTTCCTTCAGTTACGATGCTTCATTTATTTTTGGAAGAAAATAAAATGCCTCATGGTTTAGTCATTAGCATGATTCTTCTTGTGTCTGTTTTATGAAAATGTTACTGATAAACTAGTTAGTTGCTCAGAATCACTGCCCCCATCTTCTTTATGACCTTGAGGCATGCATTGCATGTGATCTGAGAGGCTTTTTGCCTTAAAAACATCTATAGGCTGTTTTCAGGCCCTGTCTTCTGCCAGTGTGAAGGTGTAAAGACTGGAGCGTGCTCCCAAATCTTCAGGTTTCTCAGTTGCCCGGGCACAAGGAGTGACCTGGTTACTGTCTCGGTTCTTGTTCTTTGGCATCCATCTCTTTCAACGTTTTGCCACCTTTGTGTTTTCCCTTATTTGCCAGCACGTTTTCCAGTATACCTTTGGAAACACTTCCTGGGATCCTCAAGGCGTCAGTCCCTCCAATATCTTCAAGGCACAGTTGTTGAACCACCTTGCTGTACCCCTTTTTGATTGGGGGTTTGCTTTGATCGTTCCCACATAGTCCTTGAAGTAGAAGCCCTGTTTCTGTCTCTGCACTTTTCACGGAGAGCATTCTAGTGTATGGTCTGCCTTGGGGCCCTGCCACTGGTGTCTGTTCAAGAGCTTTGTGCATCTGGCTCAGCAGTTAATAGTAAAATATGAGTCGTGTTCCCCACACTGGATTAGATCCCGCTGCTGAAATCTGGGCTGACTTCCCTGCTTAGCCCCTCAGGGTTGTCACAGGTCACTATTGCTACAGCTTGTGTCCTTCGTGCTTCTGGCCACAAAACCACTCGGTCCTCTCAGGTGTGATTCAGTGCTTCAGATGTCCAAACCAGAGCCAACAGAGCTGCTGACGTCGCATCCCCGGAGGCTAAGAGGAAAAGCTGGGAGACACTTAAGCGCTCATGCTTGTCCTAGGATATTCTTTTACCGGCTGCATCTGTTATACTGGCAGCACTGGTGTTGGGTGCTATTGGTGTATTAAATGCTGGGACGGAGGGAGCAGTGAGATCCACCCTGAAGCCACCCCTTGTGCTTTTGAACTGGTGCCACTGAGCTAGCCCAGTGGAATCCTTCCTGGCTCTTGCACTACGTAAGGATGATCAGTTTGGTAGAATTCTTGAGAGACTCTCTTCCTAACTTGTATTGCTTCTCTCTGAACATGCTGAGGAAGAAACCACAGGAGACAAAGATCATAAACAATGCTCCAGGCAAAGTACTGTGTGACAATCCTTCATTTCTGTGCCGTGGATTAATAGCCTTGTGCCCTTGCTGTGCGAAGGCTCGGCTGTCCAGGCTGCTTGACTCCTCGCCCTCCTGGGGCAATGTTCAGCTTCATTTCAGTTGCCATACATGTGATCTGGAGTGCTGGCGTTAAAAATCAATTCGTAGTCCACCTGGTGCTCCTTCTCTGTGGGAGATGCAGGCAGGAGCTGAGCATCTGATCTGCTGCAGTACAAGAAATCCTGGGCTGGTGTTAGGTTTTTAAAGAGAAAGAGGGTGCCAGTAGCCAGGATCCCTTGAAGGGCTTTGGTTCATCTGCCACCCTCTTGTTCCCCAGGTCTGCTTCTGCGTGGTGAAAGGCTTGGGAGGAATTGCTATGAAGTGTATTGTAGAATCGTTCAGTTGGAAAAGACCTTTAAGATCAAGTCCAACTGCACCTGTCCACTATTAAACCAGGTCCCTAAGCACGCCAGACCATTATGTACCTGTGCCCTAATTTTGGGAAGGGAGCCAGGATTGCAGTGGTCTTGGCAGGTTTGTTAAGGGAAGAAATACTTTTGGTCTCATGGCATAGCTGGGCCCAGTTAGAGTGGATGTATGGATTACACAAGTCAGAGCACTCTAATCACTGGGAAATGACCTTTTGTATTGTATTTGTTTATAGACAGGTCTTCTAGGAATTTCTCTGAACTCCTAGGAATGATTAGATATGGAAATTTCCTGGTCTGTAAATTTTGAGGGCAATGAACTGACCTGAAAGTACGTAGAAATGGGATAAATACAAAGGTATTTGAGATAGTGAAGCGGGAAATGCACACACTGAGCATTCCTATAATTTTTCTCCTTAAAATTAAGAAATAATAGACAACACGTAAAGACAGCAAATGCCATTTTATGATAATTCCCCTAACCCAGTGTTATCTCTACATTTTTGTTGTAAGAGGTTAAAGCCAACACCTTACCCATGTTCAGAAGTCAGCTGTTTGAGAACATGGAGCTTTATTAGACACTTTTAAGTTCAAAAGAATATGAATTAACATCCCAGGCGGGGGGGAGGAATCAGTAGGCTCCATGTGCTTTTTTTGAGTCGCCTTTTGCTGATTAAGAGTAAGTTTCCCTTAGCCAGTATCCTATTTCTGACAAGTCAGAATGAATATCTCTTCTTAAGGGGAATAAATAATATCTTGCCAGATCGCTTCATTAGAGACAAGCTTTTAGGCCACACATAATATTGGTTGATTTAACGAGATTTTATGGAATCTTGCTTTGCTTAAATGCTTGGCTCATTATTGCAGCAGAGGTATTATAGCTAGAATTTGTTTAATTGATCTCATAGGGGATCTCCAAGGGAGCAGGAGTAATTTAAGGGAGTTGTTTGTTTGCTTTAACTGGTGGGGGTTTTTGTTTTTTTTTTTTTTTTTTTTTCACTTGTAAATGTCTGATTTTATTTACTCTAAGGCTGCTGGGTTTTCTAGTGCTTATCTGTTAATGTAGAATAAATACGTTCTTTGATAATGTTTGATAATCGCAGAATAAGCGTGTCTTGATCTAGAAGAATGCTAGTCCTTTGAAGGGTTGATAGTGCAATTAGCATTCCCCAATTAAAACCCAAGCCTGAAACTTCAGGTTGAGCATAAATATTTTCTGTAAAACAGTAATGCCAAGTTTGCTAAATACTTCTGTTCTTTTAAAATTAGCATTGACGATGCACTTCAGGTTAAGATTACAGACAACGCGCTATCCCGAGACCTATTTCCTATGGACTACCATTGCCTGGGAGATAATGAAAACAGACCAGTTCGATGGATGGCTCTTGAAAGCCTGGTTAACAATGAATTTTCCAGTGCAAGTGATGTGGTAAGTTTGTGGGTTTTTTCCTCTTACGTTTTGTAAATATATTGTGTTGACATTTTTCCCTTTTTTTCAGCCGTTGGAGAATCATGGCACTGAATAGTGATTTGTCCAGAACAGCATCCACACGCCTGCTTCTGCTTGTGGCAGATGAAAGGTCGAGTGGGCCCTTGCATGGCAAAATTGCCCATCGCACGCTGTTCTCCTTGGTAGCGTTAGCAGAAAAGGCAATTAAATTCAGTGAGCAATCTGTACTGGGACTTGTCTGCTCTTTGAATGAACGTGATCCAAAGTCCGCAACAGAGTCTTTCAGTTGCAGTCTCACAGATGGAGAAAAGAGGGAAAGAATTACTTCCCTCCGCCTGCTGGCTATGCTTATGCTAACGCAGCGCAGAATGCAGCTGGCTGCTTTTGCTTCAAGGGCGTGCTACTGATGTCTTCGGCTTGTTCGCCAGGTCCTCTTCTGCAACGCCACTTTTTAGGCACTCAGCCCCAGCCAGTCCTGGTGCGTGGAGCTATTCCTCCCAGATGCAGGATTTTGCATGGGCTTTCCTTGAACTTTGAGGTTCCTGTCAGCTCATTTCTCCAGCTTCTTGAGGTCCTTCTGCAGAACCCTGTCCTCCAGCCTGTCAGCCACTCTGCCCAGATTGGTATAGTCCACAAACTTTTTGAGCATCCAGTATTGATTCCTGAGCAATGCCACTAGTAACCAGCTGCTAGTTTGGACTACTACTGCTGGTAAAAGCAATTTGAGGCCAGGAGTGCAGCTACTCTAATGTCAACAGCGCACTGATTTGGTATAAGGATGCTGTGGAAGATAATGTCAAAAGCCTTGCTGAAGTCAAGGTGGACATCCATTGCTCACCCTGTGTCCGCTAACGCTGTCTTCTCAGCAAAGAGCTAGTCAGGCTAGTCAGGGAGAGTTTGCCCTTGATAAATCCACGCTGGCTGTTCCTAGAGACTGTTAATGCTTCATATGCATGGAAGCGACCTCCAGGATCACGTGCTCCCCAGCGTTAGCAGGCGCTGGTGTTAGACTACCTGGCCCATAGTTCCCCAGATCCCACCTCTTCAAGAGGATGCCTTTTTTTTCCAGTTGTCAGCAACCTCCCCCAGTTGCAGTGGCCTTTCCAAGATGATGAGAGCAGTGTTGCAATGATTCAGCCTGCTCCCTCGACACTCTTGGATGCATCTGTCTGGTACAGTGGTCCAGTGTGTACGCACTTGGCTTCACTGCAGCCTAAATGTTTTCCTTCATGGGTATTTCTTAGTAGTTTAGCTCTGAGCTTTGGTTGTCCAGACTCCATCCCTGCACACTGGTGCATTCTTGCTGTACTCCTCAAGTAGCCTTCTCCTGCTTCCACCCTCTCTTTCCTCCCTTAGTGTCTGAGCTTAGTTGGTGCACCCGTGGTGGCCTTCTACCATCCTTGCTCATCAGAATAGGCAGTTCTTGTGCTTACAGGAGCTTGTCCTTGAAGATCTACCTGTGGTAATTACAGTGCTAATTAATGGTAAACCACTTGCCTTTATCATTTGTGTCTTCCTGCTAAGGGGGTATTTTCTTTAGTAATGATCCCAGAATCCCAGAATGGCAGTGGTTGGAAGGGCCCTCTGGAGATCACCCAGTCCCACCCCCCTGCTCAAGCAGCCTCACCCAGAGCAGGGTGCACAGGACATCATCCAGACAGGGGTTGAATATCTCCAGAGAAGGAGACTCCACAGCCCCCCTGGGCAGCCTCTGCCAAGGCTCGGTCACCCTCCAAGTCAAGAAGTTCTTCCTTGCATTCAACTGGAACCTCTCATGCTTCAGATTGTGCCCATTGCCCCTTGTCCTGGTGCTGGGCACCACTGAGAAGAGTCTGGCTCTGTCCTTGTGACACCCACCCTTAAGATATTTGTAAGTGTTGATGAGATGCCCTCTGAGCCTTCTCTTCTCCAGGCTAAACAAGCCCAGCTCCCCCAGCCTTTCCTTAACATGGCTACATCCAGAGATTGTAATCTGCATCTTAAAATGCGCCTGTTCAGAAAACTTCTGAAAGTTCTGGTTGTTTGGGATTTCTTCTTCCTCAGTGCCATGGTCTCTGTACTAGTGCTTAAGCCACGTAAGCAAAAAAAAAAAAAGGAAGGAAGGGAAGGAGTCAGCTCTCTACTTGTTGGAAAACGCGTGGGGTTTTGTGTTATACCAAACTTGAGGACAGAATGGGAAATAGAAGTTGCCTGTAAAAGCATGTTTTGATGATACTAAAGGGAGTCAATTAAATGTTTATTTCTTCTTTTTTTTTTTTTTTTTTTTTTTTTTTTGTTAAATCCGGAACATGAAAGCATTCACTGTTTGTGAAGACTGGACTTGGAAATAAAAGCTTATGTAATGCTGGCAGCAAAAGGTCGAATTTTCAGGATGGAGGCACCTCAGTATCGTAACCATTTTGGAAAACTCTGGTGCAATTCAGCTTATAGTCCACACTGTTTTAACACCGAACTACTTTCTGCATTCCATAGGAATAAATGCAACTCAGCTTCTAATACACAGTTCTTAACTGTGCATACGTAGCTCTCTGAGTTTTGTACAAAAAGGGATGGGTTTTCTGGGTGTAGAAAATGCTGTCTGCCCTAAATATCAGCTTTGCATTTACCCGGATGCTTTTCACAGATATGGTACATTATGGTTTTGTCCGCTTGGTAGGAACAAATCGAGTTATCAGTTGCATGTAACTTGTAATCAGTGATGAAATCTGTTACAAACAATTTAGGTGGTGCCTGTTAAGATGCAGTTGGCCTGTGGTCTGGGCTTGCTTTTTGGAGGCGTTTCTTTAAAATTATTTTTGCTGGCTTGAAACATTCCTCATGTGTTCCTCCTCTGCCAACAGTTTTATCAGTCAGTCAGCCAAAGCATAGGAAAACAAAACGTGATTCCTGTTGAACTTCAATTCTATGGGTTTTCCCTCTGTTGGACGTGAAGCTCTACATCTCTTTATGCCATTTTTATGGACTCATGGCCTTGGAAATAGCTATATTCTCAAAGGAGTTTTTCTTGGATCACTCTTTATTCTCATGTTCTGGGTGCACCACTGCTTGTCCCTCGGCATTTTTCTAAACTGTAAATAACAAGGATGCCCTCCCCTGCCTTCCCACACTGCTATTAGGTGCCTGTTCAGAGCGGGGCTGCACCCATGCCCCTGCCGCTCCCCACCTCCGAGCTTCCCGTCAGCATCTGCTGACAGCATCCCTTCATTAAGGCTTTGGTCGAGAGGGATGCAGGGTTTCTTTTGATTAAAACCAAGACTCTTTCGAGGCTTGCAGAATTCTGCCCCTTTTTAAGAAATCACATTGTAACTTCAGTGAATCATCAGTGTGCAGTGTCAGCACTGTCCTGTGGTTTGTCCCTTGATACCAGCTAGGAAATCACTTTATTTGCACTGTGCTTGCACATGAATTGATTGATCGACTGATTTTTCATCACGTTAAGCTCCTTTTGGCAAGTATTGTCAGCGGGATGATGTGTTGAATGCTGATCCGGCTGTCAGGTTTACTTAGAGGAAATATTTGGTTTTTTCATGAGTCCTACTTCTGAGCGCATGCTCAAAATATACAGATGACTTGGATTTCAAAAATTGATGCTTTCATTCAGTCTGTGCTTCTGAAACTTTGCATTTCACAGTCCTTTTCTGAGCAATTTTGTGTAGTGCTTTGAAGAGGTAAAACATAACATAAAATTGTTCATTTTTTCAAAACAGTGAGCTTAGTGGTTAATATTCCTTAGATTTGTTAAGTGTTATGAAATATACTGGAAAAATGCAGTAAATACGTGCTTTTCAGCACTTAAATCTTAGTGCACTAAGATTTTAATTCTAGTTCAGCTTAACACCTATTCTGTGATTCTTAATTGCCCCTATTTGAGGCAAAGCATTGTCATGTTGAACTTGGAGATACAGATAGCATTTATGTAAAGCTTTTTTACTCTGTGTAGTCTTATTCGTGACTGATTTGGTTGAAGGAGCTCTCAAAATTCAGCATGCTCTGTTAACTCTGGGTGCTGTTTCTTTTCAGTGGGCCTTTGGAGTAACGCTGTGGGAGCTGATGACTTTAGGACAGACTCCGTATGTTGATATCGACCCCTTTGAGATGGCTGCTTATTTAAAGGACGGCTATCGAATAGCTCAGCCAATCAACTGCCCTGATGAACTGTAAGTGGATGTTTTTGGAGAGACGTTAGAATGTCTGTTTTGTAACCAGCACATTAAGCCAGCCTTATCAATGGAAGAGCCAGGTTTGCTTTCCCCTACCGGTTTATTCTGCCTTTTAGGCTAACCATCGTGTAAGTATTTGTGTGGCTTCAGTGACCTATGTCAAGGAACTCAGGCTGAAATGAAATGCCTTTTTATGGGTGTTGTTGAGTTTCACTTAATCCTGACTCAACTCTTTTCCTTACTCTAACGCATGGGTGAAACACATGCTGATCAGCAGGATGGGAGGAGGGAGGCAGAGGGGCCAGGGCTTTTCAGCTTAGTGTTTGGGGGATTGCAGTGTAGGAATCTGCTAGATTTGTAAGTAGAGAGCAAGTCCATCCTCTCAGCAAGACTACGGAGAAGTGTTGTGTGTATAGAGTTAAACGACAGCGCTTGAGATGTTTACTCCCAATCCTAACGGTACAGGAGAATGCCAAGCGCACAGGCACTACCCTCTGCCTCACGTGTTCTTCCAAATCCCCTTCCTGTAAACCTACCACAGCAACACTTTGAACTATGCTTATACAGTAGTCAAGCAGTTTCCCACGCACTGTGTATTGCTTCCTCCTGGATCACCTCTGACTCGTATCCTAAATCAAACCAGTGCTTCCAGTCACAGCACATTTATTGGTCCTTCCGGGTGTCTGTCTACTGAAGGAGTTGTTCAGCATCGTATATCGGAAGATAGAGGATTCCTTTTCTCTCTCTGGTCAGCAGGTTTTCTAGTGGCAAATGCTGTATTTCATCTTCAGGCTGGGATGGTGGTTGCCTGGCTTATGTTCTCATGCCTTCTGTTTGTCTTTGCCCTGCAGGTTTGCTGTGATGGCCTGCTGTTGGGCCCTAGATCCTGAAGAAAGACCCAAGTTTCAGCAGCTGGTGCAATGTCTAACTGAATTCCATGCAGCGTTGGGAGCCTACGTCTGAAACTGCAGAAGAAGATTGAATTCACTGATTGGGAGAAGGCATGGCGTACATCTGCAGCTCCGTGCATTGCTCGGACTCACACACGTGATGTGTATAAAGCAACACCAAAGGGAGAAAGCACTTCTTCCAAAACACTGTGCCTTAGAATGCTTGTAGTCTGAAGTTTTTTTGTAAGACCTCTTGATGTTGAATATTTTCTAGATATCACTTTTGCTAAGTTAAATCGAGACCTTTTTATTTGCCATCAGGATTTTTAAAGTGTAGCGATAGTGAACTTAAACACGAGATTTGGATGGACTTTGCACTCTTACAAACAGACACGTGATTTTTTTTTTTTTTTTTTTTTTGAAGGGTATACGGAACTGGTAGAAAAGTGAGGGTAGGGGAAATTAATGCATAAGCCACACTGCAGAAAATTTCCCCTGCTTTTTTAAAAACGTTGAAACTGAATCTTTCTGACCAGCTCTAGTGTTTGTACTTGTATGTATCTGGAATAGCTTTTTAGTATCAACTTCTTCTATTTTGAGACAACAGCACATTGTGGTTGGATCCACAAGCGGCATCTTAACTTTTTTTAACCCATTCACGAATGTTTTTTTGGAAAAGCTGGTCTTCAGGAGACAATATCCCCTTTTTAAAGCAGTAAGTGATTATGTAAAAGTGATTCCAGTTTACCTCGTACAGAGAGGAGTAAAGGTGGGGTAAAAATGGTGCCCCTCCTTGCAGATAAAGGCTGATGTGATTTTTTTTTTTTAAGATGGTTTTATGTGCTAAATAGAGGCCTTCAGAGAAGCGCCAAAACAGCCCTTATGTGGGAGTCTTTCACCTCAGACTTCTGGATTGCAGTTTCTCTTATTCAAAAAGGTACTGGTTGTTTTTTATGGGCTTTTATGGCCTGAAATGGGCTTAAATATATAAATATATATTTGTAAAGACACTTGCAGAGTAAAGAATGTTTTTCTATTACATCCAATGTGAAAGCTTGGTCCCTCACATTGCCACGTGTATTGAACATGCAGGTTGGTAGTTGTCGTCGGGCTGGTATGAAGAGGAGGTGGATTGTCTGCCGAACTAGTTCCTGAGGCTGAATACATTGCCCTGCTGCCGCCTTTAACCCAAATACCCGCCCCCCCACCCCCCCAAGGTTATTTTGAGTTGAGCATTACTTCAGAGGACTGAATAAGGTGTTTCAGGAAAATGTGTGGTGATCCATTGATTCAGCCTCAGTAACTTTCATATTCTATGTATAACAAAGTTATTTGTAGAATAACTTCCAGTTCTTCACATGAACTGTAGATTGCATCCTCTACGTGGTGGCAGCAGGAGGCAGGCTGCACTTCAGCCTGACAAATAAGCAACGAAGCTGGGGAGGGGTCTGGAGCCCAAGGCTGATGGGGAGCGTCTGGGGGAGCTGTGGGTGTTCAGCCTGGAGAAGAGGAGGCTGAAGGGAGCCCTTATCACTCCCTACAACTGCCTGACAGGAGGGGAGAGCCGGGGGGGAGGTCGGTCTCTGCTCCCAGGGAACAGTCAATAGGATGAGGGGAAACGTCCTCAAGTTGTGCCAGGGCAGGTTTAGGTTGGACATTGGGAAAAATTCCTTTCCCGCAAGGGCTGTCAAGCCCTGGAAGGGGCTGCCCAGGGCAGGGGTTGAGTCCTTATCCCTGGGGGTATTTAAAAGCCGGGCAGAGGAGGTGCTTAGGGCCAGGGTTTAGTGGTGGGATGGCAGGGTTAGAGGAATGGTTGGGCTTGGTGATCTTAAAGGGCTATTCCAACCCACACAATTCTGTGATTCTAATATGAAACACGAAAAATTGCCTTTTTGTCTCGCACCATCTTCAGCGTAAAGCACCCGTAACCTCAAGTGTTTGTGCAGCTCCATGGTTGGGAGCGTTGTCCTGACAAGCTCCGTAGCAACTGTAGCATTTTGGGAGACTCTGGTCTGCAAGTATGAGCAGCTGGGTTTGGCTGTGTTGGGCGGCTGCATTTGGCTGTGTCGTGCAGATGTGTAGCTTTTGTTCTTTCCAGAATTCTGAACCTTGCTGAAGAAAATTAATCCTTTCAAATTAGTATCACATGAGGCAGAACTTTGCACAGTCTGTTCTCAATCTCGCAGGCTGCACCTTTGCATTGCTGAGCTAAGATGGAGCGTCCCTCAAAATGCAGGAGCTTTCCTATCTGTACTTTGGCTAGTGAACCAAGTCTTGCTTTATCCTAGAAGGAAATTTTCCTGCTGGCTCAAGCTTGGGCATGTTACGATAGGCTTTGTTTGCTTGAATTAATTGAAACTGGTTTCATTTGGTTGGCTTTGGAGTTGCTGAGTTTGTTAGGGATAGCAGTAGGGCTTTGGTTGTGTGGACTTCTCTGGTCTCCTTCCTTTCCGAGCCAGGAAGACTTCCCGATGTCAGTACTCATTTACGCTGACTTGGTTGCTAAAGCTCTCTGTGCGGAGTTCTTGGTATCCAGGTTTGTGTTGTGATGAGCTTTACAGAGGTCATAGCTGCAAGATTTACCTGAGGTTAGAAATCAGCCCAGGGTGAAAATATGGATGGTATGGACTTCACTGGGTAGCCTGCGCCTCACTGAGTGCAGTGTGGTGGTCACATACGAGACGTGTGTCTGGCAAGATCTGCTCACACATGATGGGTATCTGAAGCGACATCAAACCACTGCAGCCTTACGGTGGGTTAGGGATGTACTGCACTTCAGGCTGCTCTGCTCAACAGCATGAGCTGTGGGAATGGTAAAATATGTCAGCTTTTCCTTCAGTGGGCTATTTTGCATCTACGCCGAGATCTGTGCACATCAGTAGAGACAGAGAAGTGGTTTAGCATGGCGGTACAAATACCGGTTTTGGAAATAGATACAACTATCAGTTTTGGAAATTCTATTTTCATTTGAACACGTTTCACCTACAGAGGTTAAAGTTAAGATAGGCTTTTTGTGGATAGCGGAGCTACTTAGAGTAGATTTTACTGAAAATTGCGAAGAGCTTTTGTGCTGGCATTTTTCTTCACTGCTGTGTATGATATATCTTAGCTCTGTGGCCTTTTAGGAAAGGCCTTGAGGAGCAGGTCACCTGAGTAGAAGATTGAAAATGCAGACTGTCTGGAAGGAGGATGTTATCAGTAGCCTCTACTCTTAAAGTACTCAGAAAAGTCTCAGTATTGAAGTTTGGATTGACCAATACCTGTTACCTGAATAGAAATAAACACCCTCTTACCAAAAGGTCCAGTATGGCACCGTGTTTCATATTAGAGAGGCATCAAGAGCATCTTGATGATAGTCCTCAGGCTTACAAGCTCCAGTGGCAAACTAGGATGGAGACTTCACAGAATCCTACAATGGCAGGGGTTGGAAGGGACCCTCTGGAGATCACCCAGTCCCACCCCCCTGCTCAAGCAGCCTCACCCAGAGCAGGGTGCACAGGACATCGTCCAGGCGGGGGTTGAATATCTCCAGAGAAGGAGACTCCACAGCCCCCCTGGGCAGCCTGGTCCAGGGCTCGGTCACCCTCCAAGTCAAGAAGTTCTTCCTCACATTCAACTGGAACCTCTTCTGCTTCAGATTGTGCCCATTGCCCCTTGTCCTGGTGCTGGGCACCACTGAGAAGAGTCTGGCTCTGTCCTTGTGACACCCATCCTTAAGATATTTGTAAGTGTTGATGAGATGCCCTCTGAGCCTTCTCTTCTCCAGGCTAAACAAGCCCAGCTCCCTCAGCCTTTCCTCATAGGGGGGAGATGCTCCAGTCCTGCCATCATCTTTGTAGCCCTCCTCTGGACTCTCTTCAGTAGCTCCTCATCTTTCTTGAAGTGGGGAACCCATAAGTGGGCGGAAACATGACTGACTTGGTGTTGGCAAGAGGAGTATGAAAGAAGAGTAGCTGTTCTGGCCGTATTAAACATATCAAATAGTCTTTCTTCAATCTTTTTTTCACATGTCTGACTTCGAACAGGAGGTAACAGAGTCTGGCAGAGAGGTGCAACCTGTGGACTTGATATGTAGAAAAGATGTTTCGTATTTGGGAGCGCTGGGACATAGGAGCTAATGTAGAAGGGAAGCAGCTGAGAAAACCTTAATCAAATTTCTGGGGAAAATAGCACGGTGGGAGTGGACCAGTCCTCTGCACCCAACCCTCTGGAGCATGATGGCTCCTTGCTGTAGATTCTCTGTAAAATAATGTCACTGGAGACCTCTGCAAGAGCCGTTTCACTTGGAGCACTGATGTCAAAACTGTATGGGGGGTGTTGTGGAGGCTGGGGAAGCAGCTGTCGGTAACTCTTGATGGGCTTAGAGACAAAAAATGAGTAAACCATGTGGGATGAGAGTGGGTTTTGGAAATTACACTGCTCCCATATTAAGGAAAAGCCAAAGGAGAGGCTTCTTAGAGCAGTAGAGCAAACAGTATAGGAAGTGACCCTTCGGGGAGAGCTCAATGGAACATGGCTGGTAGGCAAGTCAAGGAGGTAAAAGAACAGAAAGCTGTGGTTACAGGAGAGGGAGAAAATGAGGATGATTGTGGCTTCTGGGTTTTTTCTTTGGGGGGGTGATGCTGGGCAAAAAAGTAGGCAAGAAGAGGTAAAGGGCAAAAGCTGTTGAGCATTCAGTGCAGCGTATCATGGGACTCCCTGTGTTAGCAGAGGTCAGGGTTGGTTCAGAGGACTTAGGATGGAGCAGGGCTCCAGAGTGAAGGAGGGGATCAAATCACAGAGAAAAAACAGTGGTAAGAGAGGATAGAAGGCTGAGAGCAGATGGTTCATCAACAGTCATGGGTTGAGAGCTGTGGAGGTGCTAAATAAGGAACACGAAAGGCACCTGGAAAGCAATGGCTGCTCCATGGGCAGTTTGTCCATGTAGCTCAAGAGATGCCTTGGAGGATCAAAGCACTCTTCTCAGCTGTCTTGGCCAGCCTTCGTCTTCAGGTTGTCCTCAGTTTCCCACTGCACCTGCCTCCAGGTTTTCAGCAAAGGGTGAAGCTGTCATGGCAGAAGGTGAAGGCATGGGTGAAGGCATGGTAGAAGGAGGTGCATGTGAAGATGGTGCCATTTGTTTCTACTAGACGTGACCTTATTTTACTGAAGTTTATTTCATTTTTTTTTTGCTTGGGTTTGGCACTAAGAATTGGGACCCCACCCCAAAGTGTTTTGTCTGACAGCCTTTGTGCTGGGATTTGTGAGAAGATTTTCAACTGTTTGTTCTGGAAAGACGTGTGCGTGGTGTGCTCGAAACTATGTGCGTGGAAAGGGCTTGAGTCAGCTGGTGCTTTTCAGAAGAAAGTGGAAATATTGCTGAGGCTGTGGAATTTGTGTAAGGGTATTAAGTTTTGAGCATTTTTGTGGTAGGTGACGGATGTGAATCATTTTGAAGAAAAGGAGGATTAAAACAAGAAAAAATGTCCTCTGTGAGAAGAGTGGTATGAGTGCATCAGCCTCATATTGCGTGAGCGTTTTCCTCACAGGTGAATCTGCGTACTCGGGACCAGGTATAAATTCGGCTGTCTTCTGCAGTTCAGTCCCAAAGCCCCACGGTGCCAGCTTGGAAACGCCTTTCAAAGCAGTCAAATATACACACCGAGCACAAATATAGACACTGGCGTCAAAAAAACCCTCACTCAACATGAACGAAAGAGAACGCGCGTGAAGGGTGCCCATGCGCACCTCGTCATAAGTGTTCTGAGAAGCTGCCCTCTGTGTGCTCTCTAGCTAAGATGTGTAATTTTTCCAACATGGCACGTGACTCGGCGTGCAAATGACCCGTGACCCAAGGACTGGGAGTGTTTAAGGCTGTGTTAACTCTGCTTGAGAAATCTCTGTTGGTCAGGTGAGCTCCTCTTGGTGTTGGTGGATTGTTATTGCAGGACACAAGGCCAGCCTTCGATCCCAGCACAGGGATTTCGGTGAGAAGCCATTGGAAGGAGTAAATTGGATTAAAATAAGAAAAAAGGGCAGGCTGCCTACTAGCAGCCTGCTGGGAACTGCTGTGCATGAGGTTTGATCCAAATAGCTTAGAGTTGCCTGATAAGGAGCCGATCTGGCCGCTGAAACCTGCCATGCTTCTGCTGGGGGAGTGAGGCTTTTATGCCCTTGCACGCCCAGGTTCTTAGAACCAGATAAGGATGTTTGTGCGCTCCACGTGGTGATGCTCATGGTGATAGTTGCTTCCTCCCTGGTGAGGATGGGGAGGATATCTTCTTGCTGGGGTGCCACCTTGCGAATATCGGGTTAAAATGGCATTACGGAGAGAGGGGGTATTTTGGGAGTAGAGGAAACATGGGTTATTCCTGACACCTCATCTCATTCCTATAAGGAGTGGACCTTACCTATCCTATAACTTGCCTTGGAGCAACACCTTGTGTAGTCCTGCTGAGCACTTGCCAAATTGCCTATTTGAGGAGAAGAGGAGGCTTGTTTTACCACCTGGTAGCTCTGTAGCAGAAAGCAAGGTATGATTCAGTGGGTTTGGGGGTCAGTTATTTTGGGCCTGAGTATGCTAGGCTTAGGACTTGACAAGCTTGGTACGTGTTCTCACGTGCTGTTGTATCAGTGTCCTGCAGCCCCACCAGAACTGCACTGGCTGAACACTCCCCTGGTCACACTGTCTCGCGTTTGAGCCCTGGGCCATCGCACTTCCCTTGGCTGGAAAAGGCGATCATGTTAATTCTGCCTCCTTCCTTTCATGGCACAGAAACCGTCCTCAGTCACATGAACAAGCATGGCTCGCTAACTCGAGGACCAGCTCTTGCTCCAAGTCCAGACAGCACATCCCCTTTTCAGGGCTGCAAGGTGGCTGAAGCAGCCAGACCTGTCAGCTTTGCAAAAACTTCTAATCAAAACATTTTTCCCACTAAGAAACCTAAGAAATCGGCAAAGTTAAACCAAAATAACTACCCCGACTGTATTTCTGATTCAGCCATTGGCTTCCATGCATCTCTAGGGTGGAAGAGTCTGGATGCATCGAATAACCTCCGTCTACATAGGGTGCCATCGTAAATTAACTGCCAAATGTTGCCTCTGAAACAAAGGAGGGCAGATGATGATGATGATGATTATTATTATTATTACATTAATTATTTTATTATTGTTAATTATTATTTATTTATTATTATGATTAAAGGGACTGAGAGGAGACTGAGACCATTGCTCTTGAACTCTCGTAACAACGCACTAGGATGATGGAAAACCCATTGAAAAATTGGCAAGTAAAACTATTTTCATGTGAGTTCCTCCTCTCCCCAGGCAGGGTGATGCTGGCAGCTCAGAAAATGCCATTTGTAGCCTGTATGGTGGCAGCAACTTGGGTGTGAACCGAGGCCATCCCCATCAAAAAAAGATGCTTTTGGTGTCACCGTGTCCAACAGAAATCCCAGCTGCTCGTAGCCGCTGTTCTTGCAGGACAAGTTTAAAATTCAGGCAACTCCAGGTCAGTTGCTTTTCCCTCTCTGATGTTGTTTTAAACGGGGATATCTCAGTCCTATCTGCAGAGACTGTTCATAGTTTTGTTTTGGCAATGTTGGGCTATAACAAAGAATGTGGGTTCTGGGAAAAGCTGTGAATTCCAGCTCTGCTCAGCATTTGGGCAAAACAATATTATTGTAGGTCAGAGCCAACTTTGGGTTTCTGCGGGGAGTTCTTTCTGCAGGGAGTTAAACGGTTGGACTCAATGATCTTAAAGGTCTTTTCCAAGCTAAACGGTTCTGTGATTCCCTGATTCCTGCGCCTCGGGGAGTCTGCAGTGATGTGTGCTCGCCTCCTCTGTACTGAAGCAACTCAGGATGGTGTTGGCTGCTCCCCAGCCTCTCCCTCTTGGCGGTGCCAGCTTTGCAGAACGTCTGACTGCGCTTGCAACGCATGTCTTGGCTTTTGGGTTGCGATCTCCAAAGACTCTCGGCCAGAAAAGGTGTACTTGGGGGCAACGTCAATACTTCTGCCTTGAAATGGGAGGGCTTCCCTGGGTCAGAACAATCTGCCCTCGTGGTTCATGTCACAGATCTTGTGACAGGTGCTCACTTAGGCTGTAGCTGACCCCTCTGCTCAGTTGTGATGGTGCCCCCCATCCCCGGTGTGATTTATGGGCCCGCAGAAGAGCTGCTCTGCTTTAATTTGCGTTTTAATTTGGATTTTAATCCAGCAGCGATGCTGGTGGCGCTGTTTTCCACCCTCCCAGCGGGGGGAATGCCAGCTCACCTTCTCAGGTGCTTTGATGCTTTCCCTGGAACATCTTTTATTGTTTGGCTTTAGTGAGCAAATTGTATCAACCCTACCCAATTCCCGGTGTAGGTAAACTACTGGATTTACCAGCAGCGTAATGAAACTTTCTGTCTTTTTTTTTTTTTTTTTTCCCCACTCTGATCCTTTCTGTGCACCTCATGCTCAGTTTCCTGCTAAAGACCAAGCTGATGTTTTCATGGAGCGTTGAAAGGACTCTGAGTCTTCAGGGATAAATTAAAATGCTGTTTCTAACCCCTGGCTTCAGAGCTGCATGAGGATTGCCCTTTCTCCTTGTATAACGCTCATGTAATGAGGAGTGCATCTCATCACGAGCAATTATCTGCACTGGAAAGCTTAGGTATGACTCCCAAGCAAGTTAAAAACCCCCACTTTTAACATTAATAATAATCAAAAGCTTAATGACCTTGGGTGTACATGCAGAGCTCTAAGTTTTGCTACAAGAAGGGACTTGCAGATATTCTCTGAGTGCATGGAAGCACATAACTCTTCCAGAGCTCCTTTGTTCCTCTGGATAGCGAGAGCCATTCTGGGTGTGTTTCTCTAATCTCGAAATCTGTGAGCTTTAAGGAAAAAAAAAAAAAGTTAATTAAAACGATTTTTGCATGTATTCATTGTGTGGCACTTCTGAGCATGGTATGGACCGAGTGGCTGGCTGCTGAATCCCCCATTTCTGTCCTTCTGTAGCGGTCACTGAAAGAGCAGAAATCTTTCACCGTTATCCCTTCCTTAAATCTCTGCTTGATTTGGAGCAGAGCAGTTTGAGACTCTGGTGTTCAGCTTTCAGTGGATTAATATCCCATTTCTCAGCATGTCCGCTCAATAGACGTGGAATCCCAGCCGGGAGATCTGGAGCCGTAGGAAGGAGTGGTGGGTGGGAGAGCGTGTTGAGCAGTTGTCCCTCCCAGGAATACATTTCCTCTTTGCAAGCCGTTGATGAGATGCTGTGGAGTTGCAGGAAGCTTGAGTGCTGCAGCTTTTTTTTTTTTTATGTGTTTCTGTGTCCTGGCAAAGTTCATTTGGCATTAATTGGCATCAGGCTTGCGTTTACCTCCGGCTTCCTGGAGCAGAAGCTCTTCCTCCCCTTGCTCTGCTGGCGCTGGTGGAGATCATAGAATCATAGAATCATAGAATGTTTTGGGTTGGAAGGGACCCCTAGAGGTCATCTAGTCCAACCCCCCTGCAGTCAGCAGGGACACTGCTAACTAGATCAGGTTGCTCAGAGCCTCATCCAACCTGGCCTTGAATGTTTCCAGGGATGGGGCCTCCACTACCTCTCTGGGCAACCTGTTCCAGTGGTTTACCACCCTCATTGTAAAGAATTTTTTCCTTATATCTAGCCTAAACCTACCCTGATTTAGTTTAAAACCATTACCCCTTGTCCTGTCACAGCTGGCCCTACTAAAAAGATTTTCCCCCTCTTTCCTATAGGCCCCCTTTAGGTATTGAAAGGCCGCAATCAGGTCTCCCCGCAGCCTTCTTTTCTCTAGACTGAACAACCCCAACTCTCTCAGCCTGTCCTCATAGGAGATGTCTCCAGCTGACATGGGTGCAAGGGGAGCCTCGGTGCTCGGACCCTTAGAGCTTAGCAATGGTGTGGAGCAGCAGTGCAGCTCATCCAGTGCCTGGTGCAGACCCCAGGTTCCTTGGTTGTGCCGGGCAAAAGTCCATGGCTGGACCATGCCCAAGGCTGATGTTTGCCTGGTACGTGCAGACCACCTCCTCCATTGTCATCCTGGCTGTGCTGGCCCAGCAGAAACCCACTGCTTGCTGCTCCTGGCTGAGAAACATCTCCTTTTACTGCCTTAAAAGCCAATGTGGGCTTCTTTTATCTGACATTGGTGCCTGGCAGGTCTCTGTGGCTCAAAAAACCCAAGGGTTTCCTGGCTCTCCTGTCCCTGTGTGGCCAGGTGGCGGCAGGGACAGAGCCCAGGTGTGGTGAACTGGTGGTCCTGCCTGCGACAGCCCCCTGCAGGGTCCATGTGAGCTCTGCAAAGAGCAGGTGGGAAGCTACAAAGCATAAAACTGCCAACTGATGCTTTTTAGCATTTCTTCAAGTCTGCTTTCTTTAAAAATCCTGAGGCCTGGAGTCCTGCAAACTTCTCAAAGTACTACAGCAAGTTTCTAGCCCTGGAGAACCAAAAACTGGAAAGCAAAGGGGCTCTGGTAGGGGAGACATCTTAACTTCATCCTGGCATAAAAAGCCTTTAATTAGGGTTTTATCTTTTTCCATGTTAGAGGAAAAGTATTTTCAGGCGCGCGTGGAGTAGGTACCGGTAACGCCTAAATCCTTTCTCGTCGCCCAGTTGCTTGGACAGCGCCAGCAGAGGAAATGAGGGAATTGTTGCTGCTCAGTGTTTGACTGCAAAAATACTGTAATCTTTCGATACCATTTGGTGGAGGAAGTGGTTTTAAGTGTTGATTTAATTGCTCTGACCTTTTTTTTGCAGGGGTCTTGAGCGTTTCATTTCCCAGTCTCAAGTTTTCATTCCTTCCCCATACCAGGTGCTTGCTCAAGTCACCCACTTGGTTCAGGTAGCATGTCTGTCTGTCACGGCAAAACCCCATGGCCTTTCCAGGAGCTGTAAGGCGCAACTCAGAAGCTGCAGGAGGTGCATCAGCATCCGTGTGTCTCCTTGCCTCTGGCAGACGGTGCTTGTCCTTGGGGGTTGCGTGTCCTGGGGCTCTCCCCTCAGAGGATTTGGCTGTGGGCATCCCACCCACCCCAGGATTTGCTTCATCAGGGATCTTTAGGGTAAATTATTTCGTAATTGAGCCTTGCAAAGCTGTCAAATGAGCTGTAAATGCTTTTTGCTTGTGTGAGCCCTTGGTTCCTCCCTCCACCCCAAAGAGATCCCAGATTTTCCAAGCCCTTTGGCTGCACTTTGGGGAGCGCAGCAGGCAAGAGCAGGGAGATGCCCAAGTCCTTGCGTACCTTGTGCTCCCCTGGGGCCCTGCAGGGCACTTTTGCCCTGCTGGGCTGCATCCTGGTCCTGCTGCGGAGGGTTTAGTGCCACCAAAGGCATGTGAATTTGCTTGACATCTTCAAAATTTGCTTCCCTTTTGCAGCGCCTGCCACGCCACCGTCCCTTTGGGTGGCCTGTGCCAGCCCGGCAGGCTCCAGCCCCACAAAGCCTTGTTGTCTTGCTTGTTTAAACAAAGGCAGGTGGTTAATGCGGTCGGTGAAGGAAGCGTGAGCGATGCTGGGAGGTCAGCCTAAAGAAAATAAAGGGATGGGAGCTGTCACCCTTACTGAGGGCCTCCAGAAGCAGAACAGCTTGCTCGCCAGCCTGCAACTTGGGCAGAGAGGTCAGAGCGGCTGGCACGCCTCCAGCACCCACGGGGCAACTCCACCGCACCCTGGGGATGGTGCCACGTGCCCTGGCAAAACAAAGCAGCTCCACTGCTGTGCCAGCATCTGAGGTAACAGCTGGCAGGAGAGCGATGTGGGGACACAAGGGCTTGCAAGGCTGAAGGCACCTGATTTCTGTGCTCCCCGGACTGTCACGACCAGGAGCAAAGCTTGGCTTACACTACCCTCTCTTCGCGCCCCAGCAGAGGTGTGGGAGCCCCCGGACATGCCCTGGCTTTGCTTCCTTAATGTCCCCCCGGGCTTCCAGCACAGCACTGAGTGTCCTGTCCCTGCTGCTGTGTCCAGGACCGCTCCATTAGGACCAGAGCAGTAACGATGCAGCAGCACCTTCTGCATATCAGGCCCCGGACCATCTCGCACATCTCTTTGTGGGAGGCTGAGAGCTGCGTGCAGTCCCCTACGCTGCAAACGCAACCTGAGAAATCGCTGCCAGAGAGGAGGGGATGGTGGGACAGTCTACGGGGAGTTGGCGTGGCACTCCTCGCGCTGCAGGGAGCTCGGGAAATGTGGCACTTTCCCAGCGTGTCTCCAAGCTGCCCCACAGCCCCTGCCGCACAGAGAGGTCATTGGTTTTCCCTCCAGCAGAGAGATGCTCCCAGCCAGCAGCACTGAGAACAGTCAGATCTGTGCTAGGAAGAGCTGGCAGACATTGACGGCATCGCTGGCCCCAGGAACGTCCGCGATGCGTCACGGCAGCGTGACCCTGGGGAGGTAGGTAGCATGCGAAACGGGGGCTGAGTGGCCTCCCCGTGGGAGGGAGATGGGGCTCGCGTGCGCGGGATGGTTTCAGTCTGCGCTCAAGGGTAAGGGAGAGCTGGAGAACATCCTCCCCGTTAGAATTGTTTGGCAACTGTTTCTTTTATTTGCTGACGAAGATAAGCGTCGCTCGAGCTCAGCAGCGCGGAGACTTTGCTGTGCACGTGGGGTTTCTACAACCACACAGAGGACATCGGTCTGTTGCGCAACTCCTGGGTGAAAACAAACTATTTCTTCCTCTTTCCTTCATCCCTGTCTGTACCATTTAGTGGAAATGCTGATTTTATTTATCCCTCCTCTCCCCCACCATGAACTGGCTTAAGCTTTTACCTGGAAAGCTGTGCCCTTGGAAGAGGAGTGCCCAGTGAAGGCTTGGGCTCTGCATAGGTGCTTTGAAAGAGGTATCAGTGCTAAGTACTGACCAGGGCTTGAAACGGGTCCACCTCCTGGGACCAGCAGGAAAACTTCAGCCTAGAAGATGGAGGAAAACTTGGGTGAGCACAAAACACTTGTAGATGTATTTTTTTATTTTTTTAAAGAAGACAAACCCAGCGGGGAACACAAGGGAAGAGCCAAGTTGGAGCAGGGAAAAACTGAGATCGTACCACGGCTGTGGGGAGGGCTAGGGAGCAGCAAACGCCAGAGCCGAGTGGCACCAGAGTTTCGGTGGCTGCCTGCCACCTGCCTGCACCGCGCCCCGGGACGGAGCCTGATGTTTACTGAAGGGCTGCGTCAGGATGGGTCACCCGGTCCCTCCCTGTACCGGCTTTATATAGGGAGGGATTTCCATCCGGGGAGTCACGTGGGCACAAAAAGCCCTCTCAGCTGCAGTGGTGACAGTGGAAGGTGATCTCCTGGGGTGCTGAGCACCTTGTGATGACCCAAAGCCTGGCCAGGAGGGCTTTGCATGGTGGCTCTGTGTGCACAGTGGGTCTTGCAGCTCTGCCTCGGTGATGGGTTGGCACGTTTGCTGCGTCTTCCTTTGAAAAATCTCACCCTGAACTTTTGGTGGCAGCTGCTGCTCTTCTGCGCACCAGAGGTGTCACAGTCAGTGGGCTTGGTGGTCCCACATGTTTTTTTGCTGTTAACATACCTGTTATGGGGGCCCCTACTTATGGTTCCATTGAGTTTTCTCACTTCTTGTGGCCAATTCTGGCAGCTGCACACCTTGCCATGCTGCTGGCAGTGATGTCCTTACTGTGCAGGTCCTCAGTGGGCAGTGGCTACTGGTGGACCAGCACCCCAGAAGATGCGTGGTGCTCCATTGCACCACTTCTGTGGCTGGAGGAGGAGCTGGCAGCTGTAGCTGTGTCAGCAGCTCCGCTCCTCTGCTGTTGTCCTCTCCCCACCCCTGGCTTTGGTGATGGCCGGCAGCCCTGGTGACACTACTGCAGAGCTGGCTGTTGACTCATGGCATTGCCCACCCTTGTTGCCATCCCACCTCCTGGGGGGGACCTGATGGGGACAGATTGGCTCTGAGACAGTAATGGTGGTGGGACTGAGGCCCCAGGAGAGGAACAGCACAGCACCAGGCAGTTAGAGAAGCTGGGGTTGACTACGGATGCTTCAAGCTGGTTGTCTCAGCAAAGCCCTTGGGACGTTTGTGGCATATGTTGGAAACATCTTGACTGAGAAGGACAGGACAAAAACACCCCCATGGTGTCACAACTACTATCTTAATGATCTGTAGAACAATCCTGTTGGAGCCCTTTCCACAGGGAGGGCAGTGACGGCCATGGTGGGGGACTGGGGTTGGCAGAGGTTTGGCCACCTGCCTGCCTGTGTGTGCCGAGGTGCCACAGGCCACTGTGCGTTGGGGTGACAAAGGCAGCCTGACCTATGGGTGCACAGCAGAGCTCCTTGCAAGGCGACCTGGATGTGAGTTGCTCCAGCACCATCTCCGCTGAATGTTGACCCTTGCAAAGCACAATTCTCCATGAAGGGTCTGCCAGGATGGGTTGAAGAGGGCAAATGCAGGGGTTTGGGTTTTTTGGGATTTGGTTTTGTTTTGTTTTCTTCTTGGTGGGGGTGATGTGAAGCACTTGAAGTGTCTCATCAGCCATGGGCAGATGTGGTCATGGTTGTCCAGACTCTGGGTTGCTTGTTCCATCTGAGCCTCTCTGGTCAGCCCTTTCTCCTTGAGTGGTTGCCTTCAGCACCGCCCCTCCTAATGTGAGTTGTGCTGGATGCCCATGCTTGATGAAAATAGAACAATGACCTCAAGGCTTTTCCTTTGAGAGTGTCTTGAGGGAGAACAAATGGGAAGGACTCGAGCAGGCCATCTGCTCCCCTCCCATCCGGCTGTGCTGGGCTAGGTCCTGTGATAAGGTTGGGTGAAGGGCAAAGTGTGCCAGGAGGTTTGGCTTGAAGGGCATGAGAAGGTGCAGCATGCAGGGTAGGGGCCTCTCCAATCCCACCAGACCAGGGAATGGCCTTGGTGAGCAGAAGTCAACAGAGCCCATGGGAAAACGCTGTCCCTCCCAAGCCTGCTGCCCCTGGAGCAGCTCCTGTCTTCTGCTCTCGGTGGACATCCTGAAGCCCGGCCTGGCTGAGTTGGGCTGTAGGGCAGGGAATCCAGCGAAGGTGGCCAGTTTGGATGGAGCCTGATCTCTCCAGCCTTGTCCTGGTCCCTGGAGCTGCGGAAGGCAAGCCCAGGAGAGCGGTGCATCCTCTAAGACCCACAGATCAGCTGAGCTGATTTGTGGAGAGCAGCAAGCCACCGACTGCTGGCTCCTCCAAGCTGTGGGCATCGGTAAACCCTGGGGTGAGGGTGCTATGGTGTTTGGGGCTGCTGCTTTTGAACGGCGCATCCTGCTTCCGAAGAGCTTGGGGGTCTTCGGGGAAGGATGCTCTAGGGTTTGGTCCAGCTGAGAGCTGCTATGGGCTCTGCCCCGCCTTGGGGAAACGTGGGCCAGCCTGCGTCACTCTACAATGTCACCGTCATTAGTGGCAGGACCTCATCAAAGGGTGTTCCCGTGGGTAGCGTGAGTTGCAGGAGCCCTGCCCAGCACAAGCAAAGAGAAGCGGCAGCCTGGTTCTCCTGGAGGTTCCCAGCCTGGTGCAGAGGGAGGGGGCAGGACCTGGGCACTGGCTGTCCCATGTCTACAATCGTGCTGTCCTCCTGTCCCCAGGCAGGTTTCTGTCTCACCTGGGTGAGCCAGGTCCTTTTCTTGTGCGCCTGGCAAGATGCAGCTGGTCGGCAGGCTCCTGCTGCTGGAGCAGGAGCACCTCCTGTGCTGCAGACACACCAGGCTGGGAGATCTTCCCAGCAAGCGGGGCCCGAGCCCAGCAGAATTCGCAGTTCATGCTGGAACCATCAAATCCTTGCGTGTTCATATCTCTGGGCGTTGTAGATGGTATTTGTTTAACCTCAGGTGCCCTCCTGGGTTTGCTTGGTTGGTGAGGAGTTAGAGTTGGGAGGAAGGCTGGTGCTCTGCTCTCCAGTTTGGCTTCAGCTTTGGTTATGGGGGCGTTTCTGCCTGTCTTCTGTCCCAGCCACCAAGGTCTCCCAAGCCCAGCCTGGGAACCAAGTGGTGAGGAAAGGAGTTACCAAAGGCAGAGCTGGGTGACCCCTGTGTTTGTGGTTCTTCTGCCTGTGTTTTGGCAAAAGCCGGGTCCGGGCAGCCCTGCTGGCAGTGGGGCTCTTTGTGCCAGCGGTGGGAACAGGAGGGTTAGCGTGCATAGCAGGACCCATGGGATGGTCAAACATGGTGACTGGGAGCAGCTCCAATCCCATTTTCAAGGCTCCAAGCTGCTCCCCAAGGTCGATGCCAGCCCGGCCACATCCTGCGCCTTCCCTGCTGCCCAGGCTCTTGTTGCGGGTTGGGACTGCAGGTCCTGCAGTCGTGCCTCTGCCTGGGGAGAAGCTCTGGTCCAGACGCCCAGGGCTGAACCTCTTGAGGTCTGGCTGGAGCGAGGACTCAGCTTGAGCTGAGCCGCACTCCTGCAAGAGGCAGCTTGTCATCGCCCCTGTCCTCGCGTTGGGCAGAACAGGGAGGGATCGCGCCCTGGGCCTGTTCCCAGCACCGTGCATCTCTTGGCACGCAGGCTAACCTTTTACGTGAGCTGGAGCCACGAGCAGCCAGCGCCAGGCTCTGCCTCTTCCCAGCCCTGTGCAGGGCAGGGGTGCCCTCGCCCCAGGGGGGTCCCGCTGGGCGTGCATGGGGGGACCGCCGAGCCCCGTCGGCTGCCTGGGCATGACTTGGCGCCCCCGCCGGGGATCAGGTTAGGTCTTGTGTCCAGGTGCAGGCAGCCCGGTTGATGCAATGTGCTTGTTCCTGCTCGGTGGGGAATGTTGCTCACCTGCCCGGGGAGGCACACGCACTCGCGTGGCTTGGCACTGCCTGCCGAGCCTTAATCTCCATTCTTTGACAGCTGGTGCTGCGCTGACGTCAATCCCATGGCTCAGGGGGCTTTTTGGGGAGGAATAGGCAAGTCTCCGCATATGCCTGCTTGCAGGCTTAGCAGAAAAACATTGTGCTGAAGCCATACAGGGAGAGAGGGGAGGGGGAGGAGGAGGAGAAGAAGAAGAAAAAAGGAAGGAGGGGGTGCAGCTCTGAGGGACGCTGCTCCTCAGCGGCGTGGCCCAGCCCTGGGAGCTACCGGCTGACTCACACCTGGGTTTACCTGGTTGGGCAGCATCCCTGATGGGGGGAAAATGCCACCTTATGCATTCCCTTGCTGGGAAGCGCTGCTCAAATCCCTTCCCCTGCCCGTGCTGAGGGTCCGTGTATGCCCTGTAAGCTCCTCACCTGCCTTACTGATACCTCCCCTATCTCCTCCAGACAGCTGAGACCACTGCCGTTGGCTGCTGGGTGTTGCCTCCACTGCTGGGTGACTGCTGCTTCCCTCTCCTTCTCATCTCAAGGCCTAGGGTAGAGGTGCGGTTTTGTCCCTTCCTTTATTGTAGATCATTAAAGAAGCTGTTCAGCCCTGTCCGGCTTGCGCCAGCTCTGGGACATCACTGTCCCGCCTCGAGGGACCATTTCAGGATGCTCCCTGGAAGCCGTGCCCAGGTCACTTTTGGCGTTGGCCAACTTAAGCTCAGCTCTGCTGCTTTTCTGTAGAAGTTATGGGAGCAACGCCCTGGCCTCCTGTGGACTGATCCCTCCTCCACGCATCGGCAGATGTAAAGGGTGATCCTCATTGTGCCCACTGCTCTGGGGAAGGCTGAGCATCCGCTGTTGCTGCTTGCACGAATGGGCCAGGTCCAGCTCCTACGTGTCTGACTTGCAAAGCCTGGCTTAGCTTTGGAGCCTGGAAAAGGCTCTCTGGGGAGCCTTGGCGTGGAGACCACGGCTTCCAGGCTGAGCCGCTGGCGCTTCTGCTTCCACTTGTGACCTTAACAGCACATCCTGATGGCAATTGTTCTCCGAGCTGGAAATCCTGTCCGCTCTGCTGCGGGACTTGTGCTCCCAAGCAGCTTGAGGTCTTCGGTCAATGCAGTCAACCCTTCCCGCAAGGGAAATGACTCTCGCCCTGCTGCTTGGTGGCAGCCACCTCTCTGGCATAAGCTGCTCCACTCCCTGGGCTTGGCTGCTCAGCACGACTGGCTTTAATGTCCTTTGCTTTTTTTTTTAATGAAAAATATTTAACTGGGGAGTGAGGAGACAAAAGAAGAGGAAGCCAGGAGTTACCATAAGTAGCTTTGAAGGGATTTTTTTTTTTTCTCCTTTCCTGGCTTAGAAAGCAACTTGGTGGAAACTGTCCTGAAGCTCAACCTGGGTTGGTCATACCTGGGAAGGGGAAACCCTGAAAGCCATTTCGGGTCCGTGCATGAAAGCCTATGTCCAGGAGGGTCAAAGGACTCTAAATATGCTGCTTTGACTTCTAAAGCTAAGTGGTTTTCTTTTCTTTCGCCCCTCTCCCCAGGAGAGTGCAAAAGCCTCTAAGTAGCCACTGGAGCAACTTAATGTCTCTGCTTCGGTTGCCTTTTTGTTATGTTTGCACCACTGGCATTGGTCTTGTGTTCTTCCTGACCGCATATTTTTGAGGCCTTGGAAACTGAAAGTTGGATGATATCCACCAGGCAAGAGCTTCAGCAAAGCGTTTGAGTTTTCAGATCTCCGGGGAAACACATTGACTAGTCCATGGTCTGGAGGAGGGGAAATAACGGAGGTTGTGCCGTGGTGAGTTTTTCTGGAGCAAGCTGGATTCCTCGGTGGGATTAGTCAAATACCGTGATTCAGCCCTCCCCCAACTAAATGAGGCATCCAGAAGTATGTGGGGAGTTTCTCTTGCTTGAAATTCTGGTCAAGAGGGATATGGTTTGGGCCGTACTGCTCAAGTTTTGATTCATAGACATAAAAATTGCACTTGATTGCCAAAAGAAACCCTCTCCTCTGATCACTTTTCTTAAAGCAGGGAGATATTAAGAAAAACAGTGTGTGAATTCGTAGCCCTAAGAAAAGACAGCATGAGCCCACGGCATCCTCTTGTGTAACACATTATCTTCTTGCCCAAGCCCTCTGTGTCGTCTGGCACCCCAGGGGGCAGTGGCAAACACGGTATTTTCTCACTAATATTTGGATTTTTGTTAAATGGTTTGCTGAGGCTGGGTTTGTGTCTCTTGCTCCCTGCCCACAAACAAGCAGTGGGTTGGTGGTTCCAGGTGCGCTCTCGTTGTGGGTACACGAGGTGTGGGGTAGCCCAGCGGGATGAGTCCTGGAGATGTTGTAGGAGGAAGAACAGACGTTCCCAGAGGACCCGTATCCAAACCGACAGGGACATTGCACCCGCCCTGGGGCTGCGGCCAGGGGGATGATGCTGCGCGTAGGGCACATTCCAGCCGCCCAGCCTAGGCTTTGGAGACCGTGACTGTTCAGAGAGCAGTTTGATGAATATCGCGATGTAATTAACAAATTGGAAGAAACTACCGCAAGTGTGACAGAAGCTTCCCTAGGAGCTAAACTGGGAGGGCTTATGGGAAGTTATGTGCACACCTTTAGCAAGACAAGGCTGGAGAGGAGAGGTGATGTTTTGTTGAGAAATACTAATAAAAGGTGTTGCTTTCTTCCACAGCCCTGTCCTCGCTGCTCTGCTGATGCTGGTATTGGTAAGGCTGTGATTTTTATCCACAACTCCCAAGATTTGCATTCACCTGAAGCATTGGGGAAGCTGGTAGGGGAACAGAGCAATCACGTTGAAAAGACACGGCTGGCCTCGTGGTGCGGGAGGGAAGGGTGAGAATGGGATTAGATAGGTGTTCCCAAAAACTCTCAAGTGATCCGTTGGTTTGGCTTTTGGGGTTTTTTTACGTTCCTTTTTCCTGGACTTCAAGGCTGAGCTCATGGTATTTGCATGCTTCATCTTGGCATGCCAATGACAGGTAGCACCTCTTTTCCTGGCTGCACCCTCTGTGTTACCCACGGGGGAACTGTAGGCAATCAGCCCAGGTCCTCCCGCCTCTCCCACCGTGTCCCACGCTCCTTTCCAAGGTGCTCCCTTCACAGATGCCCAGCAGCCATGGTGCTTTTCCCCACTCTCTCCCCTGCTCCAACGCTGCTGCGACTGCCTCTTACTCCATGAGCTTGTGCTGTTTTCCCTTGAATCCCTGTGAGCGCCGCTGTCCATTCAGAAGTGGGATCGGTGCTTCGGCTTTTCTTTTTATCTCGCCTTTTGAACCCCCCTTGAATGCAGCAGGGGGTAAGTTGCTGCTGGTGCAGCCAGGTTTGCAGAGGCTGTGGGGGTCCTGGACTGTTCCCTCTCCAAAACACCTCCTGGCCTGGGTTTAGGCTGAGCCTACACCTTCCCCAGGAGGGCTGCCAGTCTTGGCTTGGTGATCGCACAGGAGGGAGAATTCGCCCTCCTCTTGCTGGTGACAACAGTTAATCATATCCACCGTTGAGCAGCGGGCTCTTACCAGGATTTTGCTTTCCCTCTGAGTTACAGTGGCAGATGCCACCTCCCCGTCGGCCAGGGACCGGTGGTCCCAACCCCCTCTTTGAAACACTGGCTGCCCCAAATCTCTCAGAGATGCCCTCAGCACCACTCACAACAGAGCTCCCACGGAGCCAGGGGGCGTCTGGCTGAGAGTGGGTAGGATTTGGGATGCCAGCAGGGAGGGCGCTCGGTAGGGCGGGTGAGCGTCCAGGCCCCGCAATGCGTGGTGGCTGGCCAAGCCCCACCTGCCTGGGAAGAAGCCGCCTCAGCAGCTCTGCAGCTGGCGCTTCTGATGGAGGACCTGCAGCAAGGACCTGGTTCATGTGGCTTGGGAGGGGATGCTGTGCTGGGCGTGCGGGGAGGAGCTGGCTCCCCATTTGTAAAACCAGTCCCGTTTAGGAGAGATTGTTCCGAACAGCTGAGGTGTGGTGGGAAAATATGTTCTGCTTTGTCAGCTGCTAACAAATGCCCACCTGGCCCACAGCTTTTTTGTACAGCGGGGACCAGAACAGGATTCCAGGGGTGGCCAGGAAGCTCAGTAGGAGCGAGTAGGGTGCTGCTGTGGCCAAGAAGGCCAACAGGGTGCTGGGGGGCATCAAGGGCATCACCAGCAGGGATAAAGGAGCCATCATCCCACTCTGCTCAGCACTGGCCAGGCCACCCCTGGAATCCTGTGTGCAGTTCTGGTCCCTGCTGTACAAAAAAGCTGTGGGCAGGCTGGAGGGGGGCCCAGAGCAGGGCCACCAAGGTGATCCAAGGCCTGGGAAGCCTCTCTCAGCCGTATGGGGATGGGCTGAGAGAGCTGGGTTTGTTCAGCCCTGAGCAAAGGAGGCTCAGAGGGGATCTCATCACCATGTACCAGTACCTAAGGGGTGGCTACAGGGAAGATGGAGACTCCCTTTTCACAAGGAGTCCCATGGGGAGGACGAGGGGGTATGGACACAAGTTGCTCTTGGGGAGATTCCCATCGGACATGAGAGGGAAACTGTTCCCCGTGAGAACAGTGACCCATTGGAATAATCTCCCCAGGGGAGGGGTTGACTCCATCACATTGGACACTTTGAAGCTTCAGCTGGACAGGGTGCTGGGCCATCTTATCTAGGCTGGGCTCTTGCCTAGAAAGGTTGGACCAGATGATGCTTGAGGTCCCTTCCAACCTAGGATTCTGTGATTCACTTGGCCATGGGGGCCAGGACCCACAGATTGACCAGGTACCTGGGGCAGACCTCCACTAGGAATAAGATGTCCATTTTGCTTAAGGGCTGCTTAGAGCCCAGTGGTGGGCAGAGGTGATGGACAGACCCCTGGGGGGGTTGGCTTGGCTGTTCCCTCAGGAGCTCCCTTGCCTTTCAAGGATACGGCAGCCGGTCTGGGGAAGGGACCAAAAGCCTTTGACTGTCAGATGGAAGCTGTTGGGTTTTGTAGCAGTGTTAGAAACCTGATTATTTTTTCACTTTCACCCAGTTTTAACAGGGCTTTGTCAGAAGCGAGCCAGGGTGAAAATCTTGCCAAAGCTCATCCAGTGCAGATATCAATGATTGGGGTAGCTGGAAGCCCTTGGAGCTGTAATTAGGGAGAGCAACCGGAGGAGGGAAGGAGGCAATGCACCAGGCTGCTTGGCTCCGTCCCCCTGCAGGCACGCTTTGCTTTTTTTGCTCCAAGCGAGGGTTGAGGAAGACAAAGCTTGGCATGTGCAGGGCTGAGAACAGGCAAGGAGGAAACCGCAGGGCATTGGCCATGGTTTGTGTGGTTTCTGTGGCCCAGAGAGGGTGGGTTTGAGCCCTGGGGGTGAGATCAGGTGGGCTGGAGGTGGCCGTGGCTGCAAGGACAGCGGGATGGGGTGCAGGTGGCCTTGAAGGGAAGAGGACTGGTGTGGCTGGAGACCCCTGGAGAAGGTGGGGCTGCAGCAGGTCCTGCCCCAGACCAGCCACATGTATTGGAACAGTGGCAAACTTGTGCTGCTTTTGATTGAAAGTGGTGTGTTTTCCATGGAAGGTGGACTGTGAAAAGCCTGAGATCTGAGAATCCGTGGGTTTCAGCTCCGCTGCCGGTCACCCAGGTCCTGGGGTCTTGCTGGGCAAAGCCTGCCTGAGGTCAGGTTTCTCTCCGCTGCACTCTGCCTGTGCACTCCAGCAGTTTTGCCACATGCAATTCCTTTTTTCCACATTATTTCAGCTCTGGGAAGAGCACGGCCAGTGCAGAGAACCCAGCCCAGCCTTTCTGCTCATGGCTTCCTCGGTTTCGGGCAGCCCTGGAGCGTGCATGGGCGGTTTCCCCTCTCCTCTGCCAGAGCTGCCAGGCTTGCCAGCACCAACCCCACCACACCACGCTGGACCTTCCCATCCGGACCATGGGAAGCGGTTGTCGAGAGATCCCTTTACATGACTTGCAAAGGGCTTGGGGATAATTCAGATCCTCAACACTGAGCAGGTGACCGGAGGGAAGAGATGGAGAAGCATCCCAAGGAGAGGGAGGTGAGGAGGATCTCCCTGTTGTTTGCTGCCTGGAGCATCAGTCACATGCTGCGTGTCTGTGCTCCCAAGCATCTCGGGGGCAGATCCGCTGCAGGATAGCGGAGGAGGAGAATTGTGTATATAAACACAGATTCACTGGAAATCAGGCTGCTGAACCTTCCTAATAACTAATGCCTTTGCTTGGTGCTCATCTGTTTCTCCAAACCAGGGTCTGGCAGCTCCCTGTCCGTGTGCTTCTGAGAAGTGGCCTTCCCTGTAAACTGAGATCATCCGATTAAAACTTACTGATGTAGTCAAAGTTGTTGGAGCAGAGAATATGTCTTGGGAGGAATTGACTTACTCTAAAAACACCACCTCCCCAAAGCCAGCATCTTTCAGGGGAAGAAAACAAAAGGTGGGGATGAAGCTCTACCCCTTGCTCAACCACCCTCCCTGCATATTTCCTAAGCCCGTGAAAACTCCGTTCCCCACCCCAAAAAGTTTGAGGATCGGGTTGGTTGTGCTGGCTCTCTGCCACCCTGATGTCTATAAGCAGACGGTGTGTGAAAAGCCTCAATGAGAAGCTTTAGCCACCAGAGTAACCGCCAGGAAAACCTGCTTCTGGAAAAAACACTTTCGTCCTGCCTTTTGATAGCCAACTGCAGGGTGTTCCTGGTGGAGCACAAATATTTTCAGCACGCTAAATAATTATGTTTAATTAGTTTTCATTAAGGTGATGCCAATCCACCCCCCTCTATTTGGAAACTCGCTTAGCTTCTGAAATGGCTTGAAAACAGTGAAGCAGGGAAAATATCCGGCTCACACCACACTCATTTCCACCCAGCGTGGAAAAGAAGGGGACCACCAGACTCCCTGGGCTACACAGCGAATTCCAGGCTTGGCAAGAGGGGCCGGAGCGGGTTTAAAATGGTTTGTCTCTGTGAGATGCTTTCATTTTCCCTCCCAAAGCAAAGAAAATAATGCTGGGATGGCTTCCAGCTGCCCCGGTCCTTCGAGGATGTCATCTCCTGGGCCAGGTTCCTCCGGTGGCCCATGGCTGTCGGGGCTACCACCGGTGGTGGAGGTGAGCCAGGAGCAGCAGCAAGGGAGTCTGTGTCTCCTCCCCTGCTAACGGCATGTAGGCATTTCTTGGGCCGCATCCCTGGGCATCTTCCTGGCCCTGACCGGCTTGGTATGCGGAGGAAGGATGGGAGGCGATGGGCTTGTAGTGCGTGATGAGCGCCAGCACAGGTAACAGCCTGGCATTGGCAGGTTTGCTGTTATCACAGAACCATAGAATCGTTTAGGTTGGAAAAGACCTTTAGGATCATGAAGTCTGACTGTTCTGGCAGGCAAAGCTGAAGCTGTACGTGAAATTAGTATGACTAGGGGTAATGTGGGACCGCTGCTGAACGAAATGGGTGCCCTGGTGACAGAAGATACAGAGAAGGTGGAGCTACTGAATGCCTTCTTTGCTTCAGTCTTCACTGTCAAGGCTGGCCCTCAGGCTCCCCAGTCCTGGCAGGTAAGCGAGCAAGCTTGGAGAAAGGACGACCTTCCCTCGGTCGATGTGGGTCAGGTTAGGGATCTTTTAAGGAAGCTGGACACCCACAAATCCATGGGCCCTGATGGAATGCACCTGCGAGTGCTGAAGGAACTGGCAGACGACATTGCTGAGCCACTTTCCATCATCTGTGAAAGGTCGTGGAGAACAGGAGAGGTGCCTGATGACTGGAAGATAGCCAGTGTCACTCCAGTCTTCAAAAAGGGCAAGAAGGAGGACCCAGGGAACTGCAGGCCGGTTAGTCTCACCTCCATCCCTGGGAAGGTGATGGAACAACTCATTCTGGGTGTCCTCTCCAAGCAAGTAGATGAAAAGATGATCATCAGGAGTACCCAGCATGGATTCACTAAGGGGAAATCATGCCTGACCAATTTGATAGCCTTCTACGATGGCATGACCGGTTGGGTAGACGAGGGGAGAGCAGTGGGATGTTGTCTACCTTGACTTCAGCAAGGCTTTTGACACTGTCTCCCATAACATCCTCATAGGGAAGCTCACGAAGTATGGGTTGGATGAGTGGACAGTGAGGTGGATTGGGAACTGGTTGAATGACAGGGCTCAAAGGGTTCTGATCAGTGGGGCAGAGTCCAGCTGGAGGCCGGTAGTTAGTGGAGTTCCCCAGGGCTCAGTACTCAGCCCAGTCTTGTCCAACTTGTTCATCAATGACCTGGACGAGGGGACAGAGTGTACTCTCAGCAAGTTCGCTGATGACACAAAACTGGGAGGAGTGGCTGATACGCCAGAATGCTGTGCTGCCATTCAGCGGGACCTGGACAGGCTGGAGAGCTGGGCGGAGAGGAATATGATGAAATTCAACACGGGCAAGTGCTGAGTGCTGCACCTGGGGAGGTCGAACCCCATGCACCAGTACCTGCTGGAAAGCAGCTCTGCTGAGAGGGACCTGGGAGTCCTGGTGGACGACAAGCTGACCATGAGGCAACAGCGTGCCATTGTTGCCAAGAAAGCCAATGGCATCCTGGGGTGCATTAAGAGGTGTGTGGCCAGCAGGTCGAGGGAGGTTATCCTCCCCCTCTATTCTGCCCTGGTGAGACCCCACCTGGAGTACTGTGTCCAGTTCTGGGCTCCCCAGTTCAAGAAAGATGAGGAACCCCTAGATAGAGTCCAGAGGAGAGCAACAAGGATGATAAAGGGACTGGAGCATCTCCCCTATGAGGAAAGGCTGAGAGAGTTGGGCTTGTTCAGCCTGAAGAAGAGAATACTGAGAGGGGACCTCATCAATACATACAAATATCTTAAGGGCGGAAGTCACGAGGATGGAGCCAGACTCTTTGCAGTGGTGCTCAGCGACAGGACAAGGGACAATGGGTACAAACTGAAACATAAGAGGTTTCAGTTGAATATGAGGAAAAACTTCTTTACTCTGAGGGTGACGGAGCCCTGGAACAGGCTGCCCAGGGGAGCTGTGGAGTCTCCTTCTCTGCAGATATTCAAGGCTTGCCTGGATGATGCGATTCTGTGATTCTGTGAACAGCCGGGCATAACTGCCCAGTGCACAACGCTTACCCAAAACCCCGGTGACAATCACTATCGCTCCATCTCTGCGCCAGGAGCGCACGCCCTCGTGCATCCCGTGCACCTTCTCCACTTGCCTGGGGTTGGACCAGCCGGGTGGGATACAGGCAGGATCGGGCCAGACCGGGTCCAGCGTCATGTTCCTGCCTGGGGCCACCGCTGGGAGGCAAGACCAGAAGGTGCTGGAGCCCTGTGGCACGTAGGTGTGGGAGATGCCCAACCTGGCCAACCCCTGATGGAAAGCCATCAGATGTTCTGCTGGGGGATGATGGGGGTCTCCCCTCTGATGTTACGCTGTCTGCACGGTCAAGCTGGTGCAAACGTGACTGTGGTGGTAGATCCTCTGTCCTCGCTTGCTATACTTCTCAGTCATCGCTTTCCGTCTCCATCCTTGCCCCTTGAATCTACAGCTCTTGTTTCCAAATTGGTTTGCTGAAGTTCTGCCCTTTTTTTGGTCTCATTTCCACAATTTTCCATTGCTCTGGAGCCCAGCACGTCCCCATTTCATTGAGGAGTTAAACTTGGGGGGAGCGAAATGATTATCTTTTGACCTGCTTTTACCTGGGCACACCCTCGATTTGGGGTATCTCTCCACGGCAGTCACCGACTTCAGTCCCGAGTGCTGAATCCTTACCAAGGAGCACCCTGCTCACGAGTGCTTGTCATATGCCAGTGTTGGTGGGAGAAGATAAAGCCCAGCCCCCGGATCTGTTAACCAGCCTGGCAGTGCACGGCCATCTGGTCCCAGTCCAAGCCTGGTCGGTGATAAGGGGAAATTCCCCAGTCAGACAAACAGAGGAAACCATACCAGCATTCCAGTCAGTCTTTCCAAAATAATTTTTGATGAAGGGCACGCACCCTCTGTTTGAGCCTGATGAGCGTCCTGTTTACCTTTCTTCTTGGACTCTGCAGGCTGGGGGAGAAGGTGGGAAACATCCCAGCATCATCCAACTCGAGGAAAAGGGGAATTACTCCGGGGAGGCTTAAAGTAGGACCCTATCCTGGCACTTTGCTGAGCCAAGAAGGTGCCAGCAGCAGAGGTGAGGCTGCCTGTGGTTGCGAAAGTGGGTGAGAAACATCTGAGACTTGGCACTGTGTGGTGGGGAAGGCTCTACTGTAATGAGCTACAGCTCTTCTTCCCCTCTTCTCACCCCATATATGTTGGGTTTACTGTGTTGTAAGAAGATGCTGCTTCTGTGAGCAATTGTCTAGTACATGGAGAGGGACTCCATGCTGCAGAAGGACGTGTTAGCATGGGGAACCCATCAGAGATACCTTGTGCTCCTGGCCAGTGTGGCAGGAGCAGGAGAGGGGCTGGATTTGCCAGGGTACGTTGTTGTGTGATGAATGAGAAACTGCTTGTAAAAGAACTTCGTCTCATACAAATATTGAGTACGTTAAATCAAACGGCACATGAAGACTCCAGGTCTTAACGCCTGCGCTCTCCGTGTGTGATACCCAGCAGCGCTTGCAAGGTCTCAAGCTGGCAATCAACACACAGCATCCTGCGCGCTCCTTCATCTCTCCACAGCAACCCCGGGAAGTTGTAGCCGCACCAAACGCACATCTTCAGGCTGTCTCAAAGATGGGTGGAACAGCCCACGCTCCAGCGTGACCCCAACCCAGCACCATGTGCCCGTCAAGGCCATCTTTTCCCTGCAGAAGAGCCCTGCCGGGCCCAGGAGCGCTCAGGGAGATGGCCACAAGCCCCTGGAGGGGAGCAACCCACGTGGGTGCAGGTGGGAGAAATGTCTGGCACCCAGGAGGTGCCCTCTTCACCACAGGCACAATGAGGGGCACAACCCGCTGCCCTCCACGAGGGATTTGGGTGCTGAAGATGAGGGTTCCCATGGCTGGTCCCTCCAGGAGTGATGTTGGCTGGCGCTCAGTGAGTGGCTTAGCCTCTTATCTCTGGCGATGGAGGGCTGCAGGGCAGAACGAGGAGTCCCAGGCCAGCTTCCAGCTGGGGATGTAAGCAGCAGGCTGTTTACAGAACGATTTCTCCCGTTTCAGTGCTGCCAGGCTCTCTTGTGAAATGTCCTGGCTGAACCAAGCCTGCAATGATACAACGAGGCTGGCTCCAGGGGTGCGAGCTGGAGGAGGCAGGGAAAGGCTGTGGGCTCATTGCCTGGGGAGCAGAGTCCTCTGCAAGAAGGACATTCATTTTGGCATTCTCCTGGAGAAGCTGATGGCTCATGGCTTAGGATAGGCGCACTCTTTGCTGGGTAAAAAAACCAGCTGGGTGGCCGGGCCCAGACAGTTGTGGTGAAGGGAGTTAAATCCATCTGGTGGCTGGTCACAAGCGGTGTCCCCCAGGGCTCAGTGCTGGGGCCAGCTCTGTTTAACATCTTTATCAAGGTGATGACCTTGACCTGGGGAAGGGGACTGAGGGCACCCTCAGTCAGTTTGCAGATGACGCCGAGCTGGGCGGGATTGTGGATCTGCTGGGGTGGAGGAGGGCTCTGCAGAGGGACCTGGCCAGGCTGGAGCCATGGGCCCAGGCCAACTGGGTGAGGTTCAACAAGGCCAAGGGCTGGGTCCCACCCTGGGGTCACAACAACTCCACGCAACACTACAGGCGTGGGGAAGAGGGGCTGGAAAGCTGCCCAGCGGAAAAGGACCTGGGGGTGTTGGTCGACAGGCAGCTGGATATGAGCCAGCAGTGTGCCCAGGTGGCCAAGAGGGCCAGCAGCATCCTGGCTTGTATCAGGAACAGTGTGGCCAGCAGGAGCGGGGCAGTGACTGTGCCCCTGTCCTGGGCACTGGGGAGGCTGCCCCTGGAATGCTGGGGTCAGGGTTGGGCCCCTCACTCCCAGAAGGACCTGGAGGGGCTGGAGCGTGTCCAGAGAAGGGCAAGGAAGCTGGGGAGGGGTCTGGAGCCCAAGGCTGCTGGGGAGCGGCTGGGGGAGCTGTGGGTGTTCAGCCTGGAGAAGAGGAGGCTGAGGGGAGCCCTTATCGCTCCCTACAACTGCCTGAGAGGAGGGGGGAGCCGCGGGGGTCGGGCTCTGCTCCCAGGGAACAGGCGATGGAATGAGGGGAAATGGCCTCAAGTTGTGCCAGGGCAGGTTTAGGTTGGATATTGGGAAAAATTCCTTCCCTGAAAGGGCTGTCAAGCCCTGGAAGGGGCTGCCCAGGGCAGGGGTTGAGTCCCCACCCCTGGGGGTATTTAAAAGCCGGGCAGAGGAGGTGCTTAGGGCCAGGGTTTAGTGGTGGGATGGCAGGGTTAGGGGAACGGTTGGGCTTGATGAGCTTAAATGGCTTTTCCAATCTAAAGGATTGTATGAAAGGGGAGACAGCCTGAACCCCTGCCCTTTCACCACCTCCTGTCTAGGTGACCTGTGAGGGGGCTGCCCAGTTTCTTGCATTGGGGATGTAACAGTTATTTTTCCAAACCCCCGTCTCTCTGGTCCGTTACACGGCGGACCAGGGCACACCGCTGCCCCATGCCCGCAGGAAAACCAAACCCAGTCGCTTTGTCCATCTGGATGGCACCATCCACAGCGCAGGGATCCTGCTGCCTGTATCCCCCTTACTCAACAGGTTGTATTCACACCAGGCTGTCACCATCCCCCTCTTCTTTCCAGATGTGAATTGTTAAAGCTTCTCTGATTTCTACTTCTCCCCAGCTTTCTGTGGCACCCTTGGTGTCTCCTCTGAATGTTTTCCTGGCCAACAGGATGAGTCAATCAGTAGACTGGTTGTTGTGCCTGTCCTTGGGTCTATCCCTCACCCCTTGGAGGGGCAGCAGCCATGCTGAGGCCGGGCATTGAATCCTAATCAAAGGCTCTGTCTCCCAGCCAGGTTCAGGCTTTGGATGCCAGTCCTTTCGCATCCTGCAGCTCTTTGCAGGGTGATAGGCTTTGACAGGCAGTGGGGAGACGATGGAGGCTGGAGAGGAGCTGCTGTTTATCAACAGCATTGCATGTTCTGGCCCTGGGCTCACTCACGTGGCCCCACATGCACCAGGGGGCTGGGGCCGTGCACGCAGTGGCTGGCTGATGCTCTGCAGACCAGAAACGCTCTCCCCTTCCCTGTCAGCAGGGGTCTTATTCTGAGCTTGCACTTCCCCCCCCCAGCAGTCAGCGCCAGCAATCTCCGCAGGACTTAATTTTTCTTAATTTGGGCGAGTTAGGAACCTGCTTCCCACTGCTTGGATGGGCCGAGTGAGATGTGTGCTGCTGTTTGTGGAAGCAGAGGGGGACTGGCTTGGCCTTAATTCCTTGCGGCATCTTCCCCTCCCACCACTGCTGCTTCGTGCATGCCCAGGCTGACTTTGGCGTCTGAGAGCAAACCTCCAGGTGGGACTGGCAAAGGAGCTGGGTCTCCAGGTGCTTTTGGCCTTCTGTTGGCATCGGGAGCTGCCAAAGGGGGCAGCTTGGGTCCCTGGAAGACCCCAAATGCAAGGGCCTCTGGGGATGGGAGGAGGTAGCCTTACAGCCTGAGTCATGCGAGAGAGGAATTGTTGCTGGGCTCCACCTATTCCAGCTGTGTTACAGCCCTTGCCTCCCTTGGTCTAGCAGGGGACCAAGCTCAAGCCCGGAGATACGGCCTGTAAGCGATGAGTCAGTCACCATCCCAAGAATCTCCACGGGACAGACATTATATATCTTCTTCCCTTGGCTATCTTCTCAGCAACTGCATCCTACAGCTGGCTTGGCTTCTCCCGTTTTGTTTGTTTCCTCCTGGCCGCGGAGTGCTGTCGCTGGAAGAGGAAGTGTCAATGGTGCCTCTCAGTCTATTCTACCTAAATTTAACCTGCTATTTTTGTCTTTGCAGTGTCACTGTGTCCTGTCTTAAATTAGGAACAAAATGTCACGTGAGGAAAGGTTTTGTCCGACATTTGGTGCCGTGGTGAGATGAGCCATCGCGTGATGAAGACTTTGCGCCAGAAGAGCCCCGTCCCGCTGTCAGTCATCCTCTCTTTGAGGGACAGGGTTTTGTTTCTCACAGTGGTTCCCCAAAGGAGCAGGGAGGAGGCGGGAGCGGGAGGGGACGATCCATTTCTCTTCCCAGTTGAACGTTTCCAGTCAAGAGGCTCTTTCAGAAGCATGTCGGCACACAGATAACACAGACGGACGCGTTTCAGGAAGCGGTTCCCAGAACTGGCTTGACATTTCTTATTGGGGTGACCTGGGCCAACGGCTGTCCTTGCAAAAGAAAGAAAAGCGAAGCCAGGGGTCAAACAACAGGAACAGGCATTGAGGAAACGATCCCTTGCTGAAACTAATGAACTTGCAAGGATAACATGCCCCTTGGTGTGAGTCGGAGCTTTTCCTTTTGTGGTGCTGGTGGGGAGCACGAGGGTGTGGGGCTTCTGGTGTCTCTCTGGCATCATGGAGGAGGGGGTCTGGGCCGAGTGGGATGAGGACTTCAGTGGTTCATCACTGAAAGGAGGACAGCACTCAGGAAGGGATGGCTTGATGGTCCCTGCTGACATTGTCCCAAAGGCTGTTTGTGGAGGGCTCGGCAGCTGGCTCCAAAAAGCGCATTGGTGTACATCCAGATTACCATCATCCTTACCAGGCATTGACCAGCCCTGCCAGGTGAAGCTGCTCCTCCTTAACGCCAGCTCCATGAGGAGATCTGAAGAAAGAAGGGAGCTGCAGAAGGACTGTGCAATCCTAAATGTTGACCAAACCCACCTTGTGCCGGCCTTGACCTCTGCTGTACGGTGGTGGTGCATGGTACTCCCTTCAGATGAGGAGCTCAAGGGAGCTTCTCTAAAGAACAGCATCTCCCATGCCTCTCCTTTGGCCCAGGGTGCAGGGGAGCTATTTAAAATGCCACTTCTGAGGGGAAACAGGCCCTAAGCTGTCAGTGCACTCTTGAAATGGTTGCCTTTGGGTGATCTTCAGTGGACCACTGGCAACCACATCCATTTTACACTGGAGCATACCTCCCCTTATGATTCCTCAGGCTCCCAGCTCTGCGTTGGGATGTCAGAGAGCTGGAGCGGGGTCTCTGTGCAGCCAACTGGTACAGCTCCTCTTAGAGGGATCTCAGCCGTGCCTTTTGCTCTGGGCTCCACACCTAATGGCAGGTCCTTTACCTTACATTCAGCCACAGCTGTCAGATATGAATTAGGAACACAACGTTCCTGATTCAAAGCGATTTCTAAGGTGAGATAATTCAGCCCCATCAGGAGCACAGTATCTGTCTTGGCCAAAGGAGTTCTTTCAGGTAGGAGTGGTCCATCATGGCTGTCAGAACAATTTACTGATTTCCCCCTAAAAAAAAAATAAAAATATTTGTCTCGGTTTTTAGGGTGAAGTTAAGCAGCCGTGGCACAGGCGTACCTGGCTGAGAAATCAATCCTCCATCTGATGGGGCGGCTCCAAAGCAAGCAGCGGTGAGGCGTGAAGGCACGCTGCGAGGGCCATCAGAGCTGACAGCTCTTCACCCAATGTATTTATTTCTTCACTGCTCTGCTTCCTCGTTTGTAAGTCGATCGGTGATCGTTGCTCTTTTCGGCATAGTTATAAATAGTCAGGTTTCTCCGTTGACGTTAAATCTGAGCTCGCCGGGTAGTGCCGCGACACACGAGGTCGAGGATTGTGTTTGCTGGACTTGGTCCAGAGATGCGGTGGGTGAGTCACTCCTGCCAGCCCTGCCGCGGTGGAAGCGGCAGGTCCACGGCGGGGTTGGGGAGCAAAGGCCTTTTCTCCATCAGGCTGTTGGCGGAAGGGCGTAAGAGTGAGACGGCACTTACCGCAACCAGCGTGATTTTCAGGGAAGACCGGGGGCAGCTTCTTCTGGGGACTACCGAGAACTTCAGATGCTGGCCAAAACCTCGGTCATGTGGTTCAAAAAGGAGAATGGAAGCGGGAAAAGAAACCCTGCTGTGCCTTAAACCTCTGGTTCTTCATGAGTGCACTGGGGACAGGAGCATGCCAAGGCTCAGGCCCACCGCTCCTGCAAACCCTGGCTTGGATCTCCTCTCCGTGGGGCCACACTGTGCTCGAAGGACCGTATCCTGCCATCAGTGTTCGCTTGAAGCATCTGGGTGGAGAGAAGTGGTCACCAAAGGGAGGAAAGCACTGGCTGTGGGAACGTGCTGAACCTCTTACAAATAGAATGCTTTGAACCTCTTACAAATAGAACCCAAGTATCTCCCCAGCTTGGGAACGCCTTGGTTTGCCCTCACAAAAGAAGGGAGAACAGGGAAGAAAGGATCCTGTTTCCAACCTGTTTGACTGTGAAAGTTTTTTTTTTTCTCTTGTATTAAAAAAAAAAAAAGAAGAAAAGAAAAGGTTTCAAACCCAAACCTCTTCACATTCATTTAGAATGTGGGGAAAAAAAAACCACAAACATTTGAGTTGTCAGACGGTTTTTGAAAGGAAACGTCAGCAGATTGCTTTGCTCCGAAGTGATTGTTTAGGCGTGTGAGCTAATCCCAGAGCGCGGGAAAAGTCCTGGTCGAAAGGAAATGTTTTGAAATGGTGAAAGGGAAATGTTGCAGCCAACCTGAGATTGACACTTCCCTCTGTTGATGGAGCTTTTCAAGAATAGGGCTTTTTGTCTGGATTTGAGACGGGAGCAGTTTGAGGTTTCTCAAGCTCTCCAGGTATGAGAAATCTGAGACTTCAACAAAGCAGGGCTCGGATTTCGGAATTATTGTTATCTCTTACTGTTTTTCCCCCCCACTTCTTTATGGAAAACTGACAGGATTTTTGACTTCTGTTCTTTCCAGTGCTCCTCTGGTTACCCACACAAGAACTCAAGTGCGATCTCTTCACCTGGATGCAGCTCTCTCGGGGGCTTGCTCCCGCGCTCGAGGAGGAGACACAAAGAGGCAGCATCCTCCCATCAGGTAGAAATCAAGATCTTTAAAAACTATTCCTGGGCCTGCTGGTTACCTATTTTATGAATTAAGAGGTCTGGTCACATTTTACTACCTTTTTTTTTTTTTTCTTCTCTTGCTCATAGCCCACTTGGATTACAGGGGAATTATTTATTTGTTGGCCTTCCCTCAAGGTCTTGGGACTCCTCTCATAATTTGCTCATGCAGACTAAAATGTGTCTCGGTTTTTGTCTTGCCCCTCCATTCTCCCCATTAAAAAGGGTGTTTGCATGGGCTGTGCCCGTGGTGACTTCTTGTGTCGCCCTCTGTCCCCCTGGCTGCGATGGTTGGATGACTCTCCATCCCTCTTGGTCCACGCCACGCACGTTGGGTGTCTCCTTGGGTCCCTGCTTGCTGAAGTGGGACCAGCCAGAGGAGGATGGAAACTGTGATGGGATGATTCCCATGTGCATCAGCAGAAACAAAATGTCTTTTCCATTGGAAAATATTTCAAGGTGCTTCAGCCTTTCAAGATGAAACAAAATCTTCCCTTGCAAAATGTCAGTTCCAGCCATTGTTCCAGTTCGTCTTGCCTGTTCCAAGGAAAACAAATAGATTTTGACTCGAAATGGCTAACGCTGATACCAGCTCAAAATCAGCCCTTCCTACCGCACATTCAGAGTTAGGAGAGGATCTTGTTGTGATCAAAAACATTCTCTCTGGGTTTATTCCAGCTTCTCCAAACAGAAAGTTCCCAGTGCTTTTTGCAGGAGGGATATCGCAGCTTTCCATCCTGCCCTGGGTGACACCCGGGCTCTCTTCTCGGCCTGCAGTCCGAGGTGGAGCCAGGGCTGGCTGCCAGCAGCAAGGTACAGCCAAGCCTTCACCTTAATTTTGGGCTTCTAGCTGCTAAATATCAATGCTGGGGTGACCCCCATGGGGAGAGGCACCCCGCAAAGGTATTTTGCATGGGGACGTAAGAGCATGTGGCAGCATCTGTCTTGGGAAAGCCTCTCTGGGAGGAGGAGGAGGAGGGGAACGAAGAGATCTGAACTACTTTGGGCACACAAATAGAGTTCTGTCAAAACCAATTTCCAGTAGAGCTCTGCAAAACCCGTGTCAGCAGGGGTGGGTGGCTGCCAAATCTCAATGTCTTACTCACAGACGCCTCTCCCTTGCGTCCAGTGTGAGGAGAACGGGTTTTATTGGTTTGTTTTTGGGTTGCTGCTTACTGAAGTTCAGGCTGTTTTATTTTGTGGGTTGACCCTTACAGGGCGACGGCCAAACCACACGCACACGCTCTTGCAGTATCAGGGAAATTTGGAAGATTTAGAACCAAACAAGGAGTTTTTATGAAACTTCCAAGTAGCTGGAAAAAAAAAGAGAATAAAATTAGATGATTATGCAACCTTGGCACTCGTGTTGACATCGTTGTTAAGTCGGTCAATATATAGTATAATAAAAATACCATTTTCATTGCAAACACATAACTGTTATTTCATATTGAATGGCACCCGGAGCTTCAGGACTCGCCGTGGGATGAGTACAGGCTTGTGGAATGAGACGTGCTGAATTCACTCTCTTTTATCCTCTTTTTATTGAATTCAACCTTTTTTTCCAGAGGGAAGCGGACAGGCATTTGAGCTTTGTGGTTTCACTGTCCTTACCACAGCTTCAGGAGGGATCAAATTGGAGCCGTGATTGCTGGACTAGCTCCTTTTATGTAATGGGGTAATATTCATGAAAGCTTTTTGTCTGCTTAATTATTATTTTTTTTATTATTATTTCTATTTGAATGGTGGCTGCCAGAGCACTCTGGGATCTTCTAGAGGTGGCAGAACACCTAAATAAAATAATTCCTAAGGTAAAATGTCAATATATCATAAAATAGAATCATAGAATCACGGAATCATTGAGGTTGGAAAAGCCCTTTAAGCTCACCAAGCCCAACCGTTCCCCTAACCGTGCCATCCCACCACTAAACCCTGTCCCTAAGCACCTTGTCTGCCCAACGAGGTGTATCCAATGAGCATCAGCTCCTCAAGGGGGTGAAGGTCTCCAGTGGGACGTGGCAGCTGTGGGCATGTGGGTCTCTCCATCTCTGAAACCACGAAGGCCATCTCAGCCCTTCTTGCCCCTTTGTGGGGCTTTTGTGGGGACTCTGCAGCCGTGTCGACCCCCTCTCTATTGGTGGGCAGGGACTCATCCCCAGGAGCAAGTAAGATAAGAGGGCACCACCTTGCTCGTGGTGACACATCTCGCGTGTCGCCTACTGGAGCTTCGCAGTGGAGGGAGGAGGCTGCGATGCGAGCCCCCCGCCAGCTCCTTGCCTGGAGGGGCCAGCGTTCCTGGGTTGCACCCAAGGGAGAGCAGTCGTTGAGGTGGGCAATGCTGAGACATTGCCGCTGCCTCCTTCCCTGTGCCAGCACCCAGGGCATGGGATCTCCTTCTGCTTAGGAGCCTCCCTGAGCTGCTCAAGGTCCGATTTGGTCGCACGCCTTCCCCCTCACCCCTTAGGGTGGCACCTCTCTAGACCTGCTACTGGGGGTCTAACGAGGTACCTGTGAGCGGCAGCAGGCTTTGGCACTGCTGGGTGCGGGCATTTTGGTGTGAAATGACAGAATTGCACTGCAACGAGGTGTGGGAGAGCCTGGAAAAGTCCCCTCTCTCCATGGAGGAACCAAGGTTAAAGAATTTTACGAAAATATTTGACTCGCTACCTTTGTAGGCTGCAGAAGCCTTGCTTAGGGGCAGTGATCCTGAAATATGTACTGACTGAAGTTTATTGGCAGTGGGCAGAATTAAATTAGACTTGAAGCAATCTCAAGGAAGCGCAATCCCGCGTTGAATGGCACAGTCAGATCCTTGTCTGCCTCATTTAATTGCTTTTACTACAGGATACTGATGCTTTAGATTGCAAATCCTTCGAGGCAAGGGCTGTCTCTTTGTTCTGGGTTTGCGGAACACATCCTGCAGCGAAGGCCAGGGCTCTGGCCTGACTACAAACATCTGATTATTTTGAATACTGTACTCGGGGAGTGCCAGGAGGGCTTTATGGCGGCGGCTGGAGGGTGGGAGGGTGGCAGGTTCCTTGCTGGCGCGGCCCTGCTGGGTGCTGACCCCTGGCATTCCCAGCACTCAGGTTGCACGGAGCGCTGCACGTCGTCTTCCATCCCTGCGATTGCTCTTGTTTCTGGTGGTGCATGCAAACGCTGTGCAAATGGCTTTATGGGAAGGTGTGCAGTAAGCAGTCTTAATTCCAATCTCCCGCCTCCTCCTTTTTTCAGAGTTTCTTCTCTAGAGCATGCTGAGCCAAAGGTCCCGAATGTGACACCTGGGGGGCTGGCATCTCTGAAAGCTGTTGCAGGGAAAGAAGAGGTGGAAAAGGTGTTACGGAGAAAGGAGAATTGGCTGGTCCAGTGGGCACCCACCAAAATAATCCACCCATCGGGTCATCTCCAGTTTAACTGAAGAGCCTTTGATACGCGACATCAGGGATTTGGTTGATGGTGAGACTTGAGTGGCCTAATTACAAACGAGGCTTAGTTAAAACAGAAAAGGCAGAGGAAAAGAAAGTGGCTGTTTAAGCAAAGTGATGAGAAGCCCCACCAGGGCTCATTTAAAAGCATTCCCTCCACTCCCCTATTCACCTATAGCCCTCTTAAAGAAGCGGAGGAGCTTTCTGCCTTCCCCGCTGCTCTTCGCACCAACACAGCCTCCGTGCCCTCGCCCTCGTGGTGCCATTGCAGCCCTGCAAAGCTTGCCTCCCTGTCTGCTCCTCCAGAAGGCACCTCGCTCCTGCCGCTGCCCTACTTGAAGGTTTGACTGCCTTGGCTTTGCGTACGGGATGGAGAATGCGACCGAGTTGCTTAGTGTAATTATTAGTCACCAGTGCAAATATCCTCTGCTTCGGGTTAGCTGGTTGGGGGAGGGTTAAGCGCTGACACACGCCTCTGCCATCATCTTCAGGATAAACTACCTGCTCGCCCATCCCGTCTTGACCTCACTCCCAATCTCTGGGCATGCCTGGCTTCCCTGCAGGGCTGGCAGTGGCCTTGGCCAGAGAGTAAGCAGTGTCGCGTCCCGCGCTGGGGCTCGGCTGTTGCTTGTCCCAAAAGCTCCTCCGTAGGTGCCTGTGGTTCCCCCTCCCTGAGGGCTGGACCACCTCCTCCGGTGCTGGTAACCCACCTTCCCCCCACTCACTACCCCCAGGAGTGGGTCAGGCTGTGAGCCAGCTGAGCCTGTTCTTCAGGTACGGCTGTGTTCCTCCCTCTGACCAGTATTTCTGCTCCAGATCAAATGTACGTTGCTGGTAAATTAAACCCAGCCTGTCATGGTCTGTAATTTCTGTTGCAACAGCAGGCATTGGCAGGAACCACCAGCGCACGCTGCCCGCCCCGGCCCCTTTGGTCCTTGTCCCCCGCCGTGCCACACCACTGTAGAATGAACGGGATTTCCAGGGGATGGGCTTGACGTGCTGGTCTGCAACCCCAGGGACTGGCTCTGGTAACGCGGGGAGGGGGTGGTTGTTTTTAATCTGCATTCCCAGAGCAATGTTTGTACTTGCAAGTCTGAAACCCTCCAGGAGCCCCGGGGGCTTCGTGTTTGCTTCTGCAGAGGCTTGTGCTGTCCTGGGACTGGTGTGCAAGCAAGTAAATTGGGGGTCACGTGGCTCCATGAAGTTTGTTTTTAAGCTGTGCGAGGTTCCCGAGTAAATACAGGGATCACCTTTCACTCCCTCCCTAACGCTGCTTGCGACCGCACCACCCACAAAGCAGGAGACCCAGCACATCTTGGGGGAAAATACCTAGGGCTGCTCGGTTTAGGAGGGGCTCTGACCCTGCTTTTGTGCCTTCCTCTCTCTTGCGGAGCCTCCCCAGGTCTTCCCAACACGATGTGTCTGTCCAGTGTCTGTCCATCCTTGCGTCTCCTCCCATGGCTGACATCCGTGGTGGGATCTTCCATCGCTGCTATGTCTGAATAGACCAGAAGTTTGCTTGGATCGCATCTCGCTCCCACTTTCTGCTGAGCCAGGTGGTCCTGAGGTCCAGTCCTTTCTCCAGCTTCTACTTTTGCACCTGATTCGGCACACATGGACATGAACAAGGACACACGGACACACACATGTGGGCACACGTGCGGCTTGTTGGATGGTTGGACTTGATCTTAAAGGTCTTTTCCAACCTAAACGATTCTATAATTTCCCAGGCTGGGGGATGAACCCAGGCTTGCCGCAGGCTTCCCTGTTATTGCTGGATCACACAAAGCCACCAAAGAGTTTGGGAGGCAGCTGAGTCTTCTGGATCCACACTTTTGGATCTGGGGAAATAACTTCTGGCCTAGCAGGAACCAGATTCCTCGGGATGTCTGACCACACAGTTCACATTTTGCCAGCTCTGAGATAGGGAAATGAGTTCCTTGGCCCATCGTTCCCTTGGGGCTAGGGTTGTCTGGCTCCAGACCATGGATGGTGCTTCAAGCAAGTCTGTGTGAAATGAAATACCGACTGCAAAAGTCCAAGTCGCAGTCCTGAGTCACTGATAAGGGAGGCTGCTGGGAAAGAAAAACCTTTAAGAAGGATCAGCTGGTCCAGCTTCAAATGTAGCAGGGCCTGTGCATGCATAGCGTGGTGGGAAATCATCTTCCATAGTGCAGTGTGGTGCCTCTTCATCTAGTAACAAGTCTTCCCAGGGGCCAGGAAGGTCTTCCCAGTTGGGTCCCAGTTGCAAAGAGGGACCAGCCTCAGTTCCTGCATGGCTCTACCACTGTAAGCTTGGTCTGCCCATGGGAAACGTGCCTGGTTTCAACTGGTGGCTTGTTTTGGATGAGGAGAGGTGGTGGAGGAGAGGATGAACTGGTGGTGCATGTGGAGAGCTGCAGGCCTGATTCAGCTTTACTGGTTGAAGTAACTGGTTACCGCTCAGCTAGCAGCAGCGAGGTCTTCTCCTTCCAGCCGATGTCTTTGCCAGGAGAGCGTGGTTCCTGGAGGAGGAACTCATTTCAAAGGCTAGGAAAGAAATGCAGCCCCAGGAGCCGTGTAAAATGAACCAAACCCTGTTGATGTGTGATCTTCCCTGCCAGGCACTTAACATCAACCATATCGCCCTAATAAAGCATGATGAGAAGAATTTGAAAGCAAACTCCCCTCCCCTTGTCAGCGCCGCCATAAATCACGGTCCTCCCGTGCACTCATCTGCAGGCCAAACTGTTCCTTGCCAAGGCTGTAACACCATGGCAATGAAAACGCAGTGGAGAATCCTCAATAAGAGGCGAGAGTCCTGTTTTCTTGCACGCCTCTCACGTTGTCGCTCCTGTTATGCAATCTGTTGTCTAAGGTCGGTAATTTAAAAGCAACACTGGTGGAGGAAAGCTAGAGATCAATCCGTGTCCAAGTACTGGATGCGTCCTTAAATTGCGCCTGCCTTTAATAACTGGAACCACCACAACTTCTAAATTCAGATTTGTTGGCTTTTATTGTGTTATTTACTACAGCTTAGGTCAGCGGCCAAGGCTAGGGTGATGCTTGGGGGGAAAAACGGTCGCTGGGAGCTTGTTCGTGGGTGAGTAGAGCAAGGCACCGCGTGGCGTGCAGCCCCGCAGGGAGGTCCCTGGTTAAATCGGTTCACAGCTGGGCGCAGAGCACCTATTGCAAGAGCTGCAGGTGGAGAAATACAAGGGCGGCATGGGTTGCCAGCATGATTTCTTCCTGCCCACCAGCATATCAGCCCCACATGGGGCATCCCTCCATGTACCAGATCTAATGGGGGCTTGCTGGGGGGTAGCTCCAGACCTGGGATGCCTGGGGACCCAGGTCCTTTGGTTCGGAGCATGTCAGAGGCTGCCCCAGCCTCTGTCCCTTCCTTGGCCAGCCAGGACGCCTGGTCGGTTCCCCCCAAGGACCTGCATCCCAGTGGGGCAGTGACATCTAGCCCATGGGGGTGTTTACCGATCCCCAATTCCCTTTTGACTCGCTGCAGCCTTTTGCTTCCCCTTGTAGGGGTTATTAACCCCACTGGCACTGAGTTTCCAACCCCATCCATGGGATACAGCATTGGGACAGGGACGTTTCTGCCTGCTGCCAGGCAGGGACAGGCTTCTCGGGCATTGTGCCTCCTCCCTGGGTGTGTTTTGCTGCACGGAGGCAAACTGGTATGGAAAAAGCTGAAGGTGGCGGCCGAAATAGCTCCTGTGTGGAGGTGGTTGTGATAACAAAGTGAGCATCACAGTTCTCTGCAGAATAAATTGAAAAGAGAGGGCCAGTAGCGAGTGGGTAAGGCAGTGCCTGAAAAATGGGCTCCGTGGCTGTTGGGCTCACGGGGACGATGGGAGAGGAGCAGAGGAGATGCTCAGAGCAATGAGCTTTTCTGTCGGTGAGGCTGAAACACTGCCTCTTGCCACTGAGCGGCGGATAAAAGGGCTCAGATAACTCTGATGGGGGAAAAGGGTCTCTTCACAGCACGTCCTGACCCCGGATTTAGCAAATTTGGGGATGGGAGTGGAAAAAAAGAGAGATGGGAAAACAGGCTGGTGGTAGCTGCCTGATCCTGCAAGCAGAGCTCCCGGGGCAGGGTTAGGAATTCAGGAAACTGACGGCCAGAAGGAGATCTTTTTATCTTTGCCACGCTGGTTTTCACACTGCTTTCAAGCCCTGCGCCTGGTCAGAGCGATGCTGGACCCCCAAGATCCCGACCTGGGGGTCCTCCGGCAGGCAAGGTGGGGAGCACCCAGGAGCCTCTCCCATGGGTGCAACGGAGCTTCTCCCACGGGTGCAATGCACCCTCTCGTGGCGAGCGGCTACGGCGGGTGCCGGGGCAGGGCCATGGGTGTTGGTGGGTACCCGCTGAGTGGGGCTGGGCTCCTTGGCATCCTACTGGGGCATAGTAGGGACCCGCCAGCCCTCCCATGGCCAAAAAAACATTCAGGGAGTGGGGATTTGCTTTCTCTGGGCTCAGGGCACCCTGAGGTGAGCTCCACCATTTCCCATGGGGTCCCCTCGCCTCTCTCTCCCCCTGCTTTAATGCGGGGGAAAAGCAATAATTTTGACAGAACGCTTGAAGCTGGCCGCCCCTCAGCCAGGACTGACCTGTCCTTCTCCCTCTGACACATTTCCTCCCCGTAAGGAACCCACAGAATAAATCAGTGCTTTGCATAAACAAAGCCCTGGAGAGGTACTAGCAAATAACCGGGGCTCAGGAGTCTCACAAACGCTGTTTTTTCCATGAGAGAAAAGCAGGAAAAGTTGGGTTTTCTCTGTCAGTCCTTAACCCAGGGAGGGATTTCTCTGTCTGTCCCCCCCACCTGCTCCCATTCCACCACCTGGGAGCCAAATCTCTGTTTGCTGAAAGGTGCCTCCCCTTCAGGGGGACTTGGATTAAAACCCCAGTCTGGGGGGGCTGTGGTGCCGGTGGCTCATCCAGCCGCATCCCACAGTCTCGGCCGGGAGCGCAGCAGAGGGGATCTGCAGCAGGGACGAGTGGTGGGTCGGGGTGCTGGGTGTCCCCCCCAGGGGTGGGCAAGCATCTTTTTGCCACCACAGTCCCCGTTCCTATGCCAGCTGGGCTGGGGTGAGCCCTCACTCCCACCTGCTCCCCGTGTGCTGGCGTTGGCTTCCTGCGACTTTAAAGTTTCCCTCGGCACACAGAGCAAAAGAGGGAGGAGAAAGGGTTTCATCATCGCTCCGGAGAGCCGACTTATAAAAACTTTGCGCTCACGCTGCCTGCCTCACTCGCGGGCTTGGAGGGTTTTCGGCGCAAACCGTGGACATTGCTGGCGGCGGGACAAGCCAGAGAGGGACAGGAGCCTGCGCGCAGCCCAGCTATTTGGGGCTCCCCGTGAAGCCCCCATGATGGGAGTCCACCCTGAAGCCGGCAAATCCTCAGCTGACGTCCCCAAAAAGTCTGGCACCTGCTCCCGGGGTATCTTCTGCAACATCAAGGTAAGGAGCTTGGATCCCTGGCAGGGATGCACTGCTTCCCCGGTGGGGAGGGAGGAGGATGCTTGTGAAGAGTGACCCCAACCCATCCCCCGGGGCCCCACATCCCCCATACAACCCCGCGGTAAAAGGAAGGGTGTTTGCTAAGGTGCAAAATTTGAAAGTCAGCTCCCCGGGCAGTCCTGGATGGCGCCGCTGGGGTCCGTCCCCCTCGGCGGGCAAGAAGGGCTGGGGGGACTTGGGTGGGTTTCAGAGCAGAACCCTGCAGGGTGCGTGGGTGTCGGGCCCCGTGGAAGTAGCGTGGGCAGCTCTCGGCGAGCTGTGGAGCTTACCCACGGTGTCCGGTACGCGGTGTGCTGCCGCTTAGGGAATGATTAACCACATCCTGGTGCGAAAAGAAAACACTCCCCTATAATAATAATAATGCTGATTTGCTTTAAAAAACCATGGTGGGCAGGGCATTTTGAATGAGAGAAGCAAAATTTCAGCGGGTTGAGGTGGGTTTTTCTGGCATTGGCTGCTCGGTTACTCACCGGCCCTGATTAGCAAGGCGGGAGCTGTCATCTTAAAGCCGATCCCTGCCTGAGCTTCAGGCTCTTGACCTCGCTGCCAGTGTGAGAAAACACCAGCCACCCTGGCCCCCTCTCACCTTTTAAACCTTGCCAACCATCGTGCTTTTACACCACCCCTCACCCTGGTTGTTTTTCCCCAGTGTGGCACATTTTGGCCCATTTTTGGATGGGCGCTGAGGCTGCTGCATGTGCTGGTTCCTGTCCCCAGAGCATCCTTGTGCATCAGCCAGGATTCCCCCGGGTGGGGGGGGATTTTCGTGCCTCGCTTGGCAGCACCTCCGCACATCGGCATCTGAAGCAGCCGGGTGCAGTTTTGGGGAACAGCAGCTCCCAGCAGCGCAGAGCGGCTTCGGGTATGAGAGAGGGTCCCCACCAGCTTCCAGGACCCCCTCGTGCTGGTGCTGCCAGTCGTGCCCTGGGCTGGGGTGTGATTTCCCGCTAGCGTTACTGAATACGAGTGTGCGTTTGCTGCGGGGAAGAGTTTGTCATCGCGCTCCGGGATGGGTTTGGGTTTTATTTGCCACCCATCTTTCCTCGCTTTGCGTGAAGGATCGGCTCTGCCCACTCCTCTCTGGGCTGTGCTCGCTTGGGGTTGATTTCTGGGCAGCAAAAACTTCACCAAATCATGGGGCCCCCACAGTTCTGTCAGGGTGCTGTGGGGATGCTGTAGGGTACCACAGGGCTGTTCCCAACAGCTACTCCCTCTCCCAGGGGGCTCCCCAGGCTTGGGCATCATCACAGGTGACATCTTCCAGTCCCACATCCCTGAAGGTCCCTGCTTCCCAGGCTGGGCTATTCCAGTGGGTGACTTGATGGCTTTTTTTGGCTGTGAGCTCCATGAGGAAGAGCTTGAGATTACCCTGGGTAATTTGAGGCTGCTTCTGGGCTACTCTGACGTGACTCTGACCGGTGGCCTGACCTCTCCGCTGGCGGAGGTGCAAAAGGTGGCCCTAACCCCCTCCAGGCTGCTCCAGTAATAACCGTGGCTTGCAGTGAGTAATGTCACCCAAAACCAGAGCCCTTCTCGCAGTTCTTGCTCTTTCCTGGAAATACATACAGCTCCCTCCAGCTGCACGCTAGCAAATATATCCTGGAGCTGAGAAAACATTGCCCAGCTCCGTGCCTTTTTCAGGATGTAAAACTTCAGGGTTAAAAAAAACCAAAAAGAAAAAAAAAGCCCCAACAAACATTAATCCCTTTCTGCATCCCTGAGGCAGCCACAGGAGTCGGGCTGGGTGCTCAGCACCCCCCACCCCCAAGGGTAATTGGTCAGGGGCTGTGTCTGGGGTCTCCTCGGGGCATTTGGCCGAGGGTAGGTGACATGGGGGGGTCACTTTGCTGGCGGCGGGAGCTCTGGCTGCACCAGGAGGGAGAGTGCTAGGAGGTGGTTTTGGAGGGAGAGGTGGTATTGCAGCACCTGGCGTGGCATCCACCTATGGGACCATGTGCAGGGTGACCCCAGGAGCAGGAGATGCCACCAGGGACCCCCCACCTGCCCTGGCTGGGGGAAATACAGCTGTGCTAAGAGAAAAGTGGTGCTTTTGTTTTAAAAAGTTGCCAGGTTTTTGCTAAATCAAGGGGAACCGGCCCTCGACTTAGCATAGCCCAACTCTGGCACCATGCAAACATCTTAAGGAACAGTTTGAGCTCTGTCAAAGCACGCTTGTTGGCATCGGCCGGGTGGTGGGTACCATCTGGGATGGTGGGGAGTCCGGACACTCGTCCCCTGGTGAAAAATTCTTCTTTAAAGAGCAAATGTATATAAATTGACAGGCAACAACATCCCCCACCCTTTCCTGACCTGTTCACTCTGCCTGTGCCCTGGCATTTGTGTTAAAAATATGTTACAAAAGGGTTTAAATTAATTAGGTGCAGTGTCCTCCTATAAGCGACGACAGCTTCTGATGGGGGTGGGATTTCCAACACACGCACAAAAAAATAAAAATATCCACTAGTTGTAACAGGCTCCAAGTCTTAATCGCCAAGCTCATATTTATTCCCCAGGGCTCAGATGCCAGGATCGTTTTCAGAGTGCCTTTTGCAAGGCTGGGGCCAAAAATAACAAATTATTTTTCTGTGCAAACAGTCTTGCTCCTCTGTGTTCACTGCCACGGGGGCCACCACCTCCCTCCACCTGGTTCCCATCACTCTTGGGGTGTTTTTCGGCACCAGCCCCATTGCTGCTGACATTCGAAGGTGCGGGAGCACTATGGTGCAGGGGGGTGAGCATCAGAGAGGGCAAGGTCCTGGTGGAAAGCAGCAATTTTAATGGTTCTGCAAGGGATTTGCGAAGTGGGATGGACATGGCAGATCTGGGGCTGGGTGGCACAGAGGTGCCACGGGGGATGCGGGAGGAGCAGCACAGAAGCGGGCACTTGGGGAGGCAGTGCCCTGTGGATGTGGCTGCTGGCTCCTATCCGTGCTCTTGACACATGGCAGGCATTTGCAGCTGATCTCTGTACCCTGGGGAATGTGATTGGTGACAGTTCTGTCCCTTATTGCTGCCGTGGAAGTTGCTCCCTGGTATAAGTAGGTATTAATGACTGCAGCTGCAATTACACCAAACAGCACCAAGGCTCTGTCTGCCCTGATATTTAAGGGCACCTCCTGGCTCAGCCGACAGCACGTTTGCTGTCTGTACCACGTCCCATAGCTGGAATAAACCTAATCACTGTGCTCATGTTTTTGAGTGCCCTCACAGATCACCAAATCCCAGAATCCCAGAATGGCAGGGGTTGGAAGGGCCCTCTGGAGATCACCCAGTCCCACCCCCCTGCTCAAGCAGTCTCACCCAGAGCAGGGGGCACAGGACATCGTCCAGGCGGGGGTTGAATATCTCCAGAGAAGGAGACTCCACAGCCCCCCTGGGCAGCCTGGTCCAGGGCTTGGTCACCCTCCAAGTCAAGAAGTTCTTCCTCACGTTCAACTGGAACCTCTCATGTTTCAGTTTGTGCCCATTGCCTCTTGTCCTGGTGCTGGGCACCACTGAGAAGAGTCTGGCTCTATCCTCGTGACACCCACCCTTCAGATATTTGTACCTGTTGATGAGATCCCCTCTCAGCCTTCTCTTCTCCAGGCTAAACAAGCCCAACGCCCTCACCCTTTCCTCATAGGAGAGATGCTCCAGGCCCCTCATCATCTTTGTAGCCCTCCTCTGGACTCTCTCCAGCAGTTCCTCACCCTTCTTGAACCGGGGAGCCCAGAACTGGATGCAGTGCTCCAGGTGGGGTCTGCAGATGCGGCAGAGTTGCTTGAACCCCTTTAGAAGCTGGCTGCTTGTCCTGAATTGCCTTGAAGAGAGAAAGCAGAATGCAAAAGGCTTTCCATTTTGGGGACTGGGAGGTTGCTGCTGAGCACTGTCCCCGTGTGAGAAGCCTAGAGCATCTAGGTAATCCCACAGCAGTGGTGGAAATGGGTGAAGACAAGCAAGGACAACCCCCTACTTTAGAGTTCACCAGAGCTCCCAGGGTTGTGCTGACTGGCACCAGGATTTTGGGAGGTTGCAGTTGTGCTGCTTGGCAAATGCGGTATGAAGGCAACCTTCAGGAGGATGGTGGCACTGGGGACACCAAGGACCTCACAGCCTAAAGGAACAGAACAGGTTTGGAAGGTAGAGGAGAAGTGGTTCATCAGTCTTTTTGATACCCATGCACGGCCATGGACCCCATTGGTGTCCCCCAGTCCAGAGCCCTAACCGGTGCCTCCAGTCATCATGTCCATGCCCATCTTGCCCTTCCAGATGTCCACTTGAAAAGGATTATTTCAAAGGCGTTATCTATTTGCCGTGCCACGGGTGTTTTGGCTTCTTCACCTTTATTGTCTCTTTTGGGGGGTTTGTGCTGTTCTAATTGATAGCAAATTGCTCCTTTGGGCCCCCCGGAAACATGGCGAGGAGGAGAGCTTTGTAAGAACCTTGTTGGTTAGCTGAGTTGGACTGGTTTCAGCTGGAAGCTGGTTAGCTGGACAACGCAGGGGAGCCATGTGGAGCGGTTGGGAGCGCAGGCAGCGGGAGGCTTTTGCCCTGTGGACCGCCTGGTGTGGAAAAATGAAGCAGGAGGGTAACAGAGAGTTATTGTCACTTAGGTCAGCCAGAGGGGGTCTGGGGGAAAATTTAAATCAGGTGCTGTATTGGGGCAGGGAGAGGGATGGTACGGAAGAGTGCAGGAGTGGGGAGGGCAAGGTCAGGAGGAGACTGTGGGCTCTCGGAGTGTGATAAGGCTTTAAAGCATCCCAGGGAGAGGACGCTGAGGGTATGCCAATGCCTCCCTAGGGAGGCTGAATGCCTTCTGCAGAAGGAATGGGAGCTTTGCCTTGGGGTCTGAGGCCCCAACAGCATCGGGGCAAGTTTTTTGTCCCTTCCTTTAAAGGGACTGAAGGAATTTGCTGAGAGGAGTGTATTGCAGAAGCCTGGAGATGTAACAGTTGTGCTCTTGTATCCTGTTGGAAAAGATTATGGATTGCTTTGTGTAGCTGTGGGCAAGAATGGGAGATTCATCAAGTCGTGGGTCTGAGGACAGCATGGCTGTATATTTGGAGAGGGAAGCACTGAATGGAGATAAGTCCTTGTTGATTAGGTTTAAGCAAGAAAATCAAAGGATATTCCAATACCGGGCACTGTGCAAGGAGAGACGGCGAGTAGGATGAGTGTTTGTAGCAAAGAAGCAAGCAGGGACCTTAGGACAAGTGGGGTGGCATGGGGAGAAGGACCCGACATGACTGGGGTCCTCCAGCATTCATGGTGATGGTGCCGGCATCGGAAAGCAAAGGTTGGGTTTGGGTGGATCCGACCCTGTGTTTAGGTCTGGTTTTGGTGGGACCAGGTTTCAAAAGGTACCAAGCAATACCAGCAGCAGGATGAGGAAAAAGATGGGGAAGAGCCAGATGCTAAAATGGGTTGGAAAGTTTAGTGGGATCAAGGTCTAGGAGACATGAAACAAGATAATTTTATGAGGGGCGAGGTGGTTCAGTGCCCAAACATAACCAAGGAGTGGTCAGTGTAGATAAGATTATCATGAGCAAAACGGGTGAGGAGTGTCGCTGATAGGGAGCAGGAGGCATGGCCAGGGCTCGGGCGTGCGAGGGGAGTGTTTACATACGCTTGTGGGTCAGGGAAAACAAAGCCGAGCTGAAGCTACCTTCAAGGAAATCACGATCGGATCCTGACGCACTGTAAAGAAGAGAGACTTTCAGGGGAAAATGAGAGAGCAAAGACCCAACCACACAACCTTCCCGCACACTCAGTCCAGTTTCAGGAAGAATCACACAGAATCCCAGAATGTCAGGGTTTGGCAGGGCCCTCTGGAGATCACCCAGTCCCACCCCCCTGCTCAAGCAGGCTCACCCAGAGCAGGGTGCACAGGACATCGTCCAGGCGGGGGTTGAATATCTCCAGAGAAGGAGACTCCACAGCCCCCCTGGGCAGCCTGTGCCAGGGCTCGGTCATCCTCCAAGTCAAGAAGTTCTTCCTCACGTTCAACTGGAACCTCTCATGTTTCAGTTTGTGCCCATTGCCCCTTGTCCTGGTGCTGGGCACCACTGAGAAGAGTCTGGCTCTATCCTCGTGACATCCACCCTTCAGATATTTGTACGTGTTGATGAGATCTCCTCTCAGCCTTCTCTCCTCCAGGCTAAACAAGCCCAGCTCCCTCAGCCTTTCCTTATAGGAGAGATGCTCTAGTTCCCTGCCTAATGAGATGCATCATCTTTTGCAGGCAGGAGTATTTTCTCAGCAGCAGTTTGGGAAGCAGCAAGCCCTTGCAACACTGAGGGTCTGGTGTCAGCAATCCCCCGCAGCCAAAAACCTCCTTTCTTTCTGACATCTGCAATGCTCACCTGCACACCAAGGCAGGAACATGGGTTTATGTCCCCTGGAGCGCTCCCTCTACAGCAGCTGAGCAAACCAGGGCTTGCAGGGCCCTTGCAAGGGCACCACGATATGGTTCAGGGAAATCCCATGTGTACATTTGTTGCAAAACCAGCAAACATTGTCTTTGCACTTGAAAACTGGGGGTTGTAAAGTGTGGGTTACTTGGCAGCAGACAGTAGTCATTGCCACTGATAACCTGGGTGGCGGCATGCTTCAGACAATCTCGAATCATTTTAGGGTTTTCTATTAGTTTATTTTTTGCAGTAGAAATAAAATTCAGGACCCAACGTGTGCCATCAGACTGTGCTCCAGGTTTTGTGGTTGAGGTTTTGTGCTAAGGGACGTGCTGTGCGGCAGGGTGTTTGGTTCCTTCTGGGGCAACGTTGGTTTTTTTTGTTTTTCTTTCATCTTTCACCCTGCTTTTTGATCTAGGTAGCTGCGTGTAGGAATGAGATGCCAAAGCAGGATGTATTCCCCCACGCGTGTCCGCCTACTTTTCATTTCCAGCCAATGTATTTCTTTCAGAGCAAGCAATCTCAGCCATCCTACTGCGGGAGGATCTCTTAGCCTAGCAAGTGTTGATCATATACAAGCTCTAAAATAAGCAGCTTGTCTTCTCCCTGACTATTAAAATTTGGGGGATATTCTTATTACTTCCTAAAGTTCCCCTCTCCCCTTTCTTTTTTCCCCCTTGGAAGCTTAGGAATAAAGTGGAAGAAGCCTTCAGAGATGGGCATGTTGAGGTCTCCCCCTTTGGGCCATGACTTCCCGCTAAGGTCAAACAATTTTGTTTCGGCCCTGTAGAGCCCAAAATGCAACTCTGATAGTCCTGTGCATGGGGAAAGAGCTAACAGGGCATCCTTACTCCTAGTCCTTTCCCAGTGTTTACTCCAGACAGATTCATTTTGCACCTTCCTGCAATGACCACTCTTGGCTGTGTCCTACCTTGGGGTCATCACTCAGCTGGGAGCAGTTTGCTAGGTTCCACGAGGATCTCCACTTGTCTTTATAGCTCCCCAGGCAGCTCTTGCATCCCTCTAATGAATTAAGCCCTGGCTCTTCCCATCCTGGGAAGGCTCTTGGGCATGGAGGTTAGCACCGGTGTGCGCATGGGGGAGCCGGGAGCTGCCAATGCTCTCTCCCCACAGCGTGAGCTGCACCGTCGATGTTTCCACCTTCTCTATCTCCAGGCAGGGCTGAAGAGGTGAAGACCCTGAGAAATGAGGTGAGAGATGCCTTTGGACATGAGTGCCAATGCGTGCCAGCATGAAGCTGTGGAAACAGAGCAAGGAATTAACCCTTAACTCGCTCCTCCATGTGGCAGGGAGGAAGGGGCAGTGGCCATGCCGCATGTAGCAGCATCTTCCCAAACCCCCGGTCCCTGCAGAGCAGAGCCAGGCTCCCTCCTGGAGGAGTCTCCTGGCTCCTTCATAAGAGGCAGTTCCCTCTGAAATAAAGAAACCGGAATTTTTTTTACCTGGCCTTGACTCTGACCCATGCCCAACACATGCACGCTGGGGTTATCAAGCACTTCATGTTTGGTTTTTTTGTTTTCTTATTTAACCCAACTTGCCAAGCATTTTATTGGCTGCCTTGGTGACCAAGGGATGCTCCCCCAAGCCTGCCCCTCCAAAAAAACCTCTTACGAAACAGTTCACCTTTCGTAACAGGCTTTTCTAAAGTCCAGTCTCCTTGTACCTGTTTGTTAAGGCTGGTGACGGTGCGTTATCTTACATAAGCAATATGAAAAAAGCGAGGCAGGCGATAAGGGAACACAGCTTAGCGGACCCCAAATGGGGCCATAGGGTAGCGTAAGCGCCTGCTGCCTGCCCACAATCACCCAGCCCCAGGAGCAGCAACCTCCCTCTCACCCCAAAAGCTTCAGACCCCAAGAATGCCTACTTCAAGGATGGGTTTGCCCCCTGGCTCTGCCCTCCTCACCCTCGTCTGCTTTATGGGTTCAGCACGAGGCTGGGAGACTCCCCCCCCCTTTCTCCTCCCAGAGCCTTATTTTATTACCTGTGAGCTTCAGGGAAGCAGAAAGGGTGTAAATGGGTTTTCAGAGGTGGCTGCCAGGGCTGAAGTGCCATCTCGGACATCTCCCGGGAGGGCACCAGATGCCGTAGCCACACCTGGCATCCCGCAGGGACGTCTTGGTGCCGGTAGAATATCTCGGCCTTGCTGCCACATGCTCATGCCTGGGGAATGCCTGCACCAATCCGCCGGGTCGAGTATTTGTTGAATATGTCTCCTCCGAAGGAGGTTTAGGTTGGGATTGACTGAATAGCTGCCAGCTCTCTGCTTTGAACCTGAGAAGTGTTGTCCAGACTGTGGAGGGACCAGTCCCCTCTCCTCCCCGCACCAGGGTGGGTTTCTCTTCCTTATGAAAGAGCGTTGCCTGGGGAGGTGCTAGCCCCCACGAACTTGGGGTGGGGAGAGCAGTGTGCCTACAAGGGACCTTCCCCCTACCCCCCCCCCCGAGACGTTTTCTTCCCTTTTAAATGAAGTGTGCCTTGGAAAGGAGTCAAGTGTCTTGTATAAACAGCCTGGAGTCAGGATCGCTCAGGCACTCCGAAGGAAACATAGGGATGATTAAGAGGGGATTTTGTGTGCGGGTGCGTGTGGGTGCACGCCTTTGGCCTCTCCGCGCTGCTCCCTGCTGTCTGCGATTGCCGGCTTGCCTGCAGCTCCAAAAATACATCAGGCTCTGTGATGGGAGCATCTGCTCTGGAGGGTCAGGGCTTCGTATTCATGGGAGTGTCCCCGACTCCTTAACCTCCCACTGTGCCTTCGCCTTTGCCGCCGTTGCGCCTGATTTGCGTCAGCAAAACCTCCCTTCAGATGAGTTTGGCTCCTCTTTATAACCTCCTTCTTCATTAAGTGTTATGGAAGGTGGATGATAGCAGCTCCGACCCCTCCTGGGGATGCTCAGCGGGTGTGCGGGGCCAGCCGCAGCACATCTGGTGCTCTCTGCAGCTGGAAGGGACCAGGTCGGTGCTGGTTTTCCATGGACCCACCCATGGGGTTGTGGGTGGTCAGCTTCATGTGTGGGGATGGGGACGCATGGGGAGGAGGGACAGGAATGTGAGAAACCCGTGAGGACCTGCAAGGGACCACGGGAGAGTGCTGCCCTCCATCGCCACCAGCCTGAGGTTTGCTGGAGCATCTCAGCCAGTGCCAAGGTTGGGTGGTGCCCAGGCTCCTTTTGGGGAGCCCCTCCAAGTAAGCCCCTCTCCGAGCTATTTGCACTCAGAGCCTTCAAGGTTTGGGGCGTTGTTATTTTAATTAGAACTGAGCCTGCTGAATGCAAGGGGAGGTCTTAAACCAGGCACATCTCTCACCTCTGGAGAGTCACAGTGCATCTTGGAAAAGCGGAGCTCCAGCTGCACAGGTCCTGGAGGAATGGCTGTTTTGCTTTGCTCTGACAGTTTCGGGTGACAGCTTCTTCCCAAGCAAAAAAAAAAAAAAATCCCCTTTGCCTTTCCCCTCCCACCCTCTGGGCTCTCCGCGTCCAAGGGCTGAGGCTGCTGCATGGTCTCGGTGCCAGCAGTAGCGCGGGGCAGGATCGGGTCCCCCGAGCGTCCCTCCTGCTCTTCTGCCTTTCCTGCGAACCCTGCTCGCAGGAGCCGGATTGGAAGGGCTCGTGGGCAAGGGGGGGAAGCAGTTGCACCCCAAAGTCTTCCTCTCCCCTCACCAGTGCTCTCCAGCTGCATTTCCCCCATCTCGCCTTCCCTCACAGCAGGCAGCCCCAGCTTGCTCCCAGGCATCTGGGGACTCATGGTCCTGTTTCTTCCACCCCCAGGTTATCACCCATGGACAAGCCCATCGCAGCCCATCTCCTGCCAGCTCTGCCTTTCCCTGCCTGCGCTCCCTGACCACAGCTTGTCTCTCCCATCTCCTGCCCTCCACCTTCTCCCTAAGTGCAGCCAGCGCTGCTTCCCCGTGGTCTCTGTGCCTCTACCTTCTTCCCAACCCCAGCATTTCGGGGCGTCAGGCTGCCTCTCTTTCTCATCTTCCTTCCCTGCCAGCATCCCCTCTCTCCCCAGCACTCCTCATCTGCCCAGGGATCAGGCTGATGTTTGCTGCACTAAATTCAGCCCTAGTGATCCACCCTCTTCCCTCCCCGTTGGTAAACAGCTTGGCTTCTTCAGCTAACGCCTCGCACCGGGAGAGCTCTCCCTCCAGCTGCTCCGCATCTCGGGCGGTCCCAGCCCTCTGCTGTTTAGCCAGTGCTTCCTTACTTGAATGACTTCAGTAGGGTCTGGCCAGAGCTGCAGGAACAAAAACTAACATTCTCTGCAACAAGATCCTCACAGGAGTCACTTCTCTGCTCCAGCCCAGCCCAGCTGGACCAGGGTGATGAGGGTGGCGAGGCACGGGAACAGGCTGCCCAGAGAAGTTGTGGATGCCCCATCATTGGAAGTGCTCAAGGTCAGGTTGGACAGGGCTTTGAGCAACCTGGTCTGGTGAAAGATGTCCCCCCCCAGGGGGGTTGGACTGGATGGGACCTTTAAAGGTCCCTTCTGACCCAAACCATTCTGTAATCCCAAGATTCTAATTCCACAGTGATCCCAGGTCAGGGTTGGGTAAGGTGAAGGTGGATCCAGCTGTCACCTGCAGGACCATGTGCTGGGACGGGTTTTTTGAATGTAGGCGTTGATAACTGAAGGGTGTAGAGGTCATTCTGCTTCAAGAGTTTACTTTCAGATGTTTCACTTCCACTTTCTCCCTGTCTGGGAGGGTTTCCCACGTTACACCCCACATCGTTGCTCTGTGGCTTTTTGTCGGGGCAAAGTCCCAGCCTGGGACTTTGTCCTCTCCTGCTTGGCTACTGCGGTGACAGATGCCTGCCTGATGTTAGCCTGTCTGTTGACTCCCCTCCAAGATGGGGCTGGGGAGTTCATGGTGGCAGCTTGTCCTTGTGACCCTTTTTCCCTCTTTTTTGGCTTTCTCCTACTTTTCTGTGGTCTCCCGGTTGTTCACACCCTGCCCTCATGCTACCAGGGCTCCATTTTCTCCTTCCCCTTCACCTCTGTCCTATTCTCTCCTGCTGTCTGGCAGCATCTCTTATGCTTTTAGACACCCAGCCCTGTCTTCTGTCTGGTGCTATCATCCCTCCCAGGAGAAGCTTCCCAAGAAGCCATCTTCTTGCCCTTCTTCTCCTACCCAAATTCTCTTGCAATTGCCTGACCAACCCCAGGTAGATCCCCAGGGCTCTGCGTCCTCCTCTGCTCTCCCAAAAGCCACTCCACCCACCTACAGCATTTGCATCCTCCACGTTGGGTGGACAATTTAATTCTTTTTCTGGGTTTGGTTGGGGTTCTTTTTTTTCACACAATGGGCCAGGGCTTCTGGGCGCTACCGCCATTTCAAATAAATACCAGTAGTGAGTATCGCTTCTCTCCTAGCCAAGGACACAAGGAATTTGTCAGCCCTGAAATACCTTTGATCACCCATTCATCATCTTGGCTTCCCACTGTTATCTTTGTGAAACACGCTTCCTGTATTCAGCAAATATTTGATTTCCTGTGAATTTAAATAAGAAGACCTTTCCCCTTATTTTTTTTTTTAAATTATTTTAAAATAGTTTTGGCACCATGTGGACGCATTCCATTCCAAGAAAAATAAAGGAAAACTGTTCTGACTAAATATAGATCAAAAGACACTTGTGAGCTGCCTATTGCATCCTAGGCTGAGCGCGCTTTCCTCTCCTGGGCCACCCGGGCTCTCTCGGACATGCTTGTGCCCTGCCCCATAAACCCTCCGTATTCCCTCCTCTGCTCCAGGCAAGCTCTGCTTCCATTCAGCTTGGTTTCTGGCTCGGCTCACAGCCTGGCTCATGGGCAAGGTGCTGTTTTTAGAGTACTACAGAGGTCTTCCAGTAGCAAGACTGCGTTGTGCATATTTCATCCTTTCCCCCTGAGACTTTTAAAGCTCTTTTTCAATTCTTTCTTACAACGCCCCTTGGAGCAGGTTCTGGTAATTGGCTTTACAGCTGGGTGAATCCAAGGGGCCAACTGGAAATACTGGATCTCAGGTCGCCTAAACGAGCATGGCTCCCTCTCAACTGCGGCATGGCTCTAACGTGGTCTCAGGAGCACCCGCCAGGTCTGTGCGCAGTCAAGCCCATCACGTTGGTTTGTCATTGTACAACTCCCAGTGCAACAGGTCCTCCTAGGGTTGGAGGGTTTCTCTTGAAAGCTGCACAAGGGTTGCCACAGTGCAAATAATAATGAATATTAATAACGGCAAAGCAGAGAAAATATCATAGAATCATAGAATCCTAGGCTGGAAGGGACCTCAAAGGTCATCTGGCCCAACCTTCCCAGGCAAGAGCACAGTCTAGACAAGATGGCCCAGCACCCTGTCCAGCTGAAGCTTCAAAGTGTCCAATGTGATGGAGTCAACCCCTTCCCTGGGGAGATTATTCCAATGGATGACTGTTCTCATGGGGAAAAATTTCCCTCCCATGTCCAGTCAGAATCTCCCCAAGAGCAACTTGTGTCCATTTCCCCTCGTCCTCTCCATGGGACTCCTTGTGAAAAGGGAGTCTCCATCTGTCTTGTAGCTATGCCTTAGGTACTGGTACATGGTGATGAGATCCCCTCTGAGCCTCCTTTGCTCAAGGCTGGACAAACCCAGACAAAAGCAGAGTTCCTTGCCCTCTCTTCTGAATGCTGCACTGCTCATCTTGCAAAGCGAAATCAATTAGGGATCCAGGACTGAGCCCTTAAGTAGATCTGTTGCATGTCAGGGACGCAGCCATATTGGCCAACATGAGTCCATGTGCATATGACTCTCAAATCCCTCACAGGGTATGGTCTCCAGCAGTTACACATCAGCAAGGTACTAACGGACTTGGCACATATTTTTTTTCCACAGGTGTTTGTGCTGTGCCATGGGCTTCTCCAGCTCTCCCAGCTGCTATACAGCGCCAACTTCAAGAGTAGCCTCACCACCATTGAGAAGCGCTTTGGGCTTTCCAGCCTTTCTTCGGGTTTCATCTCCAGCTTGCATGAGGTAACTGGGTGAGATGCTTGCGCGGGGGCCCTCAGGCATGTCTAGAATGCGGGGAGACCTTCCCCAAACAGGGTCTTAGGGTTGTTCACGCTCAGCGCTTCCTCATCCATGCCTACACGTGCTGGATGTAGCAGATGTTGCTGTACACTTGGCACCTCTTCACAATTCACTCTTGCTGTACCATATGCTGGGAGGTTGAAGGTAGGTTTAGGTGGTGAGGATGTGGCTTTGGAGGGCAGCAGCAGAAAGCAGGTTGCGTCAGAGGAGACCACTCCACCCTGGGATGCCATACATCTCCAGCAGAGACATGACTGGGACACATGCAATGCGATTCTTCTCCTTTGGTCACAGTTCTTCCAGCTTTTGCGAAGAAGAGCATTTTTATTATGAGTAGGACCCACACAGCGACAGCTCTGTGAGCAAGTTCCAGTAAAAGTATGTTTTCCTAGGTGTCTCATCAGCTTTAGGAATGACCTTGGCCCAAGCCATTCCCAGCTTTCTCTGAAAGGAGACCTTGGCCAGCAGTGTCTCCAAGATCTACCACCCTTCTTCAGTGGTCCCAGCTCCTGAAGGCCCTGTGGCAAAGGACTGACTTTCACTGGCATCATATTGCTGAGCTGGCCAAGGATTTTCCCATGGACACTTTCTGATCTGGAATAAGTTTTCTAGTTCACATTGTCATGAACTTTATCCTTTCTGGTAGCTCTTCAAGGCCAACTGGGAAAAGATCTGCTGGGAGAGCCTTTCTTTTGAAGACACCAAGTGCTTTGTGTTAGCCCACCTTGCATATAGCTGGTCTTCTCACATGGGATCCTCCACCAAGAGGCTGAGCACTGGGAATCCTCCTGGGTCCTTGGGGAATTAAATGCCCAGGTCTTACCCCAGACCAGCACCTAGGTCCAAGATTAAAAAGACTGGTTCAGGGCCTTTTGAGACCAATGAAGGACTTCCCACTGATTGTGGCTAGGTCCAAACCATGCAAAGAGACCCGGTATGGACAGTTGTAACATTGTTAATCCTCAACTGGCATAATTAAGCCCTGCAGAGTATCCCACCACCCACAGCGGTGATACATTGAACCCTGTGCTCCTCATCTGCTGGAGAAATTGCTTCTACTTATGAGACTTAATGCCTGGAAGAAGTAAGACCAAAGCAAACATCACATAGAGCAGTCTGTTACTGCAAGAAGATAAAGGGAAAAGGATTGGAACGGGACGTAGGCCATACTGTTGAAGAATAACAGCTTTCAGACAACTGATACATCTTTATTTTGCTGCCTTGTGAGAGGGATTTCTGCACTTTACTCCAGCTCTGTGTGAGCTCCTCTTGCTTGTCCAGGACCGCAATCTTTTCACATCGGCAGCTGCGGCAATTCCAAGAAGAAAAACCACAGAGAGACAAAGAAGGGAGCCCATGTAAACATAAATAGAAAGTATTCTTAGCCATACATGCTGAGGTTAAAATAATGTTTAGCTTGTCCCAAGCTGACAAAGCCCATGTAATGGTGATTTTATGGTGTTCGTTCCCTTGCATGACTAAGCTGCGTGTTTTAATTTTAATTTTTTTTTTAGCTGATCATATCTGCAGTTGAAAATGTCCAGAGTCACAAACATTTGCAATGAGCTGGACTTTGTAGGCTCATGCCTGCTTGGAGTCATGGGAATGGAGGCAAGATGCTTCATTTCTTGCTGTGTTTGGGAGAATTATTAGTTTACGGCACATCCTATGGGGCGGGGGACACGTGTGGGTGCTGAAAAATGCCCCGGCCGTCTGTGACAGCAAGAGATGCATACAGGCAACAGAAGCCAAGGAGTTTTGATGAGAAGGGAGCGCTGACTTGCTGGGAACGTGCAGGGTGAAGGGCTCTTGAGGGGATCGAACACCACCTGATAAGGGAGCTCTCCACCCACCCAGACACAGTCACGGAGGACCTGTTATAGAGTCTTGACTTCCTCCGTGGTGTCTTCCAACATTCTCCCCATTTCGCTGTGCCCTTTCCAGATTGGCAACGTGGTCCTCATCATCTTTGTCAGCTACTTCGGCAGCCGAGTTCACCGCCCGCGGGTGATCGGCGTGGGGGGGCTGCTGCTGGCGCTGGGAGCATTCCTGGTTACCCTGCCCCACTTCCTATCAGATCCTTACGAATACACCACGCTTAGTGCCGGTAAGTCCCGTCACCCTTATTGCCATCAGCTGTCCTGGCACAAATCCATCTCTGGGATGGGTTACCTGTGCCTACCCAAAAAGAGAGGTCGTATCCAGCATGCGCACAACTTAAACGTAGCACTTGGAAGGGAAGACCTAAGGCAGAGATTTGTTATTTTAAGCCTGACTTCAGTACGGGTTTGCAACCCTTTCTGAGTGCAGTAATTTCATGTGGCATCCCTTCCGCCACTTCCGTGCATGTCATTCGAGACACTGTTTCAGGTGCCAAGTGCTCGGGTCATGGTGAAGTACCTACATTCCCCATAGATGCTCCTGAAGGCCTCCAGAGGGAGCAGCCAGCGTTTCCAGTTCAGCAGGCAGGATCTCTGCCTCTCCAGGCTGCCAAGACCCCTCTCCCTCCCATCAGTGCCCAAGGAGCTTGCCATAGGGCTAAGACCCCTGAGATGGCCATCACCTGCCACAGACGTGCCACCCCAGCAATATATTTGTAAGGAATCTCCACATCCAGTGAGAGAACGTGTCCTTCCATGTGGCCACTATAAAATATACTTGAAAACAAATTGTTTAACTAGCTTAATATGTTGGGTTTAACATGCTTCTCCCCTGGCTGCACCCACCCATCGCTCTTCTGATCTCTAAGCATGCCGTGCGTCTCCTTTGAGCACAGGTGGTCTGGGTCCTTCCAAACTGCTCCTGGGCGTCCTGGAAATAGGTTTGCTTTCTGTGGCATCAGAAGAGCCCCGGCGACAGCTATAAAGCTGCATTACTGGCTAATGATGTTATTAACTGTTATTAATGACGGCACAAAAACCCCATCCCGGGAGTGGGTGTGAAAACAGCAGTGAGCAGAGCGAGCTGCTGACGGGGCAGCAGATTTGGATGTTCCCAGGGATGGGGCCTCCACCACCTCTCTGGGCAACCCCTGCCAGGGTTTCACCACCCTCATTGTAAAGAATTTCTTCTTTAGATCCAGTCTAAAAGGTTATCTTTATGGGAGTCACAGAGGTATGGCGGCACGAGAAGTGAGGTGGTCTCCCTGCTGCTGTGGGTGACAGAGCAGAGTTAAGGTCTCCTGTCCCCAGGGCTTGTCCTGCTCTAGCCAGTAAGCCTTATGATCCATACTAAGGAGGGCTACTGGTTTAACTGGGCAGGCTTAGGGAACAAGCTAGCATGTACGATGACAGCTCCAGTTTCCCTGCAGAATGCAGTACGCAGAAGAGCCCACATCACATGCCATGAAGCTGGCTTTGGTCTTCCCAAAGCGGCTTCAGCCCCTAAATCCTCGGGATGCCAATGAGCCTTATCCTCCCTGGGGATTGCCACCTCTGAAAACCCAAAGTCATCCTGGCTCTGTGCCAAGTGGCTCCCCCCAATGCCTGTGCCACCAAAGAGGGTGGCAGTGGTCGCAGCAGTGCCAGCCAGAAAAAGCCTTCCACCTGTAGTTAGAAGATGCTTTCTCCTGGAAAGGCTGTGAGCCCCATGCACTGCATCCTAGCCTGATCCTCTAGGCTCAGGGAGCCTTGGCTGTGCTGGAGAGCTGCCGGATGGCCTTAAAATCACAGGATCGTTTTAGGTTGGAAAAGACCTTTAAGATCATCGAGTCCAATCGTTACCCTAACCCTGCCATCCCACCACTAAACCATGTTCCTAAGCAAAGGGACATGGTTTAGTGGAGCAGCTTAGGCAGATTGCTCCCTTTAGTTAAGTCCTGACTTTGCCGCAGCTCAGTGGGCTGCAAACCCCAGGCAGGACAGAGCTCCTCACGGGTGCCTGACAACCTCTGCTCCCCACAAAGGGGCAGAGATCCTCTGGCTTTGCTCTCCCACATCATCTCTGGGAAATTGGGCACCACCACAGCTCATCTGCAAGCCCAGGTCCCATGAAACGTTATTAAAAATGATGGCCTGGCACAGGGCTCAGAGTGTGCCAGTGCTCGCACAGAAGTATGAAGACCAGCTCTGCTGGCTCCTTGCTATGCAGCCTCAAATGTCTCCGTGTTTTTCAAGTCAGCTGTTTTGGAGAGTGGATCAGGCATGAGATGCCAAGTTTTCTGACAGCTTAAATTCATGTGTCAGGCTATGAACTGGTCAGGGACAGGGGCTGCTCTTACTGTGAAGGTAACAAGTTGGAGGAGCAGGTATCATCCTGCTGCCTGCCCGGAGCCGTACATGTCTCTGCCCAGTATTTACAGCCCATGAAGATACTCCAGTCCTGGTTGGAGTTTCCATGGCCATCTGGAGCAGGATGAAGACCTCCCCCTGTCTGGATGGTATGAAGAAGTATGGTCCTTGCTTTGGAAGGAGGTGGGCTGCTCCTGAGGGATGAGGGCAGCGGAGATGCAGGGGCAGCCAGGTCTCCCCAGAAAGCATCGCTCCCCATTCCCACCTGGGCACCACAAGGGAGCAAAGGCCACTGATAACAAAAAGCCAGCTGTGGGTTAGGTTGGCCCTCATGAAACCGAGAGCGATCTGCCATGAGGGGCTGCTGTGGTAAAACCTTCATTAGAAAAGGAGGCTCCTTCTGTCTGGCAGCATGGACCCTATAGACAACACGGCTTCAAAGAGACTGGCATAAAGATTTTCGTGGTGACCTGCTATTAGAACATGCTGCTGCACTATGGCAGGGGAACCCCTAGTCACCCGACAAATATTTGCTTTTGTTTCATGTCTATTTGCTCGGAAGTGTAGAAAATCCACGGTTATTACATTAACAAGAAGGACATGATAGGAACGTCGAACTAATTGCAAATAATAAAAGTAGAATGGGCAGAGTGGGAAGAGCAGCATCAAAGGCACAAGACTTCCTCTTTTTGCTCTGTAACGCCTTCATTTTGCATGAAACCCAGGGATTTTTTTCCATCCATGAATATTTAGGCTTTTCCACTGGCTTTGATAGCATCTGTCCGAAGGTTTTTATCCATTGGCTGGGTCCACAGTTGGTGCAGCTTGGATGGAGAGATTTTTATTTTCTGCTGATGGCTCGAGCGCAGCTCCCTGGAGCTGGGCTGCAGGGCTGACCCTTCCCAGGAGAAATTCATTTGCTTCCCTCTTCTCCCATCAGTCTGCCTTTAAAAGTTTGATAAAAACCTGGTTGGTTGCTCAGTATGATACCCCAAATGAAGGGAAAGGTGGTGAGAACAGCTAAATAAAATGAGCAATCCACCAGAAATCCAACAGCCTGTGCCTACTCGGCAAATTTGGGAGATTCTCGGTACTGAGGGATTTAGTGGCGGGGGGAGGCAGGGGACATGCCCAGTGTTGTAATGCTCCTTCTTCTCCCTCTCAGGTAACAAAAGCCAGGTCTGGGCTGAACTCTGCTATGCAGAGAATAAGTTCGTGTGCCCAAACGCCACCCAGGATCCCCAGAAGGAGGCCAGCAGCGTATGGGCAATGATGGTCATCGCTCAGCTGCTGGCTGGAATTGGGACGGTCCCCATCCAGCCCTTTGGGATATCCTACGTAGACGACTTTGCAGAAGCAAACAATTCCCCACTGTATGTTGGTAAGTGAGACCCTTGCTGTGTATCGGTTTATGGGGAGGTGAGACGTAGAGGTCCTCACCAAGGAGCCTGTGGACAGGGCTTGAGCAGCCAGTGGGACTCAGATGAGATCCTTCCCTGTTGAAAGGCTGGGCTGGCTCTCCACTTGACAGTTGGCTGTTCCCTGTTGGGCTATATTTATGGTGTGGAAAGCCAAAGAATCAGGGCAAGGAGAAGAGATGGATGAGCTGGGGCTTCTCCCTTGCATCTGCGAGGTTTTATGCCACCCATGGGGTGGGGAAGAGGAGTAAGGAAACCCTCTCAGAAGCCATGCCCTGCTCTTATTGAGCATTGTATGATCATGGTATGACAGCCTACAGGAGCTAATTCACACAGGTTTTGCATCAAGGCTTCAAAATTGACATTTTTTTGTCATGGAATCAGTCCTTGTCTGGCAGGACCCGCCCAGGCTCAGGAGGACATCTTGATTGCAAAGAGATAGGTGCTGGCTTCTGTGTTAAACCACAGGGGTTTTTTCCCTGTAAATGGCAAAACCCTGGTGCTGGCCTGCCTGTGTGAGCTTTGAGCTGCATCCGTAAGTTATTTAAAAACCCAATTCCTCCTGGTGCCAAACAATGTCTTGTAAAGCAGCCAAAGGCGTCAGGGTGATTTGGGAGTCAAAAAGTAGATGTTCCAAAATAAGGTAAGCACTAAAGGAGAAGGAAAGGCTTCGGAATTAGACTCCCAAGGACAGGTTTTGGACAAGTACTGGAGTGCTTGGCAGGGTCTCCAGACCCACCTGGGTGTGCTTTGCTCCAGGCTCCTGCTGGAAAGGGGCTGCTGCATCACCTACAAGCTCTGCAGAACGTCTCCGTGAGGGTAGTACTCACGTCTCTCAGCAAAAATACAGTCTGGCCTGGCAAAAGGAGGGACAGGGCATCCTTGTGTTCCCCCTGCGGTGAGGGGCCACTGTTCCCAGGACCTCTGAGTGCCCTTTGGATTCCCAAGCCTGCAGGTTCTGAGGATGAAGGAAAACGGGGCTGGCTTGTTCTTTATAACATAGGTGGTCACTTTAGGGCCATGGGAATGTCTGTGTCAGGGGGTATGGCTGCCATGAGTCTTGTTTCAGTTTAGGTCTCAGCATCTTCCTATAAGAAGGAACTCTACCATCCATGCATGAGGTTAAATACTCCTCTAAAGATCCTGCCCTTCAATATTTAAGTTTATGTTGTAGAAACAAAAGCACTGCCTTGCCTGAATGGAAAAGAAAAGCTTTTGAAAAGGTGCACAGCTGAGGCATAGCGGTGGGATCGGGCCCAGTACTCTCAAGGGCTCCAGACCAGCAAAATGCACAGAAACGGTCAACATGGTTCAAGCAAACTGGCTCCTTTTGAACATCTGAAGGAGGTTGTGCAAAGGTTTCTTTCAGGGAGGAAACTTGATTCCTTTCATTCCAAAGAAGCCAAAAGGGAACTTTTTGACCTTATGGGTTAGGTCCAAGTTATCTAATTTTTGTATGGGATAGTTCAGCTGAACCGCAGGTGACCTGGATTTTTTGCCCTCAGCATCTTTCACCTCCCCTGAAGTTTGCACCAAGTGTTTTTGCCTGGGTCTAAGGACTGAGATGGCCTCATTTCCTCATCCTCCTGCAGGAGATTAAAGTCTCCATCACCTGCGGGAGCCCAGGGTGCCACCGCCCTGCTGCTCTCTGGAGTTCCCCGCTTTGTCACCTTGAATCACAGATATTCATGCGGTAGCTGACAACTTTTAGCACATCGGCAGAGCCTTGACTGCAGCAGAGGGACTTTTTCTGCAGCCAGCTGCCTGCCCTCCTCCTAATCCTGTTAGATAAACACCATGTTCATGATCTGAGCAATGGGGATCTTATCATCTGCTGCCTGATAAACAATGGTTTCTCCCCTCTGCATTTTGTAACACCATTCCCACCTCACATGGGAAGACCAAGCCTATCGAAGCCCCTGTTCCCTGCTCACACTGGCTCTCTCTGCTCCCTTTTTTCAGCCATCCTCTTCGCCATCGCCGTGTTTGGCCCTGCTTTTGGATACTTGCTGGGATCCGTGGTGCTGCGCCTCTTCGTGGATATCGGGAGAGTTGACATTGGTGGGTATTTCTCAAGTAGCGATGGTCCTCCTGAAAGCCTTCCGTGAGTCAGAAGGTCACTCTGAGATGGAGGAAGCCTCCAGTCCCATGATCCACAAAACCCACTCCCCCTGGAAATACCTGACCTGGAAGAGCACCCCCAGCCCACTTCTCCACTCCATCTCCCTGTGAGGAAGGCTACAGATGGTCCTGAAGCCACCACTGAAGCAGAGCCCTGCAGTAGGGACATTTCAATGTCTGACCCATGGTGCTGCACTGAAGCACTGGTGGTCATTGCTGGGGTCTGCCCACTGCCACCATGCTGGCACGGTGGTGGAGAAGAGCAGGGACATCTCAGGCATCCAGGGGTGGAGAAGACAACCGCAGGGCAACCGTTGCTCTATGGGTGCACAGGAAGGCTCAAGCCTACTCATCTTCCTCCCCTTCACTAGCACCTGCAGAATGAGGGACCAAGCCAACACCACTGCAGGGCTTATTTTCTGTATCCTTGGTGCGTGCTTATTATTCCTGGTAACTTAATCACTAAAGAATTCTCCCCAGCTCCATCATTAACGTGGCTTTTCCTGTGTTTCCTTAGAGAGATCAGAGCTCGCATGACATTTTTGTCTGGTGCCTGATAAGAATAATAAATGAACCTGGGGCAGGAAATGGCAAAAGCCTTGGCTGGCTCCCTGTGGCGGCAGACGGATTTAGCAGCCTCTGCCTGGTCGCTCCATGATGACGTCCAAGCTCCGGAGTGGAGTGGTCCTGTTTGGGGAAGCGGGGCAATTGTTTCGGTGGGGTGTGGGCTCCTCTCCTGCCGCACCCTGGCAGGCAGCTCCCACCCGGAGGCTGCTGCTGGTTCCTTTCCCAGCCGCAATGTCCCAGCGATGGGGAGATGTGGTCCACGTGCCAAGCCAAGCAATCTGTCAACCTGCCGTGAGCATCGCTTGGCCCGGCCGAAGGATGTCTGCACTGGAGACGGAGCGGCTCTCACCTTCTCCTCCTTTTTCCGGAGAAGGCGCCCAGAGTTTCATCCACTCGGAAACCAGGCTCATTAACAGCACTCTTCTGCCGGCACGGGTCCTTCCCTTGGTCTCTGCAAGCAGAGAGTGACCAAGCTTGGAACAATGGGAGAGCAATTTTTTCCAGGAAAGCGGCTGTGCCCTTTCCCAGTCCCTGTCTCAGCTCAGCATCCCTGGCAGGCAGTGCAGTCCAGACCCACCGTACGCCCCAGGCTGAGGAGGATGGAGTCGGGCCCCCGTAATCGCCGCCTTGCTGGCTGGCTTGGCAGGAAAGAGTTGAAACTGTGCCATCAGCATACTTCAGTGCTGACTAAATCCATCCTATGGTCATTTGGGAGGCTCGGCACAGTTTGGATGGGGAGTGGCAGGGTAGGATCCTGGCCAGAGGAAAGGAGATCAAACACAACCAGGGCTGGTCTTGCTACCACCTTGGGAGCTCCCACCTTCATCCATTTGCTCTTCCATGCCAGTGGAGAGACCCTTGGACTGTGCCCACATGGACCCTTCGTGTTCCACTGGTCTCTATTTGCATGGACATGCAGGAGCAGAGTTCTTACGATGGGTCCTTGTGTCTTGCAGCCACGGTGGCCCTGACACCGAGGGACCAGCGGTGGATTGGAGCCTGGTGGCTGGGACTGCTGATCTCCTCAGGCTGCTTGGTGCTTACATCCATTCCTTATTTCTTTTTCCCTCGGTACATGCTGAAAGGAGAGGTGAGACCGCAATCTCCGGAGGGCCAGAACATCTTGGTACCAGGGCTGCGCTCATGGAGGAAATACCTGTCCCCAGAGGAGAGGGGTGGGAGGGAGGAAGGGAGCCCAGCAACCCTTCTCAGATATGGTTACAACTTTTCACAAGTGAAAAGTCTTCCAAAACAAGCCCTATGCCTCTAAAACGTGAAGGACTGGACCCTTCAGTTCGTCACCCTTAGCTGGAGCTCAGCAGACCAAAACCAGACCTCATGCCCTTCCCAACAGCCACACTGACAGCATCACTTGGGAAGGTTTTGGGTAGACCTGCACCTTCTGGGGGCAGGGTGATGGCTGGGTGGCTTCTTGGGGTTCCTGCACACGGTCCTCCTTGGTAGGGGTCTGTCTGTGGGGACTTGACCTTCCTAGGGTGCCTGGCCTGGTTCTGCTGGTGATGGCTGTATCTTAACTCCCCACTGCAACATCCTCTGCAAGGTGACACTCCCCTGATATCATCATCCCCATCAGCAGCAGCAGCAGCAGCCCCTGCTCGGAGCAGAGCAACCTCAAGCTGGGATAAATCTGGGCAGTGGGGTTTGATAAATGCGCTTTTCCTTCGGGAAAAAATTGCAGAAAAGAGACAAGTTTCCCATTAAAACAAATTCTAAAAGATGCAAAACTATCAAGATGTTTAATTTCAGTGTTTTCAAAGCCAAACCCCACTTGTTTAGTTTCAAAACCAGTTTTGTTTTGTTTCAAAATTCTTTGATGATCGATCCTTTAAAGGTCAAAACCAAACCCAACGTACTTCATGATTATAGCTGGAGGACTCACCAGAACTTCAGCTGAGCTGCCTCCAACTTTCATTTTCAGACTTTCTGCGGAATTAAAAGAGGTGCCTTGACGGCGTTCAGGGGAGAGAAGCTTTCTGTGCTCTTAGAACCTCTCCCAGCAGGACAAGCTTTTGTGTTGCAACTCTGCTTAAGGGCTGCGGTGATTTTTGAGATAATTCACCCCTTTGCTTGTGAAGGGCAGAAAACAGTCAGGCTTGGCAGGGGGTCATGGGCATCTGGGACAGACCCTGCTCCTCCCAAGCCCCACTGCGTGCTGGGACGGTGCCAGCCACCCATGGATGCTCCCCTCTCACCGCAGGCTGCTCTTCTCTCCCTCCCCAGGACCCGAACGTAGAGGCTGGCATGCTCAGGAAGATGGAGAAGGGGGTGGCTGAAGAAACCTCCCTGCTGGAGTTTATAAAAAGTAAAGGACTGGCACTTAAAGGCGAGGGTGATGGGGGGTGTTGGGCCATGTGGGGTGGGTGGAGACCACCACGAAGGCGTTTTCAAGCTGAGGGTGTTTGTTGGGAGGCTTGAAGTCGTAGATTCATAGAATCATGGAATCGTTTGGGTTGGAAAAGCCCTTTAAGCTCATCAAGCCCAACCATTCCCCTAACCCTGCCATCCCACCGCTAAACCCTGGCCCTAAGCACCTCCTCTGCCCGGCTTTTAAATCCCCCCAGGGATGGGGACTCGACCCCTGCCCTGGGCAGCCCCTTCCAGTGCCTGACAGCCCTTGCGGGGAATGAATTTTTCCCAGTGTCCAACCTAAACCTGCCCTGGCACAACTTGAGGACGTTTCCCCTCGTCCCATCACCGTTCCCTGGGAGCAGAGACCGACCCCCCCCCAGCTCCCCCCTCCTGTCAGGCAGTTGTAGGGAGCTATAAGGGCTCCCCTCACCCTCCTCCAGGCTGAACACCCTCAGCTCCCCCAGCCGCTCCCCATCAGCCTTGGGCTCCAGACCCCTCCCCAGCTTCCTTGTCCTTCTCTGGACACGCTCCAGCCCCTCCATGTCCTTCTGGGAGTGAGGGGCCCAACCCTGAACCCAGCATTCAAGGGGTGGCCTCTCCACCACGTTGTGTGGAGATGCAAGGGCCAGCTCAGGCTGTGGTGTGTCCTTCCCTAAGGACCACAGGAAGACAGACACAGCCTCCCTCTTGCTGTAAGACAGCCATCTTGAGGTCTGTGGAGCCTGAATCATCTCTGAAAATTGGTTTGAGGATCTTAAATGGCACGAGCATGCTGGAAGACGCTAGCTGGGTGGTTCAACCCAGGGCGCCGGGAGGGGGCATGAGGCTACCGGCGCCAGCAGCCACTGCTTTGAGAACGTCACCGTCCTGCTGCTTACACCAGTTTGTTTATGCGTAGCTGAAACTGGCTTGAGCAGGGATTGTCACTGATGAGAGAGATCAGTTTAATGACTTTTTTTTTTTAGCTCCATGATGACTTCTTTCTAGCTTAGAGCCCTGCTCCCCCCCTTCCTTCTCCATCCACCGCAGTCATAACCTGCGGTTGTCAGGTCCTTCTTCTCTGTCTCATTGGGCTTTGACGAATGACTCTAGGTCTCTGTGGCACTCTCTGCTAGAAGGGGAAGGCTAATTAGAGACCAAATAAATTACTCCTGGGGAGCCTGGAGTCAGTCTGCCTCTGCTGAAAGGCTGTCCTGGCTGGGCAGGAGGGACGTGATGTCCCACCAGGAAAACGCACATCAGCTGCAGGAGCCGGACCGTTCCCGTATGCAGCCAGCAAGGCTCTGCCAAAACCCCGGTGGCTCTGTTCGTTTGCACCACCCGAGGGTACGGCCCCTGCTCCAGAAAAAACAAGTGCACCATGGCCGCTACGCGCTCCAGAGGCTCATGAGTTTGGGAGGCGTGGGAGGGAGGGTGGTGGGCAGAGCTGGCCCTTCACCTCCCATCTCAGGGCATTTTGGTCGCTGTCCTGACAGCTGCTAGGCCAAATTAGGGTGGCTCCCCTTCCATTTTCCCATGGCCTTAGACATCCCTTGTGTTAACTCATTGGAAGCAGTCTAGGGGTGGGTTTTTTCACAGTACAAATGGTGATGTGAGCATCCTGGCTCCGGCTGGGATAGAGTTAATTGCATGGCCAAACCATATTTTCCTGCTGTTTCCCTGTAGGATTCCCAAAGATCTTCCTCAGGCTGCTCCTCAACCCCCTCTTCATCCTCCTGGTGCTGGCTCAGTGCAGCTTCTCCTCAGTCATTGCGGGACTCGCCACCTTCCTCAACAAGTTCCTGGAGAAGCAGTACGGTGCCTCCTCCTCATACGCCAACTTTCTCATAGGTGAGCACAGCAAGGCAGCAGCAGACGTAGGGTGAAAAATATCCATCGGCAGGCAGCCACCTGCCCGTAGGTCCTGGGCTTTTGTATCCCATGGGACAAAGTCATCAGAAACACATTTTCAGATGAGACCTAGGGGATCACCTTGAGATGATTGATGGCTTTCCTGACCTGAGATGGCTGCAGAAGACCAGGCTGTCTTGCAGCCTCTCAGGGACCTGACCACTCTTGGGGGCCTGCAACCCCCCACACTGAAAACATGCAGCCCCACCATTGGGAAGCTGGTCTGGATCTCTTGGATGCTTAAAGAAGTTGGCAAGAGCAAGCAATTATGCACCAAGCTTGATCTTGCATCTCTAAGCCAGACTCCTGAGGCTGAGGTGTCTCAGAGGTGCTGACTGTCTTAGGTTTTGGTCTCCTTGGTAACGGTGGGGTCTGTGGGTTCTCCCAACCACCACAAGGTCCACAAAGCCACTACCTACACACCCTGCCAGCAGAGAGGTACTTAGCAGGCAGTACCCGAGCTAATGCCTTTGTTCCTCTGCAGGAGCTGTGAACCTGCCAGCAGCAGCGCTTGGGATGCTCTTAGGAGGAATCATCATGAAACGTTTTGCCTTCTCCCTCCGGGCCATCCCCCGGTTTGCTGTGGTGGTTCTCATTTTCTCCATCCTCATCTGCCTGCCCATTTTCTTCATGGGCTGCTCCACAGGGCACATCTATGGGATCTACCCACCCAGGTAATGCGGGTGCTCGGGTTGTTTCCAGCTCCTTATTCCTCTGGCTCTTGACCTGGTTATCCATGAGATGGGATACATGCAGGTGGAGGGGAAGAGGCAGGAGGCATCACCATGTTACTGCCTGCTCCTTGATCTAAGCACTATGCAGCACAGAAATCTTGGGAGCTGCTGGAGGGACTTGCATGGAAAAGGAGGCTGTGCCTTCGGAAAGCTCCTCCCTTGCAATGGCAGCCGTGCCTTTTGCTGGGATCCCCAGGTAGCTGTGGGCTATGTGGATGGGTGAACATGAGCTCTGCCCCATCCCACCATGGCAGGTCCCTGGTGCCACCTTCCCGCAGGTGGTGGAGCAGCCCCATCCCACCATGGCCAAGGGCAGGTCCCTCATGCCCCCTTCCCACAGGAGACGGGCCATGCTGCTCCAGCAGATGAACTCCCCTAGGTAGTAAGGCAAGACAGAACACATAATTTGGTTTGTCCTCTTGACTTCCATGCTGTCGTCAGGCTTGTTTGGAAACGAGCCCACTTCCAGTTTCTGTCTGAACGGTGTTTCCAGCCTGGGCTGTTGGCGCGGCTGTTCGCGCAGTTCTGGATGGAGCCCAGCTACGTTTCTCTGGGCTTTTGGCTGATGGGTTTTCAGCCAGGGGTGGGGTGGGGAGGGTAAGTAAGTGTGTGAGTACTTGTTTGCAGACATAACATAATTACTGCTACGTTCCCTGTGCACTCACAGAGGTACCTGCAGGGGACTGGGGGTCTGGCAGAAGGCCAACCTGCTGCTGGCAGCGTCCCAGTGCAAACAGGAATGGGGAAAATGGTTAACTAGTAAGAGGGCTTTTTCTTCCTCCTGTCCTATTTCTTAAGTTTTAAAATTTTTTTTCCTGCTCCTTTTTGGCAGTACATTGAGTTCCCAGCAGCAGGTTAAGCTGCCGAGTGGGTGCCAGTGCTCTGAGCACATCTTTCACCCAGTGTGCGGAGAAAACGGCGTGGAGTACCTCTCCCCCTGCCTCGCTGGCTGCACAAACAGCACCGCTAACTCTTCCGCTCCCAAGCAAGGGGTGAGTAAAACTTGGGGTTTGCAAAGCAGAATGCGCCCTGCTTGCTGCTGACGGTGAGGGCTGCAGCAATGCTGTAGGAACCTGCCAAATGCAATAATGTGGTGGAGCCTTTGGGACGTGAGGGAGCAGGGAGGTCTCCCAGAGGAGCTGAAGTCCTGGACAAGGTGCAGTGGAGAATAGCTGTCATGCCCTGGGAGGCTGGTGGAGAAATGGGGACGGCAGCACATCCCATCGCAGGGTGCCATGGGCCACGCCTTAAAATCGGAGCTGACGCTCTCGTCAGCCTTCTGCGAAAAGTGATGTGGTGGTGCATCGCTAAAACCCTGCTCTTGGCTTTGGGAGGTTTATGTTTGTTTTTTTCCAAATGTTTCCAACAGATCTACAAGAACTGTTCCCTGATCCCTGCTGGGAATGGGCTGTCCTCCGCCAAGGCAGGCTCCTGCCCTCTCAGCTGCTCCCACATGCTGCTTCCTGCCATATTCCTCATCTCCTTTGCTGCGCTGGTAGCCTGCCTGTCCCACAACCCCCTCTACATGATGGTTTTACGGTGAGCAATGGGCAGGGTGGGGGGCCCCAAGGCACTAAGGGAAGTGTGAGATGATGGGTTCCCCATGCTGCGATCAACAGGGCCTCTTGAACAAGATGCCAAGATGCTTGGCCAAACACAGAGCTGCTGCGGCAGCTCTGACCTCCCGTGGCTTCTCCCCTGCAGGGTGGTGAACCAGGATGAGAAATCGTTTGCCATTGGAGTCCAGTTCTTACTAATGAGGCTGCTGGGTGAGTGTCCATCTCCTAATGAGGCTGGGGGAAGGCAGCAGGGTGCTCGAAGGCTTGCTTGAGCCCCGGGAGGTGCTGAACCTCCTCGGGGACAGCAGGCCAAGCCTACAAGCAGGGCAGGGTGGGCAGCCTGACTCCATCTTCTCTTCTCCAAAGCCTGGCTGCCGGCTCCAGCCATGTTTGGTGCCCTCATCGACTCCTCCTGCATCTACTGGCAGAAGCAGTGCACCCAGCGCCGGTTCTGCGCCTACTACAACAACGACTTCCTCCGCAACAGGTAACCCTGCCGTGCGTCCCCCCTGGCGAGGATGACCACAGGGATGGTCCCCAGCTCAGCCTGGTGCTGGCTGGAGGTGCCACCTCCCAACACGGCATCTCCCCGCTCTTCTCCCAACAGATACCTGGGGCTGCAGGTGGGCTACAAAGTGGTGGGCACCATCCTTCTCGCCCTCATCAGCTGGAAGGTGAAGAGGAGCAAGGAGTACAATGTGCAGGAGAAGGCAGCGGCACTGGTGTAGCCTGAGGACTGACTCCGCACCCCCCCAGTACCCACTGCCAGTACTTTGTCTTTTTTGGGTTTGTTTTTCCTTCTAAGGGAGCGACTTCACCTTAGCAGCTCTGAGCTCCTCTCCTGCAGCCCATGGCACCACTGTGCTCCCGGCAAGGGATGCTCCATGCCAGCCCCGTCCTGGGACCAGGCTCTCCAGTGGTGCCTCGCCCGTCGCTTTGGGGAGGGGGCAGGCCCTCCCCAACCTGGAGCAGGAGGCAGAAGGGGGCTGGAGCCCCTGTATACCCATCCCAAATACCCAGAGAAGTGCCTGTGGTGGGCGATGGTCCTCCCTCCGGCGTGGTGTTTCCGGATGGGTCATGCCTGCCCAGCTGGGACAGGAGCAGGGGAGACGGCTGCCAACCCTGCAGGGCTGCCCCCTGTCCCCCCCCACCTGCACCCCTCGCAGAGGTCAGCATGGACATCGCACATGTGTTGTGAAAAGTTACCACTGGGGGTTTATTGTGGAACATTTTGGGGGGTTTGTTGCTTTTTTTTTTTTTTTTTTTTTTTTTAAATAAAGGTCACTTTTCCAACTGTGGTGCTTTGCTGGTCTCCTGTGAGAGCTGTCCCCACCAGCAAGGCAGTGAGGGTGCTGGCAGGTCACACCCTAGCAGATGAGATGGTGGCAGATGGGGGCACGTGCTCCCCTGCGGCTTCCCCACTGATGAGGGGCTGCGAGGGGCTGTGTGGAATGGGCAGCCTGTGCCGGCTCATGGGCCAGGTAGCCCAGGGGGCAGCAGTGCCTGCCTGCAGCCCTGTGAAACCTGCTGGTAGCCCCAAGCCCACAGCACCCTGCCTCCATCAGCCTGCACCCTGCCTGCAGCCCCATGCCAAAAGGCGCCTGCACAATTCAGCACCCTGCAGGCAGGGGGCAGGGGGGCTACAAGCATGAGTAGGGAGTTGCAGGCAGCGGGGGGGGGGACATGGAGCTGCAGGAACAGGGTTGCAGGCAGGGTGCAGGGCCCTGCAGGCATAGGGATGGGGTGGGGGTGGGGGGGGTGTCAGGCAGGGTTCTTGGGGATGCGGGCAGGGTGGAGGGGGCTTTGGACATGGGGCTGTGAGTAGGGTGCTACAGGCAGTGCAGGCAGGGGGCTGGTGGCCTGATGGTGCTGTCACAGTGCAGGGAGTACTGGGCATGGGGTTGCAGGCTGGGTGAAAGGGGGGGGTGGGTGGGTACAGGCAGAGGGTTGCATGTACATGGCTGTGGGTTTTGGGCTGCAAGCAGTGGGCAGAAGGTTGCAGGCAGGGCCCAGTGGCTGTAGGCAGGGCACAGGGGACTTTGGGCATGGGGAGGCAGGCAGGGGCTGCAGGCAGGGTTGTGCAGGACGTATCCCTGCCCGTGGCGTATCTGAAGGGAGCGCAGCAGCTCCAGGCCCTCCCTGATCTACTCTGGCAGAGTTTCCCCTGCCCCGCTGCACTATCTGGGCCCTCTTCTTTCCTGGCAGAACAGGCAGAAGTGTGAGCTGGTGGGATCAGGGGATGCACTCTGTGATGATGACTGCCTGCTGTCACCTGTAGCAGGTGATTCCTTCATGAGCTCATCAAGAGACTGGCCAGGGACAGGGCGATGCTGCTGAAAGGTGAAGCCAAGAGCAAAGGGCTTGATGTGCACACACCAGATCTGAAAAGGTCCCATCTTTCCCACAGCTCCGGTAGGCAGGGAGGCTGCTGTAGGACATTTGCCACCATTGCTGAAGGACATAGAGGACCATGGCAGATGCTGCTGGCCGGGATCAGCAATGCCATCCCCAGCGCCAAGGCCGCAGAGGGTGCTGCCTAAGTCAGTCGGTGGGTCAGGATCAGCCAGGCACAGCCACGGCTGTGGCTGAGCAGGGGACAGCTACACCTCCAACCCAGCTCAGGAAGGGACACACCTCCCTCCTCCTTTACACTGCAGCTGTATCCCTTCCTTGGCAGGATCGCAGGCTAAAGGCATGGGGAGGGACAGTAGGGGAGCAGAGTTTTCTTAGGTATATGTATTCAGCCTTTGCTGTCCTCATCCAGTCACTGTGCAGGGCCATGACTTGTTCTTTTCACTGTGCTCGTGGCCAACAGCCCTGCTGCATCCATCCTCACGGAAGGAGCAAAGGCGGAGGAGAGGAGGGAAGAGGACAGGAGGGAGCTGCCTTGGCTTTGCTCCGCATCAGCAAGTCTTTACAAAAATGAGATCTGATGGTGCTGTTCCAATTCCCCCTCCACCTCGCAGGTTTTCCTTTAACACCCATGTGACCTTCCTGAACTCCGCTTTCTCCACCTTCATCCCATCAGGGGTAACATTCAGATGGGCAAAGCCTTAGGAGGTGCTGGCCAGCAAAAGTGTGCGAGGTGGCCCCAGATGGGGCTTCTGGCCCGAGGCATCAAGGTGGCCAGGGCTTCTAGCCCCAAAGGCCTCAAGGTGGCCGGGGCTGGGCAATGGCTCTGTGCATAGGGAAGGTCACAGTTGCGACCACCTGGTTTTGGGAGCCCTGGAAACCACCACCACAGGGCTGCCATCATTCAGGCATCACGCTGGTTTTGATCTTCTTTGCCTTTCAGCAATCTCTCCTCCACTTCCCTTTGGTTTCTGGATCTCACCATGCTTGTTGATCTCCTCCGAAAGCACCCTTCCCTTCCAGGGGAACAATTTGCAGGCAAAGCACAACCCATGGCGAAAAACATCGATCAAAAGAGCTTTAAAGTACAGCAAAAGCCTCAATCCCTGCAGATGCGTAAGTGCAATGGGGTGACCAGCTCCAGGTCAGGCAGCTGGAGCAGAAGGGGCTGAGTTTTATCACATCCTGCTGTCTTGCCAAAGCCATCTAAACACACCAGCTGCCAAGCTGCAGCCCAAGGAGCAATTTGCCCAGCCAGCACAAAGCCACAGGGCTGGGAGCAAAGTTTATACAGAAGAGCAAAAAACAAAGCGCAAAGCTAACTGGGGGGAAAAAAAATAAAACACCCAAACCAAAACATTCAGAGTTTCCAGTTCTGCCCTTTTCCCTCAGCCACTGGGGAAAAACAGCCCCAAATATTTAACAGGCAAGTCATGGAGTGCAGCCCAAAAAAACAGAGGCAGCTCTGCAACAGCCCAACGCAGGCTCCATCCTCCGGCACGAGCGGCACTGGGTGCCACCCCAGCTCAGACAAGGAGAGCTGAGGTTTCCCCATCCTGCTGGAACACCACAGGGTGCCACCTCCACCACAGAGCAGGGCAAGTGCTGACAACCTCTGCAGCTGCCTTGAGTTTTCCTGTGCATTTGAGCAAAGTGCCTTTTTTTGTTAAGTTTTTTGGTTAGTGGTTTGTTGGGGTTTTTTTTCTACATGATTACCAAGCCGCTAATATTCAGACTAAACAAAAAAAGGCACATTGCTCAAACCCCCACCAAAACTCAAGGCAGCTGCAGAGGTTGTCAGCACTTGCCCTGCTC